>OV651828.1:24596402-24868902 GCA_927349885.1 Psylliodes chrysocephalus | reverse complement strand
GCGGTAGATGTATGTGGACAATGTATATATTTAGTTTATCCTCTAAACATTTATAGAGATGCTGCAATAGGTTGTACAAAATAACCGGAAAAAGCCTGTAATAACTAGATAGGAAAGTCATGTGTTGGACACATCAGATTTTTTTAGTAATATAATTATGATGATTTTTTCATGTAGGTAAATTCAAGTACAAGTAAATTCAAATACAAGAGAATTCAAGTTACCTTCCGATTTTTAATATTTATTGGTTTATAGTTTATTGGCATTCACTATATAATATTTGTCTGGTATGATGTTAATCAAAATTATTTAAAATTTTAAATTAACATTAAGTAGGTAGGGGGTATCTAAATAAAAACTGTCCTAAAAATATATAATTTTTTAATTAATAATTACAAAAAACATGGTATGACAAAAAATGTCGTAAAAAAACTGTAAAAATTTTTAAAATAACGTTTTAAATATATTAAATACCTTAATTTTATTAACTAAAATTTCCTTTAATTTTTTTATGCTTAGTTATTAGTGTTATTACTTACTGCAATGTTTTTTTTGCAGCAGGTGGTGTTCCAAAAACAGTTGAATCAGAACTAAAAACCCATACATTAGATATACATACGTATAGGTAATATATAATGTTAGAGGTAAACAAAAAATTAATATTTTGTATTTTTACCTGTTGGATAAGTCATTCAAAAATAGAAAGCCCCCACACCGTCTGGGGTTTTGCATATCTTTTCTGATATATTTAGCACCATTTGCACGTACCAAAACATTTTCAGGAAAAAAGTATTCTGAAAACAACTCTGGGTTTTTACGAAGGGGCTGATTTTCAAGGATCCCTACTAGAGAAAACCAAAGTTTTCTTTTCTCAGGATCTTGCGGAAACCTAAATAGAATATTAAAAAATATGTATAGGTGCCTAATAGGTAAATCATTTTTAAGGTATTCTACATTTTACGTTAAATTTTCTTTGCCACTATTCAATAATTATTTATTGGTATAAGAATAATTTACTAATTTATAAAAGGAATATCACTTTAAAAACTGTTTTAGATTACACAAGTTTTTGATACAATTTCTTGTATAATTTAAATTGTTTATTATTAAACCTGCAGTAAATTGTCTGAAAAATTAGACTGGATAATCATTTTTCAAACAATTCACTATGTGATTCTATACAATTTAAATTCTATAATAAATTGCACCAAATCTTGATCAAAAAATTGTGTAGTCAAAACAGTCTTAAGACGGGTGCCCTACTCCACTGGTTCAAAAGAAAACAACTTATCTTAACCTAAAAATACTTACCGATGAAAGGATAAATTTTACCTTATTGAAGAACACTACACATGCATGTACCATAATTCTTTATATTTCTCACAAAAGTGCACAAAAATAGTATTTTATAAATGAATAAATCAATAAGTCACACAGAAACTGTCAGAAACACAAAATAGCTGTTAGACCCGATTGGCAACGTTGCGGCTGGTTACGGTAACTACGTTTCATTCATAAAAATAGGTACTAGTTGTAAATTTGTAAAATAAGATATTCAGCAATAATTTGATTAAAAATATATTTTTCTTTATATAATATAAAATTATAGTTATAGGATGCATCAAATTTTATTTTTCGAAAGTAATTTCTCCAAATAATTTTTACAGATTGATAAAACCGACAAAGACGCAATAAACGAAAATCTGGTGGGAATAATGATTTGCCACATAAAAATGTAAACAATTTGGTCTCTTAGTTGTAATGTCTTTGGATTTGCGTCATAACTGATATAAGTTATTTGCAAGAATTAAAAAAAAATTATATACAGGATGTTTACAGGATGTTAAAAAAATACCACATGATAAGGTATATTGAATATGTTTTAATTTACTCGTTTATTTACACAAATTTTGTTCGTGATCATTATTTTTTGTGTATTTATTGTGTTCGTCATGATTTTATTAAAAAGTAACATTATAAGTGTTAATTATAATTCAATTTAATATTTATTTCTCACAAAATTTGTCTCAAAAATACTATAGCACATTACTTATTTTAATGTCTTTTATTAAAAGGAAACATTACAAATGTTCATTATCATATTTAATTTTTATTTGTAGAAATTTTGTTTTGTGAACATTATTTCTTGAAAATTATATGTTTTTAACAGGACTTTTAATAAAGAAAAACACCATACTATATACTTTTATTTCATATACAAATATACTTATAGTAACTTTGTAGTTAATTTTTCATTTTATGTTTGTCTATTATTGAATTTTCCAAATTCATCAAATTTAAACGTGTTTTTGAATGGGTTTACTTACTGTAAATAGGAAAATTTTAAAATAAAAATAACCATGTAAAGTTTTTATTTATACTTTATTAATTGAAACGACCCAAAATGAATATCTATAAAAAAGTTTTTAATAAAATAAGAAAATAAATTACCCTATAAAGATTCTATTATATTACCTTCTGTTTTTGGCAAAAGAAAGGATGGGACCAAGAAAATCGGGTGGCACAAAATTGATCGAAAACATTTGATCGAATACATTTGATCGAAAACATTTGATCGAATATATTGGATCGAAAAAACATTTTATCGAATTACAATTGATCGAAAAGAAAAATGATCGAACAGAAAAACGATCAAAAAGAAAATTGATCGAAAATAGATTTGATAGAAAAACCAATTGATCGAAAAACCAAATATTCATAAAATTATAGAATAATAAGAAAAATGAAAACAAAAATTTTAACTAATTTACCTAACCTGTGTGGCCTAGAATCATCGCTGGTTGCTTGGCAAAAACAAAAAATTAAAAATAAAATAAAGTTAAGTAACGTACCTAACTAACCCAACTTGTGCGAGAGCAATCAATTAAATTTGAATAGCTAAGGTTAGGTAAATTAGTTTTTTTATTTTTATAATTTTTTTTGCGAGGCAAACCGCAACGTTTTTAGACTGGAGCAATTTAACCGATTGCTCTGATACAGGTTAGGTAAGTTGGTTAAGTTTTATAAAAATAAATAAAAATAAAGAAAACCTAACTAATTTACCTAACCTGTGCGGCCTGTGGCAATTTAACTAATTGTTCTGACAGAGTTTAGGTAAATACTTAGCTAAAACTTAACTAACTTACCAAACCTGTGTCAGAGCAATTAGATAAATTGCTCCAGGTGGTACAGGTTAAATAAATAGGTTAGGTTTGCTTCATTTTTCCTTTTTTTACAATATTTTTTGCGAAGCCACCCTCGAGGGCTCCAGGCCGCACTGGTTAGATAAATTAGTTAAAGTTTTTGTTTTCAGTTTTTTATTTTTCCATAATTTTTTGCAAGGATAACCGCGTAATATCCAGGACGCACAGGTTAGGTAAATTAATTAAATTTTTTTTAATAAAAAAAAAATTAACTTATCTAACATACGCGAGAGCAATCAATTAAATTTAAATAGCACAGGTTAGGTAAATTAGGTAAGTTTTTATTTTTCCCTTTTTTGTATAATTGTTTTTGTGAAGCAACCCTCGAGGGCTCCAGGCCGCACAGGTTAGGTAAATTATTTAAAAATTTTGTTTGAATTTTTCTTATTTTTCTATATTTTTTGCGAGGCAAACCGCGACGGTTCCAGGTCGCACAGGTTAGGTAAATTAATTAAATTTTTTATATAAAAAATCTTAAAATGATTTACCTAAAATGTCCCATCGGGATACAACTCGACCTTATTGAAATACATATTTTGTGCGATTTAATCACATTTTTTTTAATCCAAATGAAGATAACCGTTTAGCTCTAAAATTTATTTTTAAATTAACAGTATTGTAAGGATAACATTTGTTAAACGAGGTAACTATCATTTGAAATGATTAAAAAATTTGCCATTAGTACCTAATTTTGATAGCAGCTTAGTTTAGTTTCCCTGGTAGTAGGGATTAGACGGACGCTTGAATAGTATCGTTTGATTTTTTGATATTTTACTATTTTTAATGTTGATTTTCAATGTATTGTCCTTTCGATCTAATAAATTTTCGATCTATTGTCTTTTCGATAAAATGTTATTTGATAAAATATATCTTCGATCAAATGTTATTCGACCAAATGTATTTTCGATTAAATTCCATTCGAATAAATGTATTTTCGATCAAATTTCCAATTCGATCAAATGTTTTTCGATCAATTTTGTGCCACCCAAGAAAATCATGTACCCTATGACGTTAATCGTTTCAATCCCAACCAATTACCACCTTCAATAGAAATATCAAAAAGACTATTGGCTAACATAATTGGTATTTTAGTTTCCTTAACAGGAACAATTTCAAACTCTTTCAGCAAATAAAAGAAAATCACTTTTATTTCCAAAAGGGCATATCTGGTTCCCATACAACCTCTTGGTCCTAGTCCGAAAGGCATATACGAGTTTGGTGCTATATTTCTTTTATTTTCTTCATTAAATCTTTCTGGATCAAAACGATCAGGATTTGGAAATAATTTTGGATCGTGATGTATTCCTAAAATTGGTATCATAACCACGGTTCCTTTTTCTAAATGTATGGGTTTTTCGTTTGAAGATGATGGATCGATGGTGTAGGGGTTTGTAGAAACTCTATCCACTGCTATAGCTGGAGGCCATTTTCTTAAAGACTCTAAAATATGACAAAATATGCATTTTATAACTGTTTCTTATTATTGTAGACTTGGGTAAGTATGAACGCTTTTGCCAAAAGATTAATTTAAAAATTAACACCATTGACACTTGGTTACCGCATACTTTCTTAAGTAATATTTTACATTGAATATTAACAGATAAAAAGGCAGTTCGAGAGCTATGAGGGGCTTATTTATATTTTATTATATGTGGCATTTTTTCCTTTTATGTCATTATTTACTTAAATAGGGTTAATGTAATAATCTTTACTGGCATGTTATTAACTTTTGTATAATCTAGATAAGTATGATTTCTACAGTAACACATTATTTTCTAACCATCTATAAACTTCCAATTTTTTTAGAATAATTCCACTAATTTTCTAAAATGAAGACCATATATCCAATAAGGTGGATGAATACAAAAAAATTACGAAACAAAAAAGAAAACAAATAATAAATAGTGCCGATGTTCTTTGAGCTAAAGTTTACTGAGATGATAATAAAAAAAATATAACGATATAATTTTATACCAATTTTGAAATGCGCTGCACTTACCTGAAACTACCATGTCCATATACTTCATTTTCATAATAGCATCGTACGTTAATTTTCCACCTGTTTCTGTCAAAGTTTCTATAATTTCTTCTCTTAATAAATTTTGTACTTCCGTATTTACAGCCAACTCGTAAGCCATGAATGACATTATAGTGGACACCGTCTCAAATCCAGCGAAGAAGAACATTAGAGCTTGTGCTGTTATGTCTTCATTCGAGAAGTGTTTTGTTAATTTTCCTACAAAAAATAAAAATAATTATGTCTATGCATAAAACTATTTTTATTGATTAAAGATTTAACTATATAAGCCATGTCTATTGAAGTATCTGTAGAATAGTAGTTTGTGCAACAAGAGTGGATAGTATGGCCATGTCGTATGAAGACGAAGTTTGACCAGATGCCGTAGCCGTAGTTTTTTAGAAAAGAAAGCCTCCTTAAAATTTGTTGTCGGATTTCCATCATAAAACAAATGTGAAATAAACCATTTTCACTGATTTTTTGTTGTAGAAACAGCTAAATATAAATATTAAACAATTTATAATTTTTAAATACTTTTTAAATACCTTTTAAATACTTTTTAAATACTTTTAAAATACTTTTTAAATACTTTTTAAATACTATTTAAATACTTTTTAAATACTTTTTAAATACTTTTAAAATACTTTTAAAATACTTTTTAAATACTTTTTAAATACTTTTTAAATACTTTTTAAATACTTTTTAAATACTTTTTAAATACTTTTTAAATACTTTTTAAATACTTTTTAAATACTTTTTAAATACTTTTTAAATACTTTTTAAATACTTTTTAAATACTTTTTAAATACTTTTTAAATACTTTTTAAATACTTTTTAAATACTTTTTAAATACTTTTTAAATACTTTTTAAATACTTTTTAAATACTTTTTAAATACTTTTTAAATACTTTTTAAATACTTTTTAAATACTTTTTAAATACTTTTTAAATACTTTTTAAATACTTTTTAAATACTTTTTAAATACTTTTTAAATACTTTTTAAATACTTTTTAAATACTTTTTAAATACTTTTTAAATACTTTTTAAATACTTTTTAAATACTTTTTAAATACTTTTTAAATACTTTTTAAATACTTTTTAAATACTTTTTAAATACTTTTTAAATACTTTTTAAATACTTTTTAAATACTTTTTAAATACTTTTTAAATACTTTTTAAATACTTTTTAAATACTTTTTAAATACTTTTTAAATACTTTTTAAATACTTTTTAAATACTTTTTAAATACTTTTTAAATACTTTTTAAATACTTTTTAAATACTTTTTAAATACTTTTTAAATACTTTTTAAATACTTTTTAAATACTTTTTAAATACTTTTTAAATACTTTTTAAATACTTTTTAAATACTTTTTAAATACTTTTTAAATACTTTTTAAATACTTTTTAAATACTTTTTAAATACTTTTTAAATACTTTTTAAATACTTTTTAAATACTTTTTAAATACTTTTTAAATACTTTTTAAATACTTTTTAAATACTTTTTAAATACTTTTTAAATACTTTTTAAATACTTTTTAAATACTTTTTAAATACTTTTTAAATACTTTTTAAATACTTTTTAAATACTTTTTAAATACTTTTTAAATACTTTTTAAATACTTTTTAAATACTTTTTAAATACTTTTTAAATACTTTTTAAATACTTTTTAAATACTTTTTAAATACTTTTTAAATACTTTTTAAATACTTTTTAAATACTTTTTAAATACTTTTTAAATACTTTTTAAATACTTTTTAAATACTTTTTAAATACTTTTTAAATACTTTTTAAATACTTTTTAAATACTTTTTAAATACTTTTTAAATACTTTTTAAATACTTTTTAAATACTTTTTAAATACTTTTTAAATACTTTTTAAATACTTTTTAAATACTTTTTAAATATTAAACAATTTATAATTTTTAAATACTTTTAAATATTTTTAAATACTTTTTAAATACTTTTTAAATACTTTTTAAATACTTTTTAAATACTTTTTAAATACTTTTTAAATACTTTTTAAATACTTTTTAAATACTTTTTAAATACTTTTTAAATACTTTTTAAATACTTTTTAAATACTTTTTAAATACTTTTTAAATACTTTTTAAATACTTTTTAAATACTTTTTTTTTAAATACTTTTTTTTTAAATACTTTTTTTTAAATACTTTTTTTTTAAATACTTTTTTTTTAAATACTTTTTTTTTAAATACTTTTTTTTTAAATACTTTTTAAATACTTTTTAAATACTTTTTAAATACTTTTTAAATACTTTTTAAATACTTTTTAAATACTTTTTAAATACTTTTTAAATACTTTTTAAATACTTTTTAAATACTTTTTAAATACTTTTTAAATACTTTTTAAATACTTTTTAAATACTTTTTAAATACTTTTTAAATACTTTTTAAATACTTTTTAAATACTTTTTAAATACTTTTTAAATACTTTTTAAATACTTTTTAAATACTTTTTAAATACTTTTTAAATACTTTTTAAATACTTTTTAAATACTTTTTAAATACTTTTTAAATACTTTTTAAATACTTTTTAAATACTTTTTAAATACTTTTTAAATACTTTTTAAATACTTTTTAAATACTTTTTAAATACTTTTTAAATACTTTTTAAATACTTTTTAAATACTTTTTAAATACTTTTTAAATACTTTTTAAATACTTTTTAAATACTTTTTAAATACTTTTTAAATACTTTTTAAATACTTTTTAAATACTTTTTAAATACTTTTAAAATACTTTTTAAATACTTTTTAAATACTTTTTAAATACTTTTTAAATACTTTTTAAATACTTTTTAAATACTTTTTAAATACTTTTTAAATACTTTTTAAATACTTTTTAAATACTTTTTAAATACTTTTTAAATACTTTTTAAATACTTTTTAAATACTTTTAAATACTTTTTAAATACTTTTTAAATACTTTTTAAATACTTTTTAAATACTTTTTAAATACTTTTTAAATACTTTTTAAATACTTTTTAAATACTTTTTAAATACTTTTTAAATACTTTTTAAATACTTTTTAAATACTTTTTAAATACTTTTTAAATACTTTTTAAATACTTTTTAAATACTTTTTAAATACTTTTTAAATACTTTTTAAATACTTTTTAAATACTTTTTAAATACTTTTTAAATACTTTTTAAATACTTTTTAAATACTTTTTAAATACTTTTTAAATACTTTTTAAATACTTTTTAAATACTTTTTAAATACTTTTTAAATACTTTTTAAATACTTTTTAAATACTTTTTAAATACTTTTTAAATACTTTTTAAATACTTTTTAAATACTTTTTAAATACTTTTTAAATACTTTTTAAATACTTTACTTTTTAAATACTTTTTAAATACTTTTTAAATACTTTTTAAATACTTTTTAAATACTTTTTAAATACTTTTTAAATACTTTTTAAATACTTTTTAAATATTTTTAAATACTTTTTAAATAAAAGATTGAACAAAAAAGGTTAAAAACATGTTTCTAGTGGGGGAGTCCCCTTTAATTTTTAATTCATTTTAATTTTTATTACTTGTTATTATGGTAGCTACAGAAATAAAATAAAATTTTATGAAAATTTTAACTGTCTACCTATTACGGAATGTGTGATAAAGCCCGCTAACCGACAGACGGACGGACAGCATAGGCTTAGTAAGAGGGTCTTGTTGGTTACTGGTCGAGTACGAAACTCCTTAAAAGGACATGCATTTTAATAAAACATCAACTCAATCACAGAACACTGAACTTAATGTAAAATTGAAGTTTGTGTATCATCTTCATCAGACAACCATTCTGCTTAGGATACCCAATTTGCTCTTGCAATTTTCTACCTCAGAAAATCTGTTTGGAGAATATATATTGTAATTTTGCTAACAAATTTAATTTAGAAACGTTATTTGCTTTTTCTTACCCGATGTTTGATCAACAGTTGCCTCAATTACATTATTCTCTTCGCTACTATCGATTCCCTTTCTTGCTTCCATTAAAATATGGATCATGTCTTGTCTAATAATTCCCTTTTCTTCTCTATTTTTGACAGAATCATCTATTACTTTTCTAAAGAATGTGTTAACATCTTCATCAAAGACTTTCATACCTAAAATCTTCAAACATCACATGTCAGAGCGTTGTTCGTTTAAATTTAATGTGTCAACGAGAATTAATTAGGCATTCCAACGACCTGTCCAAATGGCTACCGGTCACATACTTTGATTACTATACGGGACAAGAGAGAGGTCCGACACGTCCAACATAGGGCGCGGCCATTTTGAACCCTATGACACAGTTTATAGCTAAAGAATCAGATCGCTCACTCTGCGTCGGCACTTTTTATCTCAATGTTCCAGTTTATATACTGCGCAACTCAGATAATACAATATATGACAATCGCCTATAATAAAACAGCAGTCTTCTGCGTATTTTGAATTTGTATCCCTGGAGTGGATGTTATTTTAGAACTTTCAACTGGTCCGAGTGAGCTAACTGATTCTTTAGCAATAAACTGCGACTCCAAAAATACTATTCACTGACACTGACAGCAGCAAGCAAAACATCAGGTGCGTTTTAATCAGCCGCTTCTGCTTCCGGAACTATTGGTTCAGTCGTTCTAACCTGTCAGATTAAAACAAGAAAACCGACAATTCTGAAGCAGAAGCGGATGATTAAAACGCACCTATTAAAAATATTGCGCCAAGATGTAGGCAACACGTAATAAGGGTTCAAAATGGCGGAGTTTTTCTATCTCCTTTTAAAAGGCACTCAGAAAGCTGCGCAGTGCGACCATTCTCCGTATAGTAAAAGAAAATCAAAGTATGTGCTACCGGTGGGGACTGACAGTTTAGATATGGCAACCCTGTTGTCATGTTGTCATTAACAGGGTCAATGATACATAATAGTTATATAGATTGCTCACAGCTGGTCGTTTGCGAGCAGCCGTATTGCCTGGGCAAATATTTATTAATTTGAATCCGTTTAGCAAAAATGTGTTTTAAAACCAATTTTCAGCCTTTAGATATTTAAAAATAAATAATTGCTTACATTTTTACTTCAAGGCATAAGCTTATGTTTATTTTGAAAAATTTGGATGATCAATTTATCTAACTATCTATTTCATTGACCTTGTCAAATCACCAGGCCTACAGGGTTGCCATAATTTTACCATAACCTGTCAAAATCCACTGGTAACCATTCAGTTTGGAATGCCTAATTCGGTATTTTAGTGACTTAAATTTTGAAAATTAACCTTAAAAATGCCAAGATGTGTTGTGAGATGCTGTATTTATAATAAAAGTGCAAAGTGTGACGGTGAGTTATTTAAGTTTTAAAGATTCTATTGACGGCCATATTTGTTTATTTGGAAATAAACAGAACCGGACTTGGCCATTGGTACATGTTATAAGTATCAAATAAAGGTTATTACTATAAACTGTTTACTATTTCTTGTTTTATGGGGAATCTTTTTTCAGGAAGTGGAAAGAGTAACATAAAATCAAATACAAAAATATCAATTTCATTACCAATTTATTCGTTTTAAACTTTACAACTGGTTTTAATAGTTTTTTCGAAACTATTTATTTGGTATTTCTCTATAATAATATGGGATCAGTCCATTTAATTTATATTTTGTTTAAAAGTTATTATTTATAAGTTAATTTTCTTTAATATAAATACCCTTTATACAAGGTGAACCAACGAAAACTTGATGGGAGTTTTGAGTATTAATATCATGGATGTTAAAAACGCTCGGACAGATCGATTTTAGTTTGAAGAAGGACATATTTTTATCATATGTCGAAAAATCGAAAAATCGAAAAATAGAAAAATCGAAAAATCAAAAAATCGAAAAATCGAAAAATCGAAAAATCGAAAAATCGAAAAATCGAAAAATCGAAAAATCGAAAAATCGAAAAATCGAAAAATCGAAAAAACGAAAAATCGAAAAATCGAAAAATCGAAAAATCGAAAAATCGAAAAATCGAAAAATCGAAATATCGAAAAATCGATAAATCGAAAAATCGAAAAATCGAAAAATCGAAAAATCGAAAAATCGAAAAATCGAAAAATCGAAAAATCGAAAAATCGAAAAATCGAAAAATCGAAAAATCGAAAAATCGAAAAATCGAAAAATCGAAAAATCGAAAAATCGAAAAATCGAAAAATCGAAAAATCGAAAAATCGAAAAATCGAAAAATCGAAAAATCGAAAAATCGAAAAATCGAAAAATCGAAAAATCGAAAAATCGAAAAATCGAAAAATCGAAAAATCGAAAAATCGAAAAATCGAAAAATCGAAAAATCGAAAAATCGAAAAATCGAAAAATCGAAAAATCGAAAAATCGAAAAATCGAAAAATCGAAAAATCGGAAAATCGGAAAATCGGAAAATCGGAAAATCGAAAAATCGAAAAATTGGAAAATCGGAAAATCGAAAAATCGAAAAATCGAAAAATCGAAAAATCGAAAAATCGAAAAATCGAAAAATCGAAAAATCGAAAAATCGAAAAATCGAAAAATCGAAAAATCGAAAAATCGAAAAATCGAAAAATCGAAAAAGGGAAAAATGGAAAAATCGAAAATAATTATTTTCTTTTGGTGTGATTGTAGAAAAATCTCTTGTGTTATTCTAGCAGAAAGTACTTTGGCTGTTTCGATAAACTGTAATGAAGTCAATTTTTTCTCAATCAGTTTATTTTCATTTTTCATTTTTAATAAATATTAAACGCGATTGAACTGTTGGTCTTAAGTTAATTTACATGCGTTGGTAAGGTCTCTGATAGGAAAAGGGAATCAGCAAGCTGAACCAGGCCCGAGAGGCAATTAAAATTTTTAGTTCGATATAATAATTGATTTCCAGTAGTTTAGAATATTAGTTGCCTTCTCAAATCATTTCACCGCCGATAATTTCTTTTCTTTCTCGTGTTTATAAATCCGTTAGGTAAAAAAACTCTGTTTCGCTTTTTACGTTTTATATTGAGACCGTATTTCATTTTAAAAACCGAATTAGCTTGTAGAAATAGGAACATTTTAATTCAGTGTTAAGTTTAAAGATTTAATTTGATTTAATTAATAAATATTAGAATTTATTTCTTGGCAAAAATAATACCGCTTCTTTTAAGGGAATAGAATTTGATTTAAATAATAAATGATAGGATTTAGTTCTTTAATATTGTAATACCGGGGATTTAGACTTTTGATCGTTAGTCTGTACTAAGAAATTAATCTTTTTCTTTTTGGTAGGTTAAATCGGGAATTAAATTTGATTTTATTGATAAATACTTTTGTTTAGTAAGTGCCGCGTTTTAACTAAGTTGGGAATATTTATAAACGGAGTTTTCGAGGAGACGATTTCCCACTTTTAATAGTTTGTTTATTCTTTTACCGTATATTTAAATAATATTAAATATCATGCCCTATCTGAACGAGCTCGTGATGATGATCAGTTCAGTCTTGGAGTAGGTGCTATCCGCGTTATTTTTTTAGTTAATGTGTAAACCGCAAATTTAAAGAATCTTAAATAGTATCCTGTCCCTGTCTGAATGGGCTCGTGATGACGATCAGTTCATTAGGTGCTATCCGCATTAGTTTTCTTATTCCGTTTGTATTTTTTTTTTCTCGTGCAAATTGCAACTTACAGAAATCTTAAATAGCTTCATTACCCTGTCTGAGCGGACCCGTGATGACGATCAGCTCATTCTGGGATAATAGGCTACCCCGGATATAAATTTATTTTTATTTTCTTTCCGTATATTTACTATAAGTAATTCTTTCGCGTCCCTGTCTCCTTGCACTCTCTATGACCGTTTAGCTAATTTTTCCTTACCGAAATAGTAAAATACCTACATTTAAGTTTAATTCCCGATACAACAGTTAAACAGTTAATTTTTGCTACGACCGTTCTTAGAATTTTTCCTTACCGAAATGGGAAATTTTGTTTTAGTTTAATTACCGTCTAAATAGCCAAGTTAATAATTGTTTTCTGCGACCGAAACATTCATTTTATTTTAATTCAATTTTGACGTCTGATTGAGACTAGTCGGGATTCAATACCGTCCGTTTTGTTTCTTTATTTTTTTTTTCAGGGTTATATTGACTATCACCACAACTAGGGTGGGCGTTGAAATATATAATTTCTTTTTTTTATGTTGTAAATAGTTCAAAACAATATATGTGTCAATGTTAACTTGCCGTATTACTGGTTACTAATTCCATACATTATTTCCCCCTTGTATTTCAGCTAGTGATAAGTTCTGTACCAGCCCAAGCAACGATTAAAGCCCGTTACTTGTGGATTACTATTACCTGTGTCTAAGTGACCTTTGACCCCTGGAATTTTTCATCTCCATCTGTAGCTACCCGAGTGCTTTCGACGCCGTTTGGAAAGTTTGTGGAGTAAACCATAACCAAAAATCTGGTGCTCGTGAACCGCCCGTAACCAGCGTCATTCGTAAGGAACCGGGTTCTCTGTGGCGAGAAAACCCCTTACAAAATTTTTGTCTCAACAGCTTAAGTGTTATTTTCTGCTCTTAATACATAAATAGCTATTTTTTTACAATAATTTTATAAACTTTTACTTAGGGCCGACTCCACCGTAGTGTTAAACAAAGTTTAAAATACTAAACGAAGATTAAAATGTCATTTTTATATTACCAAAAAACGAAGTGTAAATTACTAAACGGAGATTAAAATTACATTTTTACGTTAACAATGTCATTTTAATTTTCGTTTAGTAATTTAAACTTCGTTTAACACAACGGTGGAATCAACCCTTAGCTGCTAGCTATATATTGATAAAGTGTTATTGCTCATCATAAATAATAATAATAATAATAATAATAATAATAATACTCTCCCTAATTCACCCCCTTACGAGTGAATTTCAACCCCTGAAGTCAACTGAACGACTTGTGTAGGGGAAGGGACGGCTATTATTATTATTTGCCGTGGCGCTCCAGGGCGACTTAAGGATGATTGATGGTGCCATTTGACTTACAGGTGAGGAAAATACGGAAAATCTCACCCACCATCATCGAGACGATAATGTATGGCGATTTTATAATCTGCATGTCATATCAATAGAAATTGAATTTTCTATTAATACGGCACACATCAAATCCTAAACCGAACCATGCAATTTAATTAAAAATCCACATGGTCTGGTCTGGGATTCGACGCCCAGCAGTCTCGGACTCATAAACTTGCCTATAAATGAATATAACCGCGTTAGACCGCTACACCATCGACCCGATAATCGTGCTAACAGACGGATTCAAAAATACGCTTCCTAATTTTTCATATTTTAGTTACCTACCAAAATTACTACAATACAAATATTTTAGTCCGGCCCAGAACATCTCCCTACTCCTTCCACCCAGTTATTCGGTTTTAGCAAAATTCGCACAGCGGAAAATGCTTCCTATGTTACCTCTACACTTTCTAACTTCTTTGGGTGTAACCTATTGATAATGACCTATACATATACCTGTGACCAAGGATACTTGATTCTCAAGTATCCTTGCCGGTAACCAAATAATAAAGGACGTAGGCGGTTGTAGGTTACAGCCTGTTTCTCAAAAACTATGCTTCATAGAATCTTGGAAAAACATTTCTAGATAAAAGTGGATAAGATAAATCGCTGGAACATATTTTAATTTCTAACCTGATCATATTGATTAAAATTTCGTAGAGAATACGATTTTCTTATTAAATTCAAAATCCTTCATTAAACGAAAAATCTCCCAAATATTTAAATCTTATTTACGACACCTAATAAATAATATCTATAACCACGTCCGTAAAATATTCAAATTTCGTGTACGTGTCTGGTAACTTAGATCATAAAACATATTTCTTTCACAAAGTATTCATCATTAAAACACTTAACTCGCTTATCTTTCTAGTTTTGGTGTTAAAATAAGTCAACCCCTTTGCAGCCACAATATTTTGCTGGGAACTAAAGATGTAGAGACGTCACAAAAGCCATTAAAGTTTAGTATTAAAAGAAAGACCCAAATAAGCTCGGATTCATTTATTTTTAATTATTTGATGTGCATGCATTCATTTTTTATTATTTGATGTGCAAGCATTAATTTATTATTTGTATCCAGTTACATTTCAAGTTCAGTAGTCAGTACCTTTCCTAAAATATTCTTCCTAAACCACGTCTATCGTACAATAGAGAGTTGAAATGTTTTCAGTATGTAAACGTGAAAAACGCAAAAAAATAATGTTTACATTGCAGTACAAAATATGAGTTAAAGTTGTTAAACGTATCGTGACATTTACGTGTCATGACAAATAATGACAATTAATGACAATTTATATTGGAATTTCTTCTTTTCCAATTAAAAAGGGGTTATTTTGTTGGCGTTACGTGTATATGCCAGAGCCCGTAAGTTTACGTATGTACGTAGACGTATACGTGAAGGATATTTTAATACGCATGCGCAGATGTCTAATTTCACGTGTACGTTTACGTTCATAACATCTCCTATTTATTCCCTAACGCTGTCAACGTCCCACGCCTTATATCCGACACTTGCCGTCCCTAAATATTTCCTTCATATCCTTCTCGACACCCTTCGTCACGTCCCGCACCACCTAAATAATTCTACCGTATATCTGTTCTAATGCAGTAACGTATTAAATAGCTTTCTTTTCACCACGACGCTAGGCGCCTCGATGCAAGGTGACGCTCAACGCTGCGACGTACCTAAATCGACGCCGTCACAACGCTAGATGAAATTAGTACATAATCTAATGTCTTTATTTTCAATGGTGAGTCAAAAGATTTATGTACCTTTCGTTGAGATACCACCGGGGTTTCGTTTAAACGAGAGCTTGACATTTGCTACAAAATATTAACAATTTAACCAATAAACCACATGGCCTTCAGGTCATACACCCCGAAAGACAATTAGGATAGACATCTGTTTCGATGGGTGAAATTTTGAATATTTCAAAAGAAATTATAAAAATCAACATTAAGAAATATACAGGGTTGTATTAAATAATTTCAATAAAAATTATAATAGTCAATATAAAAAATATACACGTATTAAGTTAATTCAATAGAAATTTTAAAAATCAATATTTTAGAAATATACAGGGATGTGCTATCTTGGATAAATTGTACAAACCAAGATGTAAAGTTTAATAGTAAGTTAACTAACTGGTGAATACTCTTTTCTTTAGCTCATGGGGGACACCTATATGCTAAGCAATCCGTTCTACTAGGTTTGAAACAAAGTATATGTGAAATCAACATAGTAAGGTAATTAACTGGCGAATTGGCGCTGTTCGTTACTTCCGTTGGTAATCACCTCTATACTCATCGAAATATTTACCTAAGAGGGTGCAACCTGTGTATATCTGGAATAGAATCAAATTAACAACAACACAATAGTTAACCAACTGGCGAATTGGCGCTGTTCGTTAACTCCGTTGGTCATCAACCTAAATAAAATATATATTGATAGCAAATGAATATGGTCTGCGTTTGAATGGGACTCAAGTGAGATCTCAGTAAATAGTACCAATTGTAATATGATTTGCTAATTATTGCATCACATTTAAATTATGAAAAATAAAAGAGTTTAAATATAAATTTGTCTGGTTTTATTTATCAATTTGCACCATTTGCATCGAATCCTGGTTTACTTTAATTAACATTATCACAACGTGGGTATATAAATTATCAATTAACTAGACGATCTCTTTTACTACTAGATGAATAAAAGGCCAAATACAGTAGGTATAGAATTTAAAGTAAAATAAACTTGTACGGTAAATAATAACAGCTCAGATAGTAAAATAACGAACAATAAATAGAGGGTACCGGGGGTGGGCCGTTACAAGCATTAGGCCATTTTGCGTCGAACATAGTAATTTCAAAATAATTTTGAGCGATTTCTAGAAACCTTGTATGGATAATAAATTATCTCAAAAATTCCGGAATGACCCTCACAAGCCTTTCCTATTTCAATTAATAATTTGTGAAAATTACCTTATATAGTGTTGGCGACATCATATATCCAAACAACTTCACAAATTTCGAAAAGCTTTTAAAATCAAAAGCCGTTTTACTCATTTGAAAAAACGTATTATCCTTGTCTCTTAACGAATCTACTTCCACTCCGAAAATTGTATTAGCAATGACATCATTGCAGAATCTCATAAAAACATCTTTCATTTCAAGTTTTATTACGATTTCGTCTTGATTTTTAAAATAATCAACAAATTTTTCAGTGGTTTCTTTCATAAGTGTAAATAACCATTTTATTTTGCTGCTGGTGAACGATGGACTCAAACTAGATCTCATGTTCTTCCAAGAGTGTCCTTAAAAGATCATTCTAAATTAATGTAGATAGAAACTTTTTTATTCGTATTAAAATTAATATACGTTTTACCTAAATGCTATGGGTAAAACGATCCCTCACATGGGGCAAAACGATCCTATTTTCAAAACATTATTTTATTACTACACTTTCGATAATTAATATAACAATAAATGCTAAACATTATTTATAAAAAAAGCATAAAACATAACATACAAAGCATTAAAAGATTTTAATACTCTTAAGGGAGTAAACAGAAACCTGCTCAATATTATTTAACAAAATTACCTTAAGCAACTTTTAATACCTTAACTAATTTAAAACTTGATATTTTTCTTAACTAGATAGGTTTGGGTTTGATGCAAACAGAAATCACACTCAAAATCGCAATCGTTCTCATCGACCCCGGCACACTGATCATGAGCCCATTTTAGGCATTTAATGCACCTGATCCATTCTTCGCCAGTCAAAAAAGCCGCGTATTTTTCGCAGCAAAAGATGCACTCTTCTGATTCTGATCCGCTGTTACTGCTTGAGCCATCACTTTCCTCCACTACTTTTTTTGTCTTCTTGTTTAATTTAACTTTTTTCGTGCTTTCTGACTTTGATTTTTTTTGCTTAGCCATTAATTTAATTTATTTCCTATTCTTCTCTTCAAACATGATTTTGTATGGGGTACTCGTGAGCAAAACGGTACCAACAGACTTTCGTTTTTGAGCTGCTCTCATTCCTTTAATTTTTGGAAGAGGATTGCAATTAGCAGGGGTTACGGTAAAGGAACTTTCCACTTCGACTTCACATTGGTCTGATACTTGATTTTTAATTGCTGGAGGGATATCCGGTCGTGTACTTGACCCAGGAATTGAAGAACTACGTAGAAGTGGGTTGGTTGCAAAGGTTTCTTCATTATTCTCTAAGTTTTCTTAATAATTTTGAGCAGCTTCGTGAGTCTCTTCCGTAACTTTTGCTGCTGCCAAATCAGCTTCAGAAAACATTTCAGGATCAAAACCAGTTTTTTTAAAAGCATCTAAAAGCATAAAAACATGCTTTTAGGTAAGCTTCTGAAAAGATTCTGCTTATCTGGAAAGTTGTTACTGTTCAGGCTAGATTATTGGTCATCAATTTTTCCAATGACTGGTTTATGTACGTGCTTAATGGATACATTAACCCTACATCCAACGATTACAACCTATGTGTTGTATGGGGGGGCAAGCATAATATTACAACTTTATTTTCTTTTGCTTTAGTCACGACGTTTAGATTTTTAGTGTGGGTCAAATGTCCAGCTAAAATTAGCAAGACGGGATACTCTTTAGTTGGCTTCGTAAAATAATTCAAAATGTGATCAAACCATTGGTCAAACATTTCTTATTTTATCTAGCCGAAATCATTGCAACCGAAAATAGTTTCAGGTGGAGCGCCATCCATCAGTTCCGCTTTCATTCTTTTTCTACTTAAAATAAGCATAGGAGGAACAGAAGCCCCACCAGCAGAAGCGCAAATTACAGCAGTTGTTGAAACTCCTCTTTCGGCTGATGTTACACGAGCAACTTGTTAACGACCTCTTTTTGCAAAAGTTTTTGAGTTTCTGCCAGGAACTGTTGACACAGAGGTCTTGTCAACATTAAAAACTGTGGGCAGGAAACTTGTACTGCTGCAAAATACTTTTAAGATCATAAAACTTTGAAACAACAATTTAATTAAACCCCTTGCGCGAGCTGCTGAAGTTGCTTCTGGAACTCTTAACGTTATTTCAGGGTACCTTTTTCGGAATCCGGAAAGCCAGTTATATCCAGCCATCTGTTTTTTACGGGAAAAAGTATGGGGAATTTTATTTTTTTTTCAGCCAACTGAAGTGCCTAGCGCCGAAGATAAATTACATTCTGGTTTCAAAGTCTAGAATATAGCGTATGAGTTCATTTTCCTGATCTACAGTAAATGTCGAAATTTTGCTGCCTAAACGTTTTATATTTTCTTTGACAATTCTATTTTTATTTTTAATTAAGGGACATTAAAGGCACTTAAAATGTTCGTGCAGCAGTTTTATATAACATACCATTATCTTTTACCTAGTTTATAGCGTTTGCCATGCTCTTAGGGTCCCAGTTTTGACGCTGAGTTTTGTGGTGGTACGTACGTGGCATCCTAAAAATAACCAGAACCAATATTGGTATCCAAATCAACTTATTGCTAGGTTTCTAAAAATGTATAGGGTAAAATGATCCCCGGATCATTTTAACCTATCATGAAGTAATCGTTTTACCCCAAAAGCAAATATTCTACAAAACCTAACCTACACATTTAAGACAATAAAATGCTGCGCATAGCAACACAAAGGTAAGTAGCCTAAACTTACCTGATTTCGAACCATGTTCAGTTTTTTAAATTATCGAATTGAATACCACTTTAACAATGCTGCGAAAAAACACCCTAAATAACATAGAAAATCAGAAAAACAATAATGCACGTGTAAATGGCGCTAAAATGAGCCTTACTGTTAATAGATTGTTGTCAGTCACTACATTTAGTCTTTCGATTATACTTCATCTATTACTCAACAGATGGCACTGTTAGTTTTGTTTATATTCGTGGGGATCATTTAACCTCGGAGGATCATTATACCCATAGATTAGGTAAAGTAAATAGATGGGAAACTCAATGGTAATATTCTGAGTCGATGTGCTGCCATCTATCAAATCGGAGTGGTACTAAAATTCAATATGGCCACTTAGCGCGGGCTTTTTGAAATTTAACTTTCTGCTAGTCGCCCAAAAATATAATGAAGAAAATCAAACAAAAAAAATAAATATTGTGCCAATTTATATTTTTATTTGATTTTACTTCATTATATTTTTGCATTAATTTCAAACTTGAAATAAAATGCAATTTATTTAATTATTTTTTAATACAGTAAATTAACGTCGCATCATTGTCTATTTAAACATAGAAATACTCAAACAAATATATGCATTTACATTTATATAATTAAATATTTATAAAACAAACCTATCAAAAATGTTTTCTGTAATACAATCATCACATATAAGTGCTCAAGACCTTTATAAAAGTTTTGCGAATAAAAGGCAAATAAGTTTGAAAAACTTGAAGTTGAAGCATCATCCTTTTGGTGTCTTATTATCAAGGCGAATTTGAGTGTGGATAAAATTTGCCATACTTTTAGTGAGTTGACTAGTTAGGTTAGGTTGGGGCATTTCTTCATCCGATAATTGTTTTATTGATTTATTTGTACAGCACTTGTAGCTATCAAATTCTTATTTATCATCTGGGTACTGTGATAAATGAATTTAACAACTTTCGAGCTTAAATTAAACTTACACACGTTTGGACCCTTGAATATTTTGGGGTATTTTCTTGTTTGATGTCAATGGCTTTGAATCAATTTTTGATATTGATGGCTGAGGCCCAAATGTTTCATCGATCGACAGGGTATTTTGGAGGGCCAACATTTTCTTTACAACAATGATCATTTAAAAACTGAAAACAAAAAGACATTTAAATAACAAACCAATTATTTTAACACTGAATCAAAAACAAGTTTGTAGATATTACTTACCGTTGGTGCCAGTGCAAGATGCATTTTTCTTAAGACACTTATAACAAATTGTTTGGTTATTCTTAATATGAGGACCACATATTTAATATGTGGTATAAATTGCATCAAAACCAATATTTGGGAGTGCTTATTGTTCGTCCATCTTCCATCTTCCCATATTTTGAAAACAGGCTTAAAATTGGGAAGGTGTTAAAAAATAAATCTAGATGAATGAAAATCCAATACACCTTCAAATGCAACAACCATTTTAATTTTTCTAATTTTGTTGTTTTCACGACGTGACATTTCGATACGAGCACCATCCCGTTAATTGGAGTGATACTAAATTACCATCCTCATGTTTTTCCATTTGAGTTACCAGCCCCTGATTATACCACAGTCTCCCCTACAAGGTGATTCATAATGAATTGTACATGACCTTTGTAAAATGTTGATAATGTGGGGATCATAAAATTAAAGTTGTAGTCGGATGGCTGCTTATTCCCACAAAATAAACCTGATGATAATTACATAACGGCATTTTACACATAACCAAAACTTAAACATAACCTAAAAGTACTTCGCACATCGAGATCATAAATCAATCTAATAAAAACGGAAACACAGGAGTGCGTTTAGAAACCTCGCACGGCGCGTCTGACCGTATACATTAGAATAGGGCCCAGACGCGCTGTGCGTGGTTTCTAAACGCACTCCTGGTGACCGACTGACAACTGTCAAGTGTCACCCTAAGCAGTAATACCAACATGGTTACTAATATTAACATGGCGCGAAATACAAATATACCTACAACAGTTAACAATTTACAGGATGGAAATATTTGATTAATTATTATATGGTATATAATAATGAATAATAGCGTAACAATAAATCTACAATAGTAGTTTTTGCAAAAAAAGTGGATATAATGGCCATATCACACGAAGACGAAGTCTGTGTACACTGAGAATAATTCAACAAAATATGCCTTTTTGGAGGATGATACGTTTGTTTAACAGCCAAGAACTAAAAAAAACTTATTGAAAGATTATTTCGCAATAAATAACCGCACACTGGATCAATTGGTTAGTGTAGACCAGGGGTCCTCACTAGGATTTTTTAGTGAGTCATTATGCTGATAGTAAATTTTTGTGAGGGCCGCAACTTCAACTTAAATTTAAAATGTTTTTTTCCGCTATTTGGTAAAAACTGAAAGATTTAAATTTTTATTATTAATTGTCATTATAACAATATCTGAAATTAAACATAGACGTTTTTAATATTTTTGCAATAGAAATTTGTTTTTTTTTCACTAAAATTTATTGTTCTTTTATTTTTTAAAATTTTATTATTGAAATATTAAACTAATACTTTTTTACCTTTTTTTACTGTGGGTACTATGGTAAAATTGGTAAATAATAAATATTACAAATTAAGAATATATGTTTATTACATTTAAAAAAATCCAGAAATATACATAATAGAAAGGTAAACAGCAAGTTTTTTATGTGTCCATTATACACACTTATGTATTTGAGGTGGATGGCCGGAATCTGTCGGCGTTCTGTAAAATGGCTTCAATGTTAGCAGGTTGTGAGGCAGCCGTAATTCTTAAAATGTTGTCAACATTCTCATTGGTAAGCCTGGATCTGTACTTGTTTTTTATGAACTTTAACTTGCTGAACGTAGATTCAGACACATATGTTGATGCAAAAATACATAAAAGTTTTTGTGCACATTCAACTAAGTTAGGAAATTTTTCCCTTTCCAACACTTTCCAAACCTCAAAATAACTTTTATCCTTCTTTTTATCCTCAAACATGGTTTTCAGTTCTGTATCTTGCTGAAGATCAATTAGCTCGTTTTTCAAGTCTCTAACTTCGTATCCAAAAATAGCGAGTTTTGCAACATTAGCAGTTGTTAATGCCCATGGATTCTCTATTAAACGAAATGGTTCTTGATACATCCTGAAGTCACTAAACCTCTCAGCCATTTCGTTTTTCAGATCAGTAAGCAGTTTTATTAATGCAGAAACATCTTTCCTTTCATCAGGGTTTTCTTCAAAAAGAGATTGAACAGAAGAAAAACTAGAAAAATCATTGTTTGATAGTTCTTCAATGTACATACTGAATTTTTTTTCTTGAGAAAACACAATTATCATCATTTTCGTAACAATTTTGTTCTGATCTCCTTGCAATCGGGTTAGTGTTTCATTGACAATGGCCATTGTATCAGTAAGGAACGCTACTTTTAACCACCAACCAAAGTCATAAACTTCAGGGTACTCTTTTTTCTTAGTAGCCAAAAATAAAGTGATTTCATGACGAATTTTGAAGAATCGTTCCAAAACTTTACCTTTGCTTAACCACCTTACTTCTGTATGGTAAAGTACATCTCCGTAGTGAGATATGAGTTCTTTTAAAAACTCCTGAAACATTCTGTGGTTCAATTCATTTGACCTTATAAAGTTCACAATATTTACAACTACTTTCATAACACATTTAAAGTTTTCATCAAACTTTATTGCTAAACTTTCTTGGTGAATGTTGCAGTGAACACTGATAATATTTTCATTTTCCAAGTGGTTCTTTAACAATTTAACGAACCCGATATTTCGCCCTGTTATTGATGGGCAACCATCTGTGCACACTGAAAAAAGTTTTTTCAAGTCAATGCTATATTTATTAAAAAATTTAACTACTGCGTCAAAATAATCAACACCTCGAGTTTGACCACTCATAGCAACTGTGCCCAAAAGATCTTCTTTAACATCCCCATCTTTAGTTACATATTTAACGAACAAGAGCAATCGGGATATTGATGTTTTACCAGTCGATGAGTCAAGTGCAAGGCTAAAACACTTGCTTTGTTGCAGTTTATCAATAAGATTAAGTAAAATGTTTGCAGCTAAATCTTGTGATCGTCTCATACACGTTGAATCAGACAGCTGGAGTTTTGAAACCTCGTCGAGAATTTGCTTACCGTTAGGTAAATGCGAAAACAATGTTTTACAAACTGTAACAACACATTCTTTTACCATTTCCGCATCTGAAAATGGCTTCATCTTACGAGCTAAAATTTCAGTTACAAGGTATGATGCTTTGGTAGTAAGCTCATTCTTGTTCATAGCATTAAAAAGTGTATTTCGTTCACAAACCAAAGCTTTTTTCAAGGATTGTAATTTTTCCTCTCGGAGTTTAGACTTTTTTGGAAACTTTTCTTCAAATTGCGAATGAACTGTAGTGTGGTGTCTTTGCAAGTTGTAACGTTTATTTCCCGATACAAGATCACGACATAATAAACATAAAGCTGTTCCTTCTTTCTTACCTTTCGTAAAAAAGAATTCTTTCTCCCACTCATTTTGAAAGTCACGGTTTTCTTCCTCAAGTTTCCTTCTTTTTCCTTTTGAAACCAACCCCGCCATATTTAGTAATAATGTTCAACAGTAACTGAAGCGATGAAAATTTTCCAGAAAGCAACGGCACTAATCTACAACACTCGAAATAAGGTTATATTTACTGAGCAACTTGTACGCGCCAAATACAATGAACGACTAAGCAGCAAGCAGACGGTGCACGACTTGTCGATGCATGAACTGAATTAGCTGTTTACAGTAGGACGTCGCGCCACGCGCCACGTTACAAAAAAATTTGTCTGAGCCCATCAACCCAAGAGCCGCACAAAATATTGCCGAGGGCCGCATGCGGCCCGCGGGCCGCGTAGTGAGTATCCCTGGTGTAGACGAAGATGATGGCCTTCCTCTTGCTTCTATAGCAATAGCAAAAGCACATAATACCACTCATCAGAAAGTGATATCATTGCAAAAATAATTTGAACTTAGTTTGACTTCTGAAAACATAATACGTGGTAGTCCTGCAGCTCCAGCAGTCCAACTTTCTAATTAATCTTCTCCTCGTATACATTTAGATTTATATTTTTGTATTTTAGTTCTTAAAACTACCTTTTTAGGCGACTGTCATAAAAACTGACATTTATCATACTTATCTTTAGTAATTCTGTACAAATTCTAATAGTTAACGTTGGATTTTTATTCGATAAAAAAAATAAAACCATTCTTATATTTAAACTTCTTTTCAAAAACAAGAATTTAACAAAATATTGGCTCTACTTGATGAGACAGTCGCCTAAAAAATATTGTGTGCACTTCGGTCGTATAATATTTTTTGGCCTAACCAGAAGTAACTTGGCCTCGGCCGAAAATTTCTGATTCGACCAAAAAAGATCAACTTTACGGCCTGGGTACATAAATAACCATTTGTTTATTGAATGTAATGAAAGTAAAGATATTTACCTTTCAAAGCGAACACATTTTTACCCCACAATGGATCAATATCTTCCGGAACCATGGTTCTTCTATCAGTAAAATGGTCAAAATCTTTGATTAAAAATTGTTTCATAATATCTGGAGTTTTTAAAACTAACACTGGGGTGTTAAATTGCATAATTCCATAACATCTAAAAATAATTAGATCTAGAATAATCACTTAGAAGTTATTGGAACAGGTAGGTACATACTTTTCATTTGGAAAAGCTCTTTGGAGTTGTTTTGCTACATTAGCAGCACTTTGTCTTTTGAAGATCATAAAAAAGTTTTCAACAAAAACGTTTAAAATAGTATCTTGTTGAACATTCCTGTTTTTCCAGTAATATAAATATTTTATGCAGTAAAAATAAATTAAAATTGGAATTAACGCCGTTAATAAAATCCACATCATTTTTAATATTCTGAATATTCTTAAATGGTAGTTTTTTATTTTCTGAAATAAAAAATAAATTATAATTTCCAATTTTTTTTTTTTAATTTAAGGGCGCGTCTGATTTACTTCAACTGAAATTGTCTATATGTTGGTCATTCTAACCAAATGACGTGTCCATTATACCGCTTAGACCAGAGGTTCCCAAACTTTTTTGTTTTGTAGACCACTTGTCATTTTTATGGTTTTGCATTTTTGAAAATTCAACAACTTCAAATTTGTTTTCACTGATTTCAAACTGTAGTGTGTAGAAAAAAATAAATAAAAAATGCACAATAATTTTTATACATTTAATAATGAAACTGAAATTAATCAAAATAAAATTAAGTAAAAATAAACACTTTTTAGTAGGACGCATGAACCTAGTGCTTTGATAATAATTTTTTTTACATTCGGTTTCAATTTAGTGAGGTTTAATCTTTTTTACTTTCCTATCTGTGTACAGATAAGGAAAATATAGGAATCATGATTTTTTCGACCTCGAGTTTTCGACGGTTTTTTACGTTTTGGGGTCCCCTGAATCCGTTTTGACTATTTTTATAATAATGGCAAACGGTATATTTTATTTAATTTTTGAATAAATAAATGCAACCTTTTTTAACATAAATTGGTGTGGTTTTCGATAAATATTTTTAACATTTTACAAAAAATCTGATGTATTAAACACCTGACTTTCCTGACTAGTTATTACAGGCGTGTTCGGTTATTTTGTACAACCTATTGTATCACCTCTGAAAATGTTTAGAAAATACATATATTTTCCATACACATCTTACTCGAAACATTTTTTTATATACATCCATCACCCATCCATTTACTGGAAAATTAAAATTACACTTTTTCTTAAATTACGGTCGATTTTAGAAAAATCATGCTTAAAATAAAAATTATAGAGAATGACATCGCCAACAACTTTTATTTAAACAATTTTCTTAAAAATTTAAATAATGCACTTTTTGTCAAATTTCTCGAATACGGACCATTTTAGAAGAATTATGCATAGGACAAAAATTATAGAGAATAATATTACTAGTAATTTTTATTTAAAAACGACCATCTATAAAGTCTCTCGCATTTGTTCCGATTATGCCCATAATCTAATGAGTTAACCGCAGGATGGATTAAAGTTTAAGTTTAGAATTTGGTACACACGCACGCACGCACGCACGCAAACACACACACACACACACACACACACACACACACACACACACACACACACACACACACACACACACACACACACACACACACACACACACACACACACACACACACACACACACACACACACACACACACACACACACACACACACACACACACACACACACACACACACACACACACACACACACACACACACACACACACACACACACACACACACACACACACACACACACACACACACACACACACACACACACACACACACACACACACACACACACACACACACACACACACACACACACACACACACACACACACACACACACACACACACACACACACACACACACACACACACACACACACACACACACACACACACACACACACACACACACACACACACACACACACACACACACACACACACACACACACACACACACACACACACACACACACACACACACACACACACACACACACACACACACACACACACACACACACACACACACACACACACACACACACACACACACACACACACACACACACAAACACGCACAAACACACACAAGAACACACATCTGTATACATACAATAAAGTAAAAAATATACAACATATTTACATTTATGATGCGCTACTGTCTGTTAACCTTGGTTCATTTCAATTTGGATTTTACATCTAATCAGACACAATCAATGTTGCCTATTTTTATTTAATTTCTGATTATATTTCACTATTTTAAAATGAGAATTGAAGCAATAAAAACAGTACATCCATTTAGCAAAGCCTGCATAGAATACATAATACATAACATGTTGATAACGAACAGATTTTGTTAATGCTGGTGACACCAATAAAAAAAGCAATAATTGTAGATTTTTAAAATGGCTTGTATTTAATTGACCATTTAAATTAACGAAAAGTAACAAATGTAGGTACTAAGAAAAGCTTTGATTATATCCGCAGTCACAAAATCCAATTAGACACACACAGGAAATGCTTTATTACCATGTAAAGCATGCTTATACCTACGATAGTTTCTGTCCTGCTGTCAGCAAGTCACAAGAGTGAAAAAGTAAAATGCAGCGTCTGAATGCAGCATTACTTTCGCACGGAAACTTGATGGAAACGTCTTTCCTGCAGTGTATGTTATTGATACAAATCCGGTTGTAAGTACATATATCTAATGATCCCATAATTTTATTCGATTGTGCTCAATTTGGAATTTATTTCTTTCAGACAGATCACATTTTCAAGTTCTTAAATTTAAATGTAGGTAATTTATTGAAACTAGTTCTCAAACGTCTTATACAAACTGATAATTAAAAAAGACGAATAATAATTATTCGCTCGACATAAGTGAATTTTTCCAAGGCCTAAATTAAAAATATTTTCTGTGTGTGGTTCGCTATTTAAAATAATAAAAGGCCAAGAAAGTACGATATTCAAATTTATATTAAAAAATAAATTCTATAAAAATTATTAAATAACAGGTACCATCGTTAAACAAGATTTAATTCTTTAATATTCACATTTTAAATAAAAAGTTTAGAGCCGGTTGCAACAACGTTCATTAAAATTTATGGGCTTGATAAACCTTGATAATGACATGAACTTCAAATTAGGCACAAGCTAATAAAGTTCGGTGAAAAAAAATGTAGGTACCACATTTTTTTAGACATCAATTTATGTTTTTGTGTTCTATATCATGTACAAATTTTGTGCGATTAAAACAGTGAGTATATATACCTTAGAGCATATAAGACTAGAGATAGCATTCAATGTATTTTGTTATGTATAAGCGGGGTCATCACTTCTGGCGTGAGGGGAGAAGGGTAGGTACGCCATTCTCAATGGCGTACGGTTTGAAAGGGTTCGTATTTATGTTTACCATTTATGCACTGTAATTTCACAATAACTAATAATTTAGAAAGTTGATTCGCATGATTAATAAACAAATTTATTAAACAATGTTCTTTTTCTATTTAGGTTAAGCTTTCGTTATACATTGTATTGTATATGTTTTACTGAAAATGACTATATGTTCGCTTAGGATTGAAAACTTTCTTTATTGTAGATATAGGTTTTGAAACTGTATGCTTTCAAAAGAATTCGTGATCACACATTAATTTCGTTTAGTTCAAGTAGATCATTTAGAAACAGAAATATTTTTTATATAGAGTAAATAAAGAAAAACGAAAATAAATAATAATAATTTATTTCTAGTAGTAATAATATTAAATGTACATGTTTTATATTAAAATTATTAATCAATGTAATCAAAACAAGAGATAATATAAAATATAGTAGATACCTAACTATTCGTAATAGACATATTTATTAACTTTACAAGCAGAACACAATAGCTTATTTTGCTTCAACTGACTGATTTTGTTGAAACTTGCTGCCAATATCAACATATCCAATATATTTTTGGCCAGTCCATTCCACCCTTTGCATAATAATTGCCATTTCATCCATGAAAAGATTTAAAAAAAAACTTTTTTATAACCTTTTTGACTTTCTCGCCTTTAAATGTCAATGTTCTTCAGTGAATCCAGGAGAACCATCAACAGCCTAATGTTACTTTGATAAAGTACTGGGACGTGGGAGAGAATTGTTAAATTTTTCCCTCACATATGTATAAGCCTTCATACTGTAGAAGCTTAAAGTTAGTGCTAACGAATTCAGGGGAGTATTTTGTTCTTTGCTCTCTTAACTAATTCCTTAAGGCGGGTACAGACCTGAGGACGTACGCGTATGAGGCAAGCCGAGGCCGAACTGAATGCCTCATGCGGCGCATTTTGTACATACGAATGGTATACGCACGAGGCACTGTTCGCTACTGATCCAGTCGATCCAGTGAATTCGCGAGCACGGAACCGTACACCCAGAACACTTGTATAATTAAAACAAAAATGGAGGTTTGGTAGTTGAGTGCCTATTTTATTAATTTGTCTTGATCTACATAAAATATCTCGCTGATCTAGGAGAAGCAAAACCTTTTCCTGATTCCACTTTATGCAAAATAAACCTTGAAAACTCGGTATTATCTATTTGGTTCAAATTCCCCGTCCAGACTGAACACGTACTGCGCATTGCCTCCCTTTGATGTACCGCCAACAAAAAAATCGGGGCGAGGCCGCACGGGACAATTTGCCGCGCCTCGGAAGCTCGTCCACATCTGCATGCTCATGCGTCCTCAGCTTGCCTCATACGCGTACGTGCTCAGATCTGTACACGCCTTAGATCCACTTGCAAGAGAAGCCTACACAAAATAAACTAATTTAATCCAAAATAACATATTTAAATAAAATGGTTCCTCATCATTAAAAACATTTATGAGTATTACTGGAATTAATTCTTACATCCACAAGTATATCTGTACTTTTTATAAAAGAGTTATTTTTTATATATCCTATCATACTATTTAAAGATTCCAATCTACTTTATAAAAAATATTTCCCCTAAGTTTTTCAATTACATTTTTTTTTTGGTATAGAATCTTCTTTTGGGCAAGAGCTAATTTTCTATAAAAAAATAACTGTTTAATTTTTTTCTTAAGCATTGCTTTCCTGAAATCATAATAATGCTTGATTATATGAGAAAATATCTTTTTGAAGTTCTCTTTCCCTTTTAGAAGGAGCTTACAGATATTGTGGTTCTAGGTGATGAGTTTATCAAATTTTAAACAATTTTTGTCTTTTAAAGAGAGTTAAAGTTCTCTGTCTTGCATATTTTCGTTCCTACAAACGAAATGTACATAAAATATGTATTTTGCAGATTTTTAATGATATACATTTAATTCAATTTCAAAAGTTCCAAAGGCTATTATTACCAGCACCTGTTTGGCTTTTTAAAATATAAGAGCTAATCATACCTTTTGATTAGCCTTCTTTCTTTCCTAACTTCGAAATTTTTAAAGTTGGGAACTGCAGATAAGGGCATATTTTCTTTACTGTTGTTATTTTTATTCCTGTAAACAATAATGTAATAATAATAATATATGTCTAGTATTTAACAAAATAAGCCACATATATGAATATCGAATTACAAGTATTTACAGTTTATTTGGAAAAAAACTCCTTTCTATAGCAAAGTACAGGTAAAGATTTTGGTATAGATCCTTTTATTAATCTATTGCTACCTTTATAATAATGTTCAGTTGAAAATGGTCTAAACACAGACATGTGCTGTAAGAAATGCTATTAATGCTCAAACTAAATACTTGACAGTTTGGTTGTGAGATCAACGGGAAATCTGAAATAAGTAAAAAAAGATTTAAAATATTAATGGCAGTTGAATAAATATATACAATACAAAAATATATCTAATCCATTTTACATTATATACAAAAAGACATAAATTAAGCATTATCGCAAAGAAAACGACTATTTTCTGTCGAATGTAACCAGTTGCGGTCATGCTCAAATGAAGAAAATTCTACTAACATGTTTTCTTATTCATTTGCCCACTTCCCATTTTAAGTTACGTTTATGGAATATATAATACTTACTTGTGAAACGTCAACCAGGATCCTTTTAAGTATGTATTATTGCAAACTATACAAGCTTTCAGCATAATTAGCTCTTATTTTATAATAAAATTACACTTAAAAAGTTTATCAAAGGGAAACATCGTCCAAATTATCTTTGGAAGCCACAAAAAATGATATTTTTATAAACGAAAACAAGACGTCAAATGAAATGTCATTTATCACAAATACGCGCGTTATTTAAATTCGCCAATCATAAATCGTCGTGTTCCTAACTCGCCAATCATAATGCGTCGTGTACGTAACACCAAAGGGGTTACCCCCCCTCAGTACATAACAAACCCATTTGAGTAACACCTCTACTATTATATGCTCTAAGGTATATACCTATTTGCACATACTTTGATTACTATACGAGGCAAGAGAGAGGTCCGACACGCCCAACATAGGGCGCGGCCATTTTGAACCCTGTGACACAGTTTACAGCTAAAGAATTAGATCGCTCACTCTGCGTCGGCATTTTGGATCTCAATGTTTCAGTTTATACACTGTGCAACTCGGATAATACAATATACGACAACCGCCTATAATAAAACAGCAGTCTCCTGCGTATCCTGAATTTGTATCCCTGGAGTGGATGTTATTTTGAAACTTTTAACTGGTCCAAGTGAGCTAACTGATTCTTTAGCAATAAACTGAGACTTCAAAAATAATATTCACTGACACTGACAGCAGCAAGCAAAATATCAGGTGCGTTTTAATCATCCGCTTCTGCTTCCGGAATTGTCGGTTTAGTCGTTTTAACCTGTCAGATTAAAACAAGAAAACTGACAATGGGCCATGTTCACATGTGAGATATGCTGTTTTATAAACTATATTGTAATAGTTAGTCGCTATACAAGTTATTCTAAATAATCAGTTCGTTAAAAAAGCTAAAAGTTTTTAAATTAAGCCCAATTGAAATTTAAAATTTGAAATTATACGTCATCGGGAATAGACCAATCAGCTTGTGTCGAAGTTTTTTTTGTTTTACAAAACCAAGCCAACGAACAAACCTACATACAGAATGTCGAAGTGAACGCACATCTAAGTGACATTTAAAAATTGACAGCACCTAACAACTAACCTTAGTTTTTTGTTTTGGTTTAATTTTATTATTAATCTGCATTTATCTGGGTAAATTATCCTGTGGGATATAGGATATATAAAGGAAGAAGAATATGAATTTATCAGCTGTATTTATAAAAGTTGAATCAAGTATTTTTCCCATTGTAAACGAAAATATGATTACCGAGATGATTACTGCATTTTTTAACAATACTCAGTTTCCAAAAGATAGAAAGGTAAAACTTTATTTATAAATTGTTTTAATGGTAGGTAGTTACAGTTTATATGAAGCAGTACACTTTATAGTAAAACATATTTATCTCAGGTTTTATTTTTAGATCTGCCAAGCAAGAATATGGAGATATTTACTTTTTCCATAAGAGAGAAGGAGACAAATTACACCTAAACATAAAGTACAGCAAAAACCTTATGATGTGGCTGTTTTTTAGTGCACAATGCTTAGGATATGTTGAATCTCAAGGTTTGTAATATTTATTATGCTTTTTTGTTTTTATATCACATATAATAAACAGTATATTTATTCTTATAAATATTTTTTTTCTAATTTTGACATAAAGAGACATTTTTTGTAATCGCAGCAAGTGTTAAAATAATCTAGAAATAGATTTTGTTAGTGAACCTAGTAATAATTATGATACCAAAGAATGCTGCAGAGCACCTATGAAATTTTGAGTTAAAACATGCCATATTTTTAGGCTATTTTTATACCCTTTTCAAAAATTTTATGCTCCTCGTTTTATGCAAAACTTAAAATGCTCTGATAGCTTCGAACGAAGTCAGCAAAGCACCTCTGTTTTATAAAGTTTTTTCTGTAAAAACAGCAACACCATATATTTATGCACTTGAAATATTATATTTTTAAAAAATACATGGTGCTTGCTAACCTTCGAAAGAAGCCAGCAGAGCAATTCGGTTTTTTAAAGCTTTTTTCTAAAAACCACACCCCATTTTTAGACTCTTGAAATATTGTAAAACTTTACTAAAAATTGAAATATTGTAAAACTTTACTAAAAAAATTGCTATTTTTAAATAATACAGGGTGCTTTGTTGGAACAAAGTCAGCAGGACACTTCAGTTTTTTAATATATAAAAACAACTACTTATGACACATGTTTAGGCTGTTTTAAAATCCTAAAAATGTGGTAAGTATATTTGTTTTCAGAAAAAAAACTTTGAAGTCAGGGAATTGCGAATTTTTTTTAAAAATGTCAAATTTCGAATATTTTATAATATTGTAGGAGCCAAAAAATGTGGTGTGGTTTAAAAAAAAACTGGGGTGCTCTGCTGGATTCGTTTGAAGCTAACAAAGCATCCCGTAATTTTTTATTTTATAATACTCAATAGCCTAAAATGAGACATAGCTGTTTAAACAAAAATGGTACTTTTAAAAATAGCAGTTTTTTCGAAAAGCTCTATAATATTTCAAAAATGTGAAAATGTGGTGAGCTTGTTTTTTTTAAGTTTTGAAAATCAGAGGTTCTTTACTGGATTCGTTTAGAGCTAGTAAAGTGCTCGTCTTGTTACATAAAATAAGGCATTTTGTAGCTGGTTATATAGTTATTTTGTAACTGCATATCTAACCCTTTTATTTTTTTCAGGAGGTTGTAAACATGTGGCTTCATAGAAGAAGTGAGGAACCATCTGTAACATCTACTCAGTGTTATTGATAATGATGTACACTTGGCTAGATTGTTAAAGAAACCTCTTCATCCACTACAGGAAAATAAATCAGTACTTTTATATTCTTAGGATTTGTATATATTTTTTATTTGTAAATAAATTGTTTTTTTACTTCATTTTTCTCATTTTTTATTAAAAGGTTAATAAATAAAATTTTCACAGATTTTTATATTTTTGTTTGTAAACAATAATTGAAGTTTTTATTAAAAATCACCAATGTTAATAATAATAACTTAAGTCAATATTATTCTTTCTCCTTTTTTAAAGTTACTATTAATAAAGGTATTACTTTAGCTTGACCTATGATCAATTTTTAATTTTGTGATATATTTGGTTTGACAGAAAAAAAATTAAAACCCTTTGACATTGGTTGTTTTTACTTAGATTTTCATAAAAAATAAATGGAACTGCAAACATGTTTTACTAACGTAATAACGAATAGCAACATGAAATTTTTTTTTCACATTTATCACTGTTGTCATTTTCATAAGAAGGCACACTTTCTGGTTTTTTGAAAAAGGTGGCAAGAACTGTGATATTTTTAAATTTATCACCAGTGATACCACATGTAGTTACCCGATTTATTGGAATATATAGACTTTGCTACCACATTCAACTGAACTTGGTTTTTAATATTTATCACTGTGACATAGGCGTTTTTGTTAAAATGTTTCATTTTAAACTGCTGTAAATAGGTGCCTTTGTTTTGGTAGTTTCAGTCCCAAAAAAATCTATGCATATACAGGTACTCATTCCTCTTCAATTTGCTCGAAAAGTTAAATTTTTATCAAAAATTACATTGGCTGTTTAAAAACTCATTATAATCCCTGAAATGTGATAATTAGGTAAATTAAATTAAAAAACAAAAAAGTTTAATAAATTAATATTTACTCTTACAAAATAGGTTCTTGTAAGTTAACAAGCAATTATGCAGATATTACTAAGTAAATGTACTTGCTTAAAATTCACACACGAATGTGGTTTTAACATGTTAAATTAACTAACCCTTCTTATAACTCTTTCCACATGTATTCTTAGAGATGCTATTCTTTTACTTAATTGTACATCTTCTTGAGAAGTTTTTTCATTCTGTGATACACTAGGTGTGGCTTTACTAAAGTGTACCCCATGTTTTCAAGTAGCTGATTATTCTGAAACCCCTATCTGCCATTATATGGGATCCAGGAACCAGTTTGTTTAAATACCCACATTTTTCCATTATTTCTTTATCACTAGTTCTTCCACAAAATGATGAATAAATTCGGTATCTTCAAAACTTTCAGGAGATTCTGCATTTTCTTCCAGAAGGGTTTTTAGGTTATACACCTAAGAATTTATAGTATCCTTATTTTCAATTTCCTGAAGGGGACAATTAGCAGAAATTGCTGCTACATCTTGATAATCCGGTGTATTTTTATTAAAAAGTTCACGAGAAACATCGCTAGTAGAAGGTTGATTTTCTTCTTTCCAAATTTCTAGGAACACTAATAAATATTTTTGAAGATGAATGTGAATCATTATCACATTCTGGAACAAAACACTTTTTCGTAGTCATAATATTTATAAAAAGTACAAAATTAAACAATCAAATTCCAAATAAATTCTTGATGGAGACACTATGATGACAGATGCCATACACAGTGCTGCCATTTTGCCATTTTCTGAATTATTAAGTGACTTTTAAAACAATGAAACCTTAAATATGGTAAAAGTTTAAACAGAAATAATACTTTAAAAAAACATTTGATATTATATATTTAAAAGATATTTGTTTAACGATGTTTTAGAAGTCTAAAAGTAAGAAGGAGTACACAAACGAACGTACATCACTTCTCGTAAACCTTCTAGCCGGCAACGTTGTGCGCTAGCTCCTATTGGTCTATTCCCGGTGACGTCATAAATTTTAAAAAAATTCATAACTCCGGCAAATGAATAGATAAAAAAAAATAAAAAAAATGTAATTTTATTTTCAACTCTATTATTCATAAAAAAAATTTCAAAATTTTTGAACATGCCCCATTCCGAAGCAGAAGCGGATGATTAAAATGCACCTATTAAAAATATTGCGCCAAGATGTAAGCAACACGTAATAAGGGTTCAAAATGGCAGAGTTTTCTATCTCCTTTTAAAAGGCACTCAGAAAGCTGCGTAGTGCGACCATTCTTTGTATAGTAAAAGAAAATCAAAGTATGTGCCTATTTGTTAATACGTATTTCTGAATGACAGACACCATTTTTCAAAGTTCTGTCAATCTTATCTGATTTTTTCTTATTCTAAAAAATAATAAAAAAAAAAATAAATAGCTCGAAAATATTTGCACAAAATTTGGCGTCTATATGTAAAAAAATGTGTTTTTGGTGATATCAAAAATTTGTGTTTTCAAATAAAAAAAAACGAGGTAACAATATAACTAGACTGGTAATGACGTTATAATAATTTTACGTACGTCAATATTATGCGCATTTTAAAAAACCAAATCGACATGTACGAGCATTTTTTTTGTTAAATGAGGTGTTCTGCCAATTTTGTCCACACCTTTAGCCCTCTGGTGTAAATATATAGTTTGTGTTTTAAGATTTAACGTGTTTTAAGTTATTTAATAGTATACTATGCGGCAACGTCTGAAATTTTAAACAAGGTCAGTCATATAATAAAATAAAATTGCACATTTGTGCAGATAAAGTAATATAAATATAACCAAACAAAAATAAATACAGTAATAATTATTGTACTTTTATATTTTAGTAGGTACTTACCTGAATTATTAATTGACGTAGTTTAATTTTGATCTTATTAAATGGTTCAGCAAAAAATCAATAGCTATAGTATATATTTGAGTACAGGTAATCATCTATTCTTCTGCTAAAAATTTGATTAAAAACATTTTAAATTGCACCTACTATAAATAACTATGATCAAATAGTCGTAAAATCTACATACCTAGTAGAACAGCGGACATTAATTAAATTAACCACTTTCTGAATTGGAGGTTGTTTGATTCCATTAATTCATTTAAAATTGAACTGGTGTCATGTCGTAACATTGAATACGGAATTTAATATTTGCGATTTTTAAAAATAAGATAACAAATCACTGATTAATTATAGACATTAGTTAGATATATCAATACGTATACGGGGTCCCTACTATTTCATATGGACAATATTGATGAGTATCAAACGATAACAGATAGAAAGTTAAATTAGATAAAAGTTGCGCTGTTTTGTACTCAACTTTTAGATTCGTTAATAAAAATTGTTTTTTTAAAAAAATTACAAAAACTTTACGAAAAGCGGAACTTTATTTTATTACTTTACTGTATACAAGTTAAAATATTAAAGATACAAAATGCCGGCAACGAACTAATTTTGTTACCTCTAGATCTTGGTGGGGCCTTTTTTGTACTTGCCGCGTCTGCATAATTATTCTACTAGTGTTTCCTCCGATTGTGTTATTATAACTCTTCCACCCTTAGAGGAGAATCCGAGGGCTGGCCTTTAGATTTTCTTCCTTGGAGCTCTTCTTTGATGAACTCTTTCTATATTTTCTATATGAATAAATGCAAAATAACAAACAAAATGCAATAAAAATATAAATCAATATAGCCCAAACACTAATAATGTTAAAATGGATCAGATTATCAAAAATATGTTTTACTTTTTGTTTTTGAAAATTTAGGGAGTCTTTAAGAGTGAGTAATTGTTCCAAATCAATACTATTAAATTTAATAAGTTTAAGGTAAATAGGATTTTTATCATTAGAGTTTTTAATATTATTAACTTTAGGAAGTTATACTATTTGAATTTCACTTTTTGGCAGTTCGTTACTACGTAAAACTATTTTTCCTACGACCACTTAGGAAAGTGACACATATCACACTATATAGTCCTATGGAAAGTGCCCTATATCACACGCGTATGAATAAGAATTTACTTTCCACCCGAGTGAGAATATGTTACTTTCCGCAGTAGTTGTCACAAAATGTCAAACAGCAAATTTCCATTTTGATCTATGTAATATCCATATTAATACTAAAATCGATATGATTGTTAAATTATTGAAATTGTTGTAAATTAGATCCTAGATATTTATCTTTAACAATTATTATTAAAATAATTTTAAAATAATGTTTGCTCTTTATTCTGGTTGAATACATAATCCATTAGATCATTCAATTGACACAAGGGCTATTAGCTCAGGTGGTTAGGACGTCGAACTTATCAACTTTGCCATTTTTCGACCGCGTTCAATCGATGGTTCAAATCCTGGCGTGGCAGAAATTTTTTTTGTTTTTTTTTTGTTTTTTTTTCTAGTTTTTTTTTTTTGTTTAAAAAATATGAAAATTGAATAAATACGATTATTATTGTTGATTATTTTTTTAAATACAGTTTAATTATTATAGTAACAATAACCTTGGTTTTACATTTTTTTGATGATATTATTTTGTGGTCGTAGGAAAAATATTGTACATCACTTGTGTGAAAAGTGATTTTCCACACTCGTGTGATAGTCGCACTCGGCTTGCGCCTCGTGCGACAATATTTCCCACTCGTGTGAAAAATGTCACTTTCCACACTCGTAATGTAATATACTATTACCTATTCTAACACTACACTTATTGATTAATTCTAACAAAAATGTTCCTTCTAATGGGACATTGTCATTGTCCGCAGATTCTATGGGCCACTCTGTCCTGAGGTGAGATAATCATCTATTTATTTTGACGAATTTTTTAAATTTTTATGTCCACAATGTCGAGAGGGATAGTTTGGCAGTTGGAGAGGTTCTTGTAAAACCTTAAAAAGGAAACTTCGCAGGGGGCGTCTTCTTCTACTGGAGTTGGTACTGATTCGTGACAGATAAACTCTTGGTTACTAATTTCTTTACATTCTGAGTCAAATGACATGACATTTTGCTCGTTTAGGATGAGGAATTTCGAATTTGGAATAATCATTTAAAAAAGGTTGCTTTTAGGAGTAGGTAAAGAGAAAAGTTGATATAAATCGTATTTTTGTCTCTCTATGATAAAAATAATTTATTGTTTTTACTATAACTTGTAATTTGCATTATTTTTTCGAATTTGAGTATTTTGTTTAAAATTGGTTCAAATGGTAATTTGTTGTTTAATAAATTGTTATTGATTAATTTAATATGGTTGATCAAATCTTTAGGATCTATTATCGAATTAGGGAAAACATTTATTTTGGAAAATGTGATAGCGGTTTTAATTTTTTCTAGTAAATCATAAATATTTTGATATAAAATTGATATCTGATTTGTGACTTCTTGAATATAGACACTTTCAAAAGTTTGTTTATTTTGGATTTGAGCAACAACACACTCTGTCACGTCAAAGTCAAAACAAATTTAACAAATATTAAATTGAATTTTGAAAATAAAAATTATAAAAATCATTAAAAGATTTATAAATTTTGATTAATTGATAGGTTAGTATATTAAACTTTATTAATTTTAATTTTTTACTGTTTAAAAGTAGCTCAAATCTATATCTTTGTCACTAGAGACACTTTTCACTTTCATCGCTCATTATTCATTAATAAGTCAACAGATGCACATATGCAATAATATAAAAATAGTGATAATTAGACCTAGGAATATATGCACCCAAAAAGTAGTTAAATATGTGCATATATATAAGTTATAGAGTCAATAACCCTGAGTCAGCAACCTCGTGGATGAACCTTGGAACTGCTGAATTTGCATTAGATTAGTTTTATGTCATTCCACCTTAGGTGTAATGCCACCTGTTATATTATATTTCCTTTCAGTTAATTCAGTTTAGAATCTGTGTTTGATACGATAAGTTGTACTTTAAATAAAATAAATCTTTTTAAAAAACCAAATACCGAGTGTATTTAGATAAGTGGCGCAGTCAGTAGGATGGTCAAACGGGTTTATTGTACATAATTCCTGGTTCGTTTCTACGATTTTTTTGACCATTTTGAACTTTAAAACGTGTTTAAGAAGTTTTCCAGTTGGGTGAATTGAGTAGCCTAACGTGAAGAACGCTATTCGAGTTAAGAAAAGACATTCAAGTGAACATTGAAGAGTCTACCCGGTCCAGTCCTTGGTTGACGACGGAAATCGAATAGATGGAGTGGAAACTACTTTTACTGTAAGTGTTTTATATGTCGTTTAGAGAGCAACCTTTAATTATCAATTCTGAAAGTTCAGACAATTCTGATTCAAATACAGATTCTGACTCAAATTTAAACAAAACAAATTTAGACATTTCAAATATTTTAATTTCAAATAATAAATTTAAAATGGCTCCAACAATTCCAGAATTAAAAGATAAATATTTAGATATGATCCCAGATTTCTATGGTGATCCCGCCTTGCTTCCTAGATTTATAGAAGTAAGCGAAAAATTAGTTAGGAAATTTTATAATACAGTAGATATAAACGATTTTCAAAATGAGTATTTAATGTCTAGTATTTTAGCGAAAGTAAAAGGTGAAGCTGCCAAAAATATATCGTCTTGTACGATAAGAAATTGGGAAAATTTAAAAGCTGCTTTATTGAATACATATGCAGATAAAAGAGATATTTATACCTTAAGCTTAGAAATTTCAGCATTACAACAGGGTAACGATTCTCCTTTCCAATTCTTCAATAAAATACAGCAACTTTTAAATCTCCAAATAACCTTATTAATGACTTGTTCTAACGAAAATGAACAAAATGTTTTAGGGAATTATTTTAGAAATCAGGCTCTCAGAATATTGTTACGCGGACTAAAAGAACCATTAGGTACATTAATGCGAACAAAAAACCCTTTAGATTTAAATTCTGCTTTGAATACATTAACGAATGATTTTCAAATTGAAATGGGACCTTATAATAATAGTAATTATAGTCCAAGATATAAAAATATTAATCATAATTACCAAAATAATCATTTACTTAGAAATAGACAAAATTTTCAAAATAATCAATCAATAAACTGGCAACCAGAAATGCCAAGTTCATCTCAAAATTATCAACAATTAAATAGAAATGTAGGTTTAGTGCCTCGAAATCAACCTAGTACAAGTAGAGGTCCTAATACAAATGTTTTCAGACCTAATCCGAATCAAAAATTCCAAAATCCAACACCCATGAGTGTAAATACTTCAAATTCCTTTAGACCTACAAGAAATTTCCAAAATCGCAACTATTCTCAAAACCAAAATTCTTTTGCAAATCAAAGGAAAAATTTTATTTCTGAAGAACTACATAACTTAGATAATACAGAATGTCCCAACGAAAATATTAATGATGATTTTTTAGAAGAAAATGCCTCGGAAAACAAATAAAACAAGTCGAATTATTAAACTTAACTAACAGTGAGAGTGAATTACCGTACATAATATTCCCAGAAAATAATTTAAGAGTTCTTATTGATACTGCCAGTACAAAATCCTTTGTTGTGCCAGAAATTGCCGACAAATATTTTAAAACATCCCTTATACGCAAACCATTCCAAGTTTCTACCGCTTTAGGAACGAAACAAGAAAATTATTGTACAGTAATTCCATCCTCAAAAATATTTAAACATAATAAACCAATTAATTTCGAATATTGTATTTTTAAGTTTCATAATCATTTTGATTGTTTATTAGGGTTAGATAATCTTAAAAAATTAAATGCAAAAATTGACCTAATAAACGACTTATTAATTATCCCTTATAGTCAAATCAAAATAAATTATTTTAAGATAAATAGTGAGTGCACGAATTGTATAGTAGTGCCACCACGAACAGAACAAATTATTAAATTAAATATAAGTAATGTTAAAAACGGTGACGTAATAATACCGTATACAAAAATTGATAAATTAGAAATTCCTGAATGTTTAACAAAAGTAGAAGATAGTACAGCTATATGTACCATCTTAAATTCATCTGAATCCTATTTTAAAGTTGACCTAAGTCCAAGTATAGAAGTTGAAACGTTCGCTGAATACGAACACACAACATGCCCAAACTTAAATACAATTTACACAGACCAATTTAAATTTGATATTTCAAAAGTCCGAACAGATCACATGAACTCAGAAGAACGCAAAGCTATATTAAAACTCATTAAAGATTTTTCAGATATATTTCACATTGAAGGAAACCAACTAACTTTTACCAGTAAAATTAAACATAATATAAAAACTACTAATGAAATTCCAATTTATTCAAAATCTTATAGATATCCCGAAATTTATCGAAAAGAAGTTCAAAATCAAATAAAAAATATGTTAGATCAAAATATTATAAGGCCTTCACATTCACCTTGGTCATCGCCTATCTGGGTAGTGCCAAAAAAACTTGATGCTTCAATGAAGCCAAAATTTCGCGTTGTTATAGACTACCGTCGCCTAAATGCTATCACTTTAGGAGACCGGTATCCTTTACCAATTATCAGTGATTTATTGGATAAACTTGGTCGTTGCCAATATTTTACTACATTAGATCTTGCTTCGGGATTTCACCAAATTGAAATGGCCGAAAAAGATATACCTAAAACCGCTTTTAATACAGAAAACGGTCACTATGAATTTTTACGTATGCCTTTTGGGCTACGCAATGCTCCAGCCACGTTTCAGAGGGTCATGGATAACATTTTAAGAGGGATACAGAACGAAAAATGTTTAGTATACCTCGATGACATTATTGTCTTTAGCACAAGTCTCCAAGAGCATATAACAAATTTAAAAGAAGTTTTTCAAAGATTACGAGAATCAAATTTCAAAATTCAAATCGATAAATCCGAGTTCTTGAGAAAAGAAGTATCTTATTTAGGCCATATAGTTACGCCACATGGGGTTAAGCCAAATCCAGATAAAATAATAGCAATAAAAAATTTTCCAATACCTAAAAATACTAAACAATTAAAAGGATTTCTAGGCCTACTCGGATATTATAGGAAATTCATTAAAGACTTTTCTAAATTAACTAAACCATTAACTATTCGTTTAAAGAAAAATGCAGAAATTAATATAAATGAACCGGACTATTTTAAATGTTTTGAAACTTGTAAAAATTTGCTAATTAATGAACCGATACTCCAGTATCCAGATTTTTCAAAACCTTTTAATCTTACAACGGATGCGAGCAATTTCGCATTAGGCGCCGTTTTGAGTCAAGGAAAAATCGGATCTAATTTACCTATTGCATTTGCAAGTAGAACTCTGAATGAGTCAGAGATAAACTACTCAACAATTGAGAAGGAACTCTTGGCAATTGTTTGGTCGGCTAAGTATTTTCGGCCCTATCTATTCGGGAGAAAATTTACTATAGTAACCGACGCAAAAGCTCTTCAATGGCTTTTCTCAGTCAAAGACCCCAACTCTAAACTAGTGAGATGGAGGTTAAAACTTGAAGAGTTCGACTACGATATAGTGTACAAAAAGGGTGCACTAAATACAAATAGTGATGCCTTATCTAGAATAGAACTTAATGTAAACGAAACAATAACTAATTCAAAACCTAGTACTTCTACAGAAATTTTCGAATATATGGAAAACTTTAATAACAAACTTCAATGTCCTAAAATAAATAATGAAACAAAATCTCTTGTAGTAGAACCTGATGATATAAATAATGACATCGAAGATGAAAACGATACTATTCACACTAATGTAGAGAACCCAATACCAGGCATACCTATCGCGGATTGCGCGGTAAATGTCGGAAAAAATCAAATAATAATATCCGAAGTCAATTTTGCTCCTACCACTCCTACTATTATAAAACCCTATGAAAACAAACAACGAATTCTTGTACAATTCTCAAAAAATAATTTTGAAAACGATGTTATCAAATTTGTAAAAGAGTACGTAGTACCAAAAGTAAAATATCATATCTATTTTGAAGATCCCCTGTATGAAAAATTTAGCGTTGTTGTACAACAATTTTTCAAAAATTCCCAAATCTCATTTATTAAATGTTCCAAAAAATTTATTGATGTCCCATTAAATGAAGTTGAAGATGTAATAAAAAATTATCACGAAGGAAAACAAAATCATAGAGGTATAGATGAAACAGAAAATAGAATTAAAACATTATATTATTGGCCTAATCAAAGAGCATCAATTCAAACCTACATTAACAGCTGTGAAATATGTCAATTAACAAAATACGATAGAAAACCTATTTATAATATTACTCCTACAGCGATTAAACCTTTCCAAATACTACATTTAGATACAATAACATTAGAAAATAATAAATTTTTAACTATAATAGACTCATTTTCAAAGTATGGTCAATTATATAAAATTAATTCCGCACAAGGAATCGAAGTAGTCAATAGCCTAATTAAATATTTTACTCATCACTGTATACCAGAACAAATAATTTCTGATAACGGTACAGAATTAAAAAATTCACTTGTAAAAGATCTACTAAATCTTCACAAAGTAAAAATTCATTTCATTAGCTCACAGCATCCAGAATCCAACGGCATCGCTGAAAGATTCCATTCTTCTATTATTGAACATATTAGATTACTAAATAACCAAAACGAATATAAAACTGAACCTATAGAACAAAAAGTTAATTACGCACTTTTAGCGTATAATAATAGCATTCACTCTGTAACAAAATTAAAACCTTATGAAATTACTACAGGTCATTTAGAAAATAATTCCGTTTTCGATTTAGATATAGAGCAACAATTAATAAATAATTATATTTCTGATCACAAAGAAAAAATGAAAATATTATATTCACAATTAAATAAAAATATACAAGAAACCAAAGAAAAAGTTATTACCAAAGCTAATGAAAAGCGAGAAAAGTTAACGGATGAAATTCCTTCTAAAGTATTTGTTCGTAACAGACAAAAACAAAGTAAAACAAAAAATAAATATCAAGCTGAAGAAATTAAAGATGCAAATCTAGAAAGAAATACTGCTAAAATTATCACTAGACATAAAAATACTGCCGAAGATATTCATTTATCAAATATTAAACGTCCTAAAAGAAAACCTTATACTTTTATTTCAGGTGCGTCACAATCGGATACGCATCAGTAGACATAAAAGACATCACCCACAATTTAGGTATCCTACCAATTAATCTAGGTCCTGCCAAACTTCAAAAATCTAGGCACACATTCGTGCATTTTTACGATTTAAACCCGCTATTGCAGGAATACAATAATTTAAACATACAGTTTAACTATCTTAAAAATAATATTTCAAATAATACATTCTTCAGTATAGAAACTGAGAATTTCGTTAATATTATAGTTTATCTTAAAACTAATATAGAAGAAAAATTTAACAATCTTAATATTCACTCACTTTTAGAAAAAAATAAAAGAGGTTTAATAAATGGGTTTGGATCAGTTCTTAAAGCCATTACCGGAAATTTAGACTCCCAAGATGGAGAAAGAATAAATTCAATTTTAGAACATTTAAAAGAAAATCAAGCTAATTTACAGAATCAATTAAAAATGCAATATTCTGTCAGTAGCCAGATAATAAATAATTTTAATCAAACAATTCAAGATATCCAAAAAAATGAAATTAATCTCAAATCTAAAATACTAGAAATTAAAGACATTGTAGACTTTCAAGCAAAATTTGAAAATGTAATTTACTTAAAAGACTTATTTAACGAATTATTGATAATTTATAATTTAATCCTGGACATAATGGAAAACGTAGAAAATTCCATAACATTTTGTAAACTGAAAACCATTCACCCTAGTATCATAAAATCACATGAGCTATTTTTAGAATTAAAAAAGATTTCTTCTCATTATCAATTTCAGCTACCATTAGAAGTAAAATATGAAAATATTTTAAATTTTGAATCAATCTTAGAGGTTAACTGTAAATTAGAAAAAAATCAAATACAATATTTTCTATCAATTCCTATTGATTTTGAAATAGAATTCGAACTATATTATTTACTGCCAATTCCCACCAAATTTGAATCAGAATTTGTTATAATAATGCCAAACACAAAATATATATTAAAATCTGGAAATCAAATAAAGCCTCTAAACGATATTTGCACACGCGGTAAAAAATTCCAATGTCCTAGCCGTTTACAAAATAATAATGAACAGTTATGCGAGAAAGAAATTTTACTAAAAGGAAATTCTAGCCAATGTCAATATGTTAAGGTAGATATTTCTAAAAATCACGTAGAAATTATACCAGAAACAAATCAATTTTTGGCAATATTTCCTCAAGAAGAAAAATTATCAATACAATGCTTGCAAGGAACCGAAATTAAAATCTTATCTGGAATATTTTTAATTGATAATTCACCATGTAAAATAATATTTAAAAATCACGAATTAACCTTTCAAGAAAAATCATTTGGACAACCAATTATAATAAATAAACCAAAATTGTATTTTGAAAAAATAAATCTGTTGCCAATGAAATTAAATTTAAAAAGTTTAAAACTAAAAGAAATCAGTTCAAATGGACCAATACCTATAATAAACGAAAATTTTAAGTATCATATTCCTAGTGCATGGACAATTATTCTTTATTTTGGAGTAGCAGTAACAATTATTTTTATCATCCACAAGAAGATGCCTAAGAAGAAGAAGGAAAAATCCCCACCGGAACCAACCCCTGAAGAAGGCCATATTCGACTTCCGCAAGAAGCCTCATTTTAACAAGGGGAGAGTTATAGAGTCAATAACCCTGAGTCAGCAACCTCGTGGATGAACCTTGGAACTGCTGAATTTGCATTAGATTAGTTTTATGTCATTCCACCTTAGGTGTAATGCCACCTGTTATATTATATTTCCTTTCAGTTAATTCAGTTTAGAATCTGTGTTTGATACGATAAGTTGTACTTTAAATAAAATAAATCTTTTTAAAAAACCAAATACCGAGTGTATTTAGATAAGTTATATATATATATATATATATGCCGCAAAATACTTCAATATATGCGTAAAAAATTGAAAAATATGCAGAGCATATGCAATAAGAGTAATTTGTTATTTGATCTAAATAGTTTATAAATATTTATTATTTGTTTTATTTTACAATACCTAATATAATACTTAATAATTATTTAATTAATAACTAATTTTATTTACAAATCAACCTTATTATAAAACGAATGAACAATTAGATGTTTGTCTAAATTATCTGTATTAAATGATTGTCTCCTATCAGTACGTATGTACTTGTACAAAGAAAAACTCCTTTCGACATCTACAGAAGTAATAGGTGCAAACTTAAATTTTTCTGAAATATCTGGATGAATAGTATTAATATCTTTAAAGTTACCAGAATAAATATTAGTAAGGTTTCTTAAAACAATAAATCCATCATTTTTTAAAATTACATTGGAAAATTTATGAAAAATTGTCTTTCCAATATCGCCCTGGACATTTTTACACTCTGATTCAAACGTCTTAATTAAATTTACGGAAGTCACCAAAGGTAAATTTTTTTGTTCTAAATCTAATATAATTTTGGGTACAAATGCATAATTTATTAAAAACACTAATTGCTTTGGTAATATGTGATTTTGAAACAACTTCTTTGTATTAGCTATTCCCTTAGATGAATCATCAAAATCAAATATGATTTCTTTAATTTTTTCATAATTATCTGCGTAAAAAATCTGATGTGTCCAACACATGACTTTCCTATCTAGTTATTATAGGCTTTTTCCGGTTATTTTGTACAACCTATTGCAGCATCTCTATACATGTTTAGAGGATAAACTAAATATATACATTGTCCACATACATCTACCTCGAAACATTTTTCTATAGATATTCATTGAAAACGAAAATACTGAAAAATTTAAATTTCCTACAATTTTTTCATTACGGTCCATTTTAGGAAAATCATGTACAAACAAACATTATAGAGATCGATATCGCAAACAACTTTTAGTTCAACAATTTTCATAAAAATCAGAATTTTGCACATTTTGTCAAATTTCTCGAATACGGACCATTTCAGGAAATTTTGACATAAAACAAAAATTATAGATAATAATATTAGAAGTAACTTTTTTTTGAACAATTTTCTTTTCCAAACATAAATAACAGATATATTCCATAAAATATAAAAACGGCCTCCCATAAAGTACCCCCCCAGATGTTCCGACTTTGTCCAAAATCTAATCATTTCACGTCAGGCCAAAATAAACATTTAAGTTTAAAATTTAACATTTTATTCTTTATCCGTTTTTGAGTTTTCTTCAAAATTCGAAATTTACACATTTTCTTAAATATCTCGAATACGGTCCATTTTAGAGAAATTATGTATAGAATAAAAATTATAGAGACTTATATTACAAACAACTTTTATTTAAACAATTTTTATAAAAATTTTTTTTTTTACATTTTGTTAAATTTCTCGAATACGGACCATTTTAGGAAAATTTTGTATAAAACAAAAATTATAGATAATTATATAAGAAGTAACTTTTATTTGAAAAATTTTCTTCTCCAAACGTAAATAACAGATATATTCCATAAAATATAAAAATGACCACCTATAAAGTACCCCCCCCAGATGTTCCGACTCTGCCCAAAATCTAATCAGTTCATTAAAAGCTGGAATAAAGCTTAAGTTTAAAATTTGGTGTTTTTCTGTGTCTCGGTTCATGAGTTATGCGACCTACAGACACACACACACGCACGCACGCACGCACGCACGCACGCAAGCAAGCACACACGCACGCACGCAGGCACGCACGCACGCACGCACGCACGCACGCACGCACGCACGCACGCACGCACGCACGCACGCACGCACGCACGCACGCACGCACGCACGCACGCACGCACGCACGCACGCACGCACGCACGCACGCACGCACGCACGCACGCACGCACGCACGCACGCACGCACGCACGCACGCACGCACGCACGCACGCACGCAAGCACGCACGCACGCACGCACGCACGCACGCACGCACGCACGCACGCACCCACACACACACACACACACACACACACACACACACACACACACACACACACACACACACACACACACACACACACACACACACACACACACACACACACACACACACACACACACACACACACACACACACACACACACACACACACACACACACACACACACACACACACACACACACACACACACACACACACACACACACACACACACACACACACACACACACACACACACACACACACACACACACACACACACACACACACACACACACACACACACACACACACACACACACACACACACACACACACACACACACACACACACACACACACACACACACACACACACACACACACACACACACACACACACACACACACACACACACACACACACACACACACACACACACACACACACACACACACACACACACACACACACACACACACACACACACACACACACACACACACACACACACACACACACACACACAGACATCATCGCGAAAATAGTCAAAACGGATTCAGGGGACCTCAAAACGTAAAAATCCGTCGATAACTCGAGGTCGAAAAAAATCATGATTCCTATTATTATTTCCTTATATCTGTATACAGATAGGAAAGTAAAAAAGGCAGCTTTTAGCCAGGTACCCCACCGAGTAATCCCAGGTTCCGGTGGCATCTGTAATTCAGGAAATTTTTCTTTGTACAATTGATTTCTTAGAGGAGCTTTAAGAAATATTTTTTTTACATTACTAACTAAATCATTTATTTAAGGAAAGTTAGACCTAATTTCTTCTGCAACTCTGTTAAGGTCATGAGCCAAACATGTAACATGGATTAAGTTTTCATAAAACATTTTTAAATTTTGTACGGCTTTTACCATGTACGGGGCAGCATCGGATAACAGCAATAAACATTTTTCTGTTGGAACGGCTTCCGGAAGAAAAAAGGAAGACAATTCTGTCTGGATAAAACGAGTTATTGTCAAGTTATTTGTTTTATAAAATTGTTTTGAAGCGATTAGATATGGACCAATTTGCATTTCTTCGCGTAATGAACCTATCATATCGACCACAAGAGTCTGTTGTTTATTCCATAATAATGTAGAAATGGTTTCCAACGGTAATCTCTCGAATTTTTTCACGAGTCTCAATGTACAAACACCACGTTTGCGTAATATCCTTTGCTCTGGAATATTAAATTTACAGTATTTTTGCAAAAATGATCGGAGATTTGGATTATTTAATCGTATTAAAGGGATATTTGAAGTCACTAAAGCTTTGCATAAATCTTCATTAAAAATAGCTTGTTCACTTCTAGACAATCCAGATTCTAAATATTGTTTCAAGGGAAGTTGACTTTGTCTGCGAGTGTCTTTAGATTTCTGCTTTGCTATATGTAAGGGTGTTTTCGCGTGTTGGTCGATTTGAAACTTTATTTACATGGAATCTAAAACAAATAAATTCCTGTAGATGTTTAAGTTTTAATTAAATTAAATAAATGCGTACGTTGTAAAGTTGCCCTACTTTTTTTTAACTGTGAGTTGAAATAATATTTTACTGTTGTTTGATTTACCATTGTGAAAGGTCAAAATAAAACATAAAATAAAAAAGTACTTACAATTTTAGAACATGTTTTACAAAACACCTGGTTATCACCTTCTACAACAAAATCTGAATAAGATTTTACCCTCGACTCAACTAATTTTGCCATTTTTCCCACTGATTAACACAACACAACAATAAAGACTGAAATGAAGTAGAAAGTAAACTGAGTCATTTAGAAATTTGAAGATATTAATACAACTACCTGAAAGGATATTTAACAAAATTTGTTGGTTTAAAAAGGGTGTTTATGTTTATAATTTAAACCTCTCCACCTACATTTACACCATTAACCGTAATTTATTATAGGAAAAAGTTAATCCTTCAAAATTTTAGGAAATCGACCTGTAAAGGCATTTCACAAAATATTATTTTGGTCCAAAACTCATAATTTTAATAGGTCCAGCCAATTCGTACGTCAGATATATGCCAAAAAATTAACAAAATGTCAATATATGCATTCAAAATCAAAAATTGTATATATATATGCAACATATGCAAAATATGGCGTTTTGCATATATTCCTAGCTCTAGTGATAATGAATGAAAACCAAATTACGATAGATAATATAAACCTTGGATCGAGACCACAATTGATACTATTAAAAAACAATCACGAAATTTCCAGAGTTGATCGTGGTTTATTTACGAGCTCACTTTCATTTTGCGCATGTCTTGGCAATTCGTTCCTGTTCAAACCCAGGAACGCATTTGACAGTACAGAAACATGTTTGTGATTAGTGGTGGGTGTGTTGGAACACTAGGTTATTGTACAGTTTTGAGTCCAAAGTTTGTTGGAATACCAATTCTAGACTGCCCAGAATCCCGACAGTACGTAAACTGATTTGTTATTGTGTTGAAATTCAACAAACCTATTGTCATCTTGCCTCGACATAGACAGGTGTAAATAATAAAAATTAAAACATTTTATTTTGAATACATTTTCAACATGAAAACAAAAAACACTTTATTTTCCATAATTATTTTATTAATTTACAATATTTTATTACAATAAAAATGTGTGGCCTAATTGTTAATTCATTATAAATAAGTACCTACCTTAATATTACATTTTGGGTGTATAAAGCTTAAAATGCATGTACATGTACTAAGTTATATTTTTATTTTTTTTTTGTATACTCTATACCATGAGACCAGGACCACTTCAATGTCTCTTTTGTTTATGAAGCAATTTCAATCAAATACTAATTGTTTGATTTTTAAATGCATTATCTAGTTTATGTTTTTTAAAATCTGTAGTTCAAATTATATATTAGTGTTGCCAAAATTAAAATTTTATTTTTTGAGGTGGAAGATCATACATAATTGGACTCCTTATAAAGATATAATAAGTAGACTTGGGGACAGGAGCGTCGATAAATTTTATTCTTGGGGGTAAGGTATTTTTACTTTAGGTAATAAAAAAAATCATGATCTAATATAGTAATAACATATATTAGAAACACAACTTCTTTGGACATCAAAAAATCACAAATCAAACAATCATAAATGTCTATTATATAAAAAAACAATACTATTCCTTGGGAAGTACTTAAAAGAGATAAAAGAAATATTAATAAAATTAAATGAAAACGCCTCTTTTTAATTTAATCTATTTTTAAATCTAGGTCCCTACAAATATGTAGCAGTGCTGATGACACTAACATTTCTTAGCCCATGGTTGACTTAAGCCACGTTTTCAACCTTTCAAGGGCTGAAAAAGTTCTTTCAGAGCTTGATTCACTCATAGGCATGGCAAAAAATACAGAGCTGAGTACACATTTGAATAAGTATCCTTATAGCAAACCTGTAAAGCAGTAACTTGCGATAGTACTTCTGAAAGTAACTTGCGATAGTGGTTAAATTTAGCACTTAACGTTACCAAACCAAGAAAAAAAAACATTCAAATTCAACAGGTTTTGTTGATGTATCTGGAAATCTTGTCCCAATGCTGTCCCATATATTCCTGCAAGCATCAAAACAAATATCCAGCATGGTTTAATAGAGAAATAATCAATCACTTACGCGTCAAAACTAATATGTGGAAAAAATACGAACGGTAAGATTATTTAGGAGGCTTTGAAGACATCATATGCATAAGAGCTGCTTTAAAATTAGAAATAGACATTTCTTACAGAGCATATATTAAAAAGACTGAACAAGAGATATCTAATCCAAGTAAATGTTGGGCATTTATAAATAGTAAGAAATCACAATCCAAATCCCCTCAAATAATGTCTTATGACAACAACTCATTAAAAATTCCATTAGATATTCTCAACGGATTTGCTGACTCCTTCAAACAGTCATATATTACCTCTAGCCCGTTTATTGCTAATTCAAATTCTCGACTCAATGTTCCTTTCCTTAATGTCAATAGTTTTACCGAAAAAGAGGTATATGAAGCTGTTCAGTCTATTAAACCTACAAAGACAACTGGTCCAGACCATATTCTAGCTTTTATTTTAAAAGATTGTGCCTTTCAACTTGCCCCTTATAAATATATGCCTCAGGACATCAACAATTCCAGATATTTGGAAGACCTCAATTATAGACCAATATCTATAATATGCAATTTCTCCAAAATATTTGAAATTTTATTGGAGAATATCTTATATCATTATGTTAGTAAAATGCTATTAGTCAATCAACATGGGTTTATGAAAGGTCGCTCAACAGATACCAACCTGGTTACCGTCACACAATACATTGCTGAATCTATTGATCAGCGCGCCCAGACAGATGTCATCTACACAGATTTCTCCGAGGCATTTGACAGAATTGACAACGGTATTCTTCTTGGAACACTTACAGGGTTTGGGTTGCCCCCCCCCCTTTGATAAATCTCTTTCAGTGCTATTTAGTAAATCGTACTCAGTTTGTACAGCTTAATGGGTTTAAGTCTGTTAAATTTGCATCAACATCTGGAGTACCTCAGGGTTCCAATCTGGGCTCGTTACTATTTAATATTTTCAGCAATGATATCTCGAGTGAAATTAAAGAGCAGTTTCTATTGTAGGCAGATGATTTAAAATTATATAAGCGTGTGACAAGTATTGGCTTTACTTTTATGATATTGCTACTTGATTTCAGCAGAAAATTTCCATTTTCTTGGGATTTTACGATAACTTCAATTTAAAATGTTAAGGACCTAATTTCATAATGAATATTAACAGATCCATTCTAATGAAAAGCCTATATTTGGTGGTAATGACAAGCTATGAAATGAATTAAAAATTGAGGATCCAAATAAGTTAAAAAAATTACAAATGGCGGAAACTGACTTTAACTTTCTACTAGAATTAGTATTTCAATAAATATCAAAATAAGCGAGACTCCATCGAACTAAGAGAACGCTTGGCTCTTACATTAGGAGTGTTACGGTATTAAAATTCGTTATAATGTTTTTTTTTATAATAAATAAACTTTCGTAATTTCATATTCAAAATCATTAATTTTATAGCATTACATTATTAACTTGTATTAAATTGTTAGAGTAAGTAATTAAAGTCATTTAAAATTATAATATTTATTTCATTAAATATATATAGTCAACACAACACAGTCGATGGATCATTGTGTGTGGTCTATTATTCAGGGGTATTAGATGTTGCCTATTCAACTAAAGAGATTATTCATAAACATTTTAGCAATTGACCAGGGTTGTACTTAATTTTTGGATGGTTAAAAAATTGTTAGTAAGGGGTTTAAAATAAGGGTAATTTATAATTTGGGATGTTAAACAAGGGCAGATAGGTAAAGAAATAGTGTCAACATATATTTAAAAGGGTTTCTGTAAAAAATTTAAATAGGGTTTTGAGTGAGTGCGTCTCTGTTGTTTTATAATTAGAATTAGAAACTTTAAAATTTTTGATGTTGGTACCATTGGTTTCCGTGTCTTTTTTTGTAATATCCGTCGTCTCGAATTTTCTCGAGTTGACTTCATGTAGTTTCTCATGATAGCGGTATTTTTAAAGAAGGTGTTTTTAAACTCGGTTCGACGAGGACGTATCAAGCCTACTTGGCCAAAAGAGCCACCTGAGGCAACCGCAGAGCGGGATTTACTGGAGCAGATAAGTGGATTTTATTCCAGCCTTTTTAAAAAAAGGGATTTTAATTTTTACGAGCCTCCATCTTCATTATCGAAGAACGTGCTTTTGAACTCTGTTCGACAAGGACGTATTACGCCTACTTGGCCTGAAAAGCCACCTGAGGCAAGGGATTTACTGGAGCAGTCCAGGAATTTTGATTCCGACCTTTTTGAAAAAGGGATTTTTCAGTTTGATAAACCGTGGCCTCCATTTTCTTTAAGGCATCTCGTTTCGACGAGGTAAGTGGTAGAAACCAATTTTTTTAATTTGACTTTCGCTTACGATTCTTTTTTTTCTTATCTCATAGATTTTTGGGGGAGCTCAAAGCCGAGAAGGTAATCCTTCAGCCTACCGAGTTTTTCCTGTCTTATTTTTTTGATGACCGGCAACCGGCGTGGTTAGGGAGAGGAGGAGAGTTGCTTCCATCCCAGTTAGATGAAGAGTTGGACTAGTTAGAGTTAGATGTATTTTTTTTTTCGTATACCTGATCTCCAGGAGATGTGGTGCTGAAGTTTAACTTCGTTGGATCCCGAGGCTCACCGGTGTATTCTGCTCGACCACCATTTTGGGTTGTTAAGTAATTATTTACTAGTTTATTTTCAAAGTTTCTTTCACTTCATGGATTTAATGGGATTAGGTTATTTTAGAGGTTGAACCACCTTGCAGTGAAACTCTATGTATTAAATTATTTTTTGGGTTTTTATAAACTATATCGCCACCCATGTCAGAGTTGGTTACTAATCTTTTGTTAATTAAATACTTTAGGTAAGGTATATGTAAGCTTCAAGCAATTGCTTAAGGTAACCAAGATTTGTTCAATGAAATATTCATTGAGTATAATTAAATAGTAAGTCTTAAACATTTTCTATGCTGAATCCAACAATTCAGTTATAAAAAAAAGTAAGTGTTAAACATTTTCTATGCTGAATCCAACAATTCACGTGTAATTTAGTTATAGAACAAAAAGGAGAAAATACATCTAACCCCATGGAATCTATTGTTTCATTTTCTTAAAATTAATCATAAGTCTTTCCACATAGGAGTTAAAGAGGTAAATTCATGGGAGCCACCTGTCGAACAGAATTGACCGGTCGATCGAGGAAATTTGGGGCTAAGCCATCTTCACACCATCAGGTATTCGACTGTTGCTGCTAAACGAGACTTCTGGTGAGACTATTTTGTAAGTCTATTTTTATATATGAGAGAGTAATAAAACAGCATTTCTAATGCAAAACTTAGTACGGTCATTTTAAATATTTTTACCGAATAATCTAAATATTTCCTAAAATTGTAATAAATGTACCTGAGCTATTACAAGTTTTGGGTCTTTTATTGGTCTTTTATAAACATAAGCTGTACAGAACAATAGAAAAAGTTTTGGACAGGCCAAAAGCCCTGTGTATTAAAGATTACATAGCCGTATCTTAAGATTATTTTCAATAAGTACCTATTTGTCAATTTTGTTGTATTTTAATTCCAAGAATTTCTTACAGTAATCGAATTATAAGTAGATAAATACCTTCCCAACAAATTTCAACGAAAATGCGATTATAGGTTTTCCATTTAGTAAGGAAGTCTAAGTTGTGTATTCTTGACAGTTTACTAAATGTCGTTTAGTTGCAACTTGCAAGGTGCAGTGTGAATTCTAGTGCGATCATGGAAAATTTGGAAGGGCCGCGTAAACGACAAAAAATCGGTCCTTTAACAGTTAATGAAAAAACATTAATATTTAATTGTTTAAATCATTTACAGACAAACATTTATGTAAAAGTGTTGATGACACAGTGGAATTAGTTAGTAGTACGCTTGGTTTTGGGAATTGTTAAAGAAGAGAAATGTGGCGAGTTTCAAACAGCACGTAAAGCTCCAGGAAAACCAAAATTTCAATTAGAAAATCTTTTGAAAGAAAGACTTCGAAGGAAAGTGCATGCGTTCCTCTTTAGAAAAGAATTTCCGACAGTAGACAAAGTTCTTGCCACGGTTCGAGATGATAAGGATTACCCTGAAATGAGTCGAAGCACACTATGGAAACTTTTAAAAGAAATAGGTTTTCTATGGAAAAAGCATTCCAGAAAGTCTATTTTAATAGAAAGAAGCGATATTGTAGTATGGAGAAGAAATTACCTAAGGACTATAAAAGAAATAAGAAACCAAAGAAGAAATATATTTTATTTAGATGAAATATGGATCAACGAGGGACATAAACCAAATTAATTTTGGCAAGATGAAACTGTTACAAGTTGAAGACAGGCTTTTTTAAATAATTTATCTACTGGTTTAAATTCACCATCAGGAAAGAAGCGCAGACTAATAATAGTACACATCGGTAGTTCAAACGGTTTTGTTAAAGGTGGTTTATTGACTTTTGAATCTACTCGTACCGGTGACTACCATGAGGACAGTGGCGTAGCCAGCCTTGCGGGGCGGGGGGGGCAAACATTTTAAGGGGCGTTTTATGATTTTTTAGAACCACTATTTTTATTATTATTATTAAAAATACGGTATTTTGTATTATAAAATGTATTTATTAAAAAACAAAAAGATATAAAAACAATCATCATAATCTAAATAATAAACAAAAATAAATTTATACAATTTAAAGAATACAGACAAAAACACTGTCACATTCGTAAATAAAAAAACATATTTATACTAAATACTCTAGTTATACTATACAGTGCGCATAATAAGTCTTACCCTCCCTATCTAACTCGTTACTGGACTCTTGTTAGGAAAATCGCCGAGACAGGTCGATTTTTGATTTTTAGAATGTACATTTTTGTATAAATAGTTTTCCCCTAATTTCATCCCTTACTGGAGGGGAGCAACCCTTTCAAAAAATTTAAATAGCATGGGGTGGTGAGTGATAGCTCATTTTAAAGGAGGCTTTATTCTCTATTCAACCGTGCAAAAATTTTTGAAATTTGGTTCATTACGTGTTGAGTTATGAATGTTTAAAAATAACAAAACACCACAACTAAACTAACACTAACCTTATCTGTTATTACAATAAATGTTCAAAATGTTCGTCGTTGACCTCCTGGTAAAAATAAAGTCTATTTTTAGTTTCAGCTCTGACGCTTTGCAAAATTTCTCGAGTAAATAGTTGCATTTTCGTTATTCTGAAACAATAATTAGTCGAGGATTATTGAAGCAAATTTCAATTAGCTATCACTCACCACCCCATGCTATTTAAATGTTTCGAAAGGGTTGCTACCCTCCAGTAAGGGATGAAATTAGGGGTAAACTATTCATACAAAAATGTACATTGTAGAAATCAAAAATCGAACTGTCTCGGCGATATTCCTAACAAGGAAACAAGAGTCCAGTAACGAGTTAGATAGGGGGGGTAAGACTTATGATGCGCACTGTATAATATTAAAAATTTTACAAAATAATTCTTCGACTCTTTATGGTTTTAAATTTGTCTATTACAGATTGCAAATCAATATTAGACGCATAGTCCCTTTCAATATTTAATAAAGCTATGTTTGACAATCTGTCCTCAGACATGGTCGATCTATTATAAGTTTTAATATTTTTTAATCTATTAAAAGATCTTTCGCCTGTTGCAGTGTTTGTGGCAATTGATAAAAAAATTCTGTATATTTTGCATAAATTAGGAAAAACTGATTCCAATTTTTTTGAAATTAAAAAAGGGTATATTTCTTCAGTTTTTAAATTATGTTCCTCATTTATTTCTTTTAATAGACTACAAAACGATTTGTATTCATCAACTATTTCCGGTTGGATAGAAGATTTGTAAAAAATACATAAATCATACAAAGATTTTTTATTTTCTTCAGATACAGCGATATTTTCCGCCTCTAAGCATGAAAATTTGTTTGCGATCAGAAAAAAGTCATCAAATCTCTCTGTTAGTGTTTGAATAAATGTATCCAGTACAAAAAAAAATACAGAAATTTTAAAATTTTGTCTAGGGCAATTTTCAATGTGCCCAGAGATGTTTTCATCGTGAAAAAGTTTGAGCTTTCTTGATCTTTTTCTTGTGAACTCATTGGGCAAGTCATATTTATTTGAAATTTCTTTAGCCTTTTCTTCAAAGCTGTTGAACGATTCGTCATTTCTCAATGATTTTAAGTCATTTATGGTTGATTTAATTAAAGAAACTGCTGCTGATATATTTATATCGACTTTTTGTAAATAATTAGATAGAATTTGAATAACTAAAAGTGTTTGTTTCCAAAAGCAAAGAAGGTATACAAATTCAAAAGATTTTATATATGTTAAAATTCCACGAGCATCAATCATTTGACTCGCATTTGTACTTGAAATTTCACCAGACGAGATGCTTTCCATAACATCTATTATAGCGGGGAGGTTTTCAAATATGGAATTAACAGCTCTAGTGTGACTTGCCCAACGAGTCGTTGACAGTTTTTTTAGACTTAATTTTTTGTCATAATTTTTTTGAATATCTTGAAAACATTTAAGCCTTGGAAAACTTTCTGTTATAAAAACATATATTTTTTCAAGACCCCCAAAAAATAACTTTACTGCTACACATGAATTTACTGAATCAACTAAAGCTAAATTTAGCCTATGTGCACAACAATGTACATATATAGCCTCAGGCACATAATTTTTTATTTTTTTTTGCAAACCATTCAAATGCCCTGACATTGCTCTAGCTCCATCGTAAGCCTGACCACGACATAAGGTTAAATCTAAATTTAAGGTGGCTAACTCCTTTTTAATCACGTTGTAAAATGTTTCAGCTGACCCACTGGGTATATCAACAAATTTTAAAAACCTTTCTTCAGGATATCCGATTTCGCCCACAAACCGAATGGATAATGAAAGTTGTTCTTTTTTTGCGATATCCTGGGTCGAATCCACAATAAGAGTAAAATACATTGCTTTCCTTATATCCCTGGTAATATTACTCAAGACCTCATTTGCCAACAATTCTAAAATTTCATTTTGTATCTGGGGACTTGTGTAAGTCGAGTTTTTATTTTGATTTGATAAACTGTCCATTAAGACAATATCATATTTTTTAAATAAATTTAAAAGTTCCAAAAAGTTACCCCTATTTGAAGAAATTTGTTTTTCAGAATGACCTCTAAATGATATATTTTGTTTGGCCATATGCAAAATTAAATCAAAAATTCTTAATAACATTTCCCGGTTTTTTTTTAATTCTTGATTTTCTTTTTGCAATTGTTCCTGAATAACTGTCTGATTTTTCATGATACGTAATTTTGATATAATATATTTATTTTGCATATGACGGTGAATTTCGGTTCTCTCGTGTTTTATTATTTTTTCAATGCCCTTTTTAAAATTCTTATTTCCTTTATTGGGATCAGCCCAAACACTTTTGTTGTAACTTGACATAAGCCAACAAGCAAAACAAAACATTTTATTAGCTCTAGGCGAATAAATTAACCATTCTCTTACTTGTTTTTCTTTGTTTTCAGATGTATAGTACCAAATTGCATTAAATCGCCTATTGTGGGAATCCAATTTAAAATTAAAATTTTCTTTAAGTCCTGGTTGGCAGGGTCCTTCCAAAATTAATTCTTTAATTAATTCTGCTGTCATATGTTTCTCTTTAAATAGTAATGGGTCGGAGCTATACTCCAATACAGAAATTCCACTGCTACTACTAGGCGCCCCATAATTGGACTCGTCTTCTGAAAATAAAATAAATTTAAAATTATGGTTTAATGAATTTGACTATATAGACCTATCAACGTTTCTGCAAGATCAGTTTCAGTTTCCATTTCGACCATTTCCTCCTCCACATCGTCATCGCTACTGTTATATTTTTCGTAGGTACCTTCCTCGCTTTCTTTTGAACTTTCATTGCCAGGAAAATCAGAACAACACGGTGCCTCGAGAAGAATGCCGGGAACTTCTTTAATTCTACAAGTTTAATTTAATATCAATAGAATATTTTACTCAAAAGAAAAAGAAACATAAGTCTAATAATATTAAAAAAATAATTTTCTTACCCACTCCCACTAGGTCCGGCTTCGGCACTATTTTTAAAATAATCGTGTAATTTTCTGCTTTGAGTTGCCGCTAATTGCAACTTTTTTTTGCGATCTTCTTTCCTAAATTGGGCACCTGACTTCTTTTTTTTTTTTCATTCATTTTAAAAAATCACAAACTCCAAAACTCCTTCTTGCACAAACAGAAATAGACTAAATCGAATAATCTCAAATTCAAATAATAATGTTTGAAATTAGTAAAATACTTCTACGTTCTGACATGCAGATAGATGTCAGCAAAAATACCGCTTTTTGGTATCGGTAACACAATAAACAATAAACACTTGTTAATCCGACTCAAACGCAGACACCTCATCAAATAAAAATAGTTCTTTTAACCGATCCCTTACATAAAATTGTCTATTGCGGGGTGCGAGGTGCGAGCTGTTGCAAATTTCAGACTTGACGAAGGCGGGGCCAGTAGAGTGTTTATCCCGTTCCTACTTAGAGCACTATTAGAGTGAGAAACTATTCGGTCTCCTGCGATATACCTACTTGTCAGGACAGGAGTTAGTTTATTTACGTACGCTGCGATTTGTTCATTTTCATTTTTCAATTTCAATAAATGTTATAGGGTGTAATAAAAGTAACTGTTTATTGTTTATGTATAGGCTCCAAGCGCTAAGCAGCAAGGGGCGCCTAGTAAGGGGGGCGGGGGGGGCATTCGCCCCCCCTGGCCCCCACCTGGCTACGCCACTGCATGAGGACATGAATGCTGATGTCTTTAAAGAGTGGTTCGAACAAATTATAGATCTTCCTCAGAACTGTATAATAGTAATGGACAATGCAAGTTATCACTCGAGACTTATAGAAAAAATGCCCACAACCAAGTGATTTACAGAATTGGCTAAATTCAAAGAATATTAAGTTCCATCCTGGTTCTGTGAGAAAAGAACTGTATCATTTGTGTTCCCTTCATAAAGAGAAATTCAAAAAATATGAAATTGATGAAATTGCAAAAAATCGTGGAATGACGGTGGTTAGATCACCACCATATCATTGCGAAGTAAACCCGATTGAACTGATATGGGCACAGATAAAGGGAGAAGTTTCAAGAAAAAATAATTCTTTTAAAATAAGTGATGTTAAACAGTTGTTTGTGGAGGCTGTAAATAATGTGAAGCCTGAAAACTGGGAAAAGGCAGTAAATCATACCATTAAAGAAGAAGAGAAAATGTGGAAGTTGGACAATATTACTTATGAAATGATCGAGCCACTCGTTGTAAATATTGGTTGCGACAGTTCATCTTCTGATTTCGATTCTGATTTGGATTTGTAGGTAAGAAGTAGTTTTTATATTAAAATTATTATTTATGAACGTAACGTTGTTTAAAAGTCAAAGTTTAAACCCTTATACCTACATAATCCGTTTGACACAATGTTCTTAACATACCTTGTGGAAAAATAAAACATTTTAGAAAAAATTGCATTTTTTTACCTTCAGCTGTTTAGAAGTTATAAGCAGGTTAATTAAGTGAAAATATAAGTGTATACTCGAGGAATAACTTCAAAAAATATTTTTTCTACTACTGTGCGTAAAGTACGTACTTTACGCACTCCACGAAGTGTGTAAAGTTGTACTTTTTTTCACTAGTGCGTAAAGTAAAACTCTTTACGCACTAGTTAAAAAAAGTAAATTTTGACAAAATTTGTACATAACAACAAAATATAACGTTTTATTTTATATTAACATTTTTTTGCTATCTCCTTCTAAGACAAATAAATAAATTATTTTTGCTTATATCTATTTAGTGTCCAACAAATATCAACAGTTTATTTTAATTATAATTTTCTCTAAATGTCATCGATTTAATTAAAAGTAAACATACAGTGGATGTCGATTTTGGTAAAAGTAAGTTGGCCGTGGCTGTGTGGATTAGAAGAACTGTCAATCTCTAAACTTTTAATTGGTACCTACCTACCTTATAACAGAACACGACAAAAATATACTTAAGTTCAAGATTAGATTCTAAAGCCAATTTAGCATTTTTTTAAACTCAATCAAGTTTGAGAAGGTAAAAAGTTTTACTTTTTAATGTTTGTTTACTTAAATTCACATTTTATTTGCAGTTTATTATATCTGTCATAATCGATATGGATTGAAATTTATCTAGCGATAGCGAATTTGATAATACTCCCCCAGATATCTTATGCAGTGCACAAAAGGCCACTGAAAATTTATTGCCAGAAAAATTTGCACATATTTATTAGCAAAAATACAATGCATTTATAGAATGGTGTAGGAAGAATAAGGTGACAAAATATTCGGAAAACGTTATTTTAGCATATGTCTCTGATGAATTGAAGAATTGCAAAGCTTCTACCCTATGGTCGATTTATTCCATGCTTAAAAGCACCTTAAAATATAAAAACAACGTTGATACTTCGAAATTCAACATGTTAATAGCGTTTCTCAAACAAAAAAATAAAGGTTATAAACCAGAAAATCCAAAATTTTTGAACGAGAAGATCTAATTAATTTTCTGTCCAGATTCCAAGTTTTTAATGATTAAAGTAAGTAAATGCCTCAGTAAATGCTTGAATGCTCAGTATAAAATTAAAATATTCTGTAAAGTTTTGCAACGAGATGTGTGTTCGTATGGTGTGTTGCCTAACAAAATCAGTTGCTGTCCTAACAGGCCACCGGGGTTGTTAGGCAGCACATTATACCTAAAACTTTTATATTTTTTACAATAGCATTTATTTGGAGTTTTACATGCGCAACGTCAAGATATTTCCTAATGTTTAATAAATTATTTGTAACATTACAATATGTTATTTTTTAGGTATAATTGGAATTGCGGGAGCTTGTCGCCGAGAAGAATTATGTAAAATGACAATTAACGATGTGGAAGATAAACAAACAGTGTATATTGTCAAAGTATCAGAAACCAAAAATGGAATAGAACGCATTTTTACGATTTTAAATCCAAATAATTCTGCAGTTGATTATTTATCTTTCATAAAAAAAATATACCTCATTAAGACCATCAAATATAAATTGTAACAGATTTTTTTTAAAATTCGCAAATGGAAAATATTCTAAACAGCCTGTAGGGATAAATTCTTTTGGTAAAATGCCAAGTGTTATAGCAACGTATCTAAACTTGCCCAATCCAACGGCTCTTACAGGACTCTGCTTTAGGAGGTCTTCAGCCACTATGCTGGCAAATTCTGGAGGAGACCTTCTAACGGTCAAAAAACACGGAGGATGGAAATCATCTGCTGTTGCAGAAGGCTACGTAGACAGCACAATAACACAAAAAACAAAATTTTATAATAAAATTTTGATGGATGACAGTATGCCATCCACTTCCAAACAAAGCTACAATTTTACCGTTGACAACTTTAATGAAGAATTAGTGGAACCACTCGACAGTGAAACTAGAGTTACACAAAATATTTCAACCTCTTTACTTGAAAAGGCCAAATCCATACCACTCGAAGCTCAAAATAGGGTTACAGAAGTAATATCACAACATTTTTTAAACTCTGTGCTGGAAAAGGCCAAAACCTTAAGGTTTGGTAATTGCAATAATTGCACATTCAATATTAAAATTCATAAGAGTTAAAAACCTATTTTTTTAAATATTTGTTCAATCAGAACATAATAAAATAACATCCTGTACATCAAAGTTTAATTTATTTCACCATAAATTAAACAGTTAAAATTAGAACGTTTCTGGTCGGCGAACCTGAAAATTGCAACTCAGCGAAAACATCGAGTTCGTTGTTTAATTAATTAGCAAAGTTGTTATCTTATATTTAATATTGTTGAAATTTTGTTTAATAATAATAGTTTATAAAAATGTTAATTTTTTTAAAAATAAATGCTTTTTAACCCCACGTTTCGTCTATCTAACATCCTTAAAATTAATATAATAATTATTAAAAAATAGCCCTTATTTTTTAATACAAATTATTCATTGGTCCTTCGAGCAAAAAAGTAAAAAATATTAAATTAATAGTCCAGTCAATCAATAGTACAGAAAAAAAAAATGCCTACAAAAAGCGAAGAAATTGACAAAATAGCAAAAGATCAAGAAAAAATTGGTAAGCAAATAGTACAATTGCTTAGCAATGCCAAAAAAGACTCGTCATCTAGAAAAACAGAAGAGTATATTGCAAATAAAACTGAAGAAAGAGAGAACTTATTGGAGCAAGCGAATGAAAACCATTTCAAAGCCTTAAAAATAGGTCTCTCCGATCATGTGTATTTTACAAGTCAGTATTTTGATCAAATAAAAGGGAAACACGATGAATACAAGGAATATCTGAAAGATTGTTCCAAAGCAGACCCAAATATACAACCAAATAGTAATGAAGAAGTGGAACAGCAACTTAGAATCAAAAAACAAATGGTAAAAATGGAACAATTCAAACGCACTATCCAACAAATACAACAAGAAGCAACCCAAGGTAAAACAAAATACAGGTATGAGGCATTAACCAACAAAGTGCAAAAACAATGGGATGCAATATTAGAATTACATGAGGAAATTATGGTATACGAAGCGCGTTTTACACATGAGTATTTTGTTATGGACAGATATATAAGTATGGAAAATCAATATGAAATAATAATGGAAGAACTGAATACAAAAGCAAAAGAAAACTCAGGTAATACTCTAGAAAGTATTAAATCCAATGTGGTATTACCAAAAATAAATATTCCCTTCTTTGATGGCAACTACGAGAATTGGTGTTCCTTCAATGATATATTTCAAAAGGTTATACATGAAACATCATTATCAAAAACAGAAAAGATGCAATATCTGAAAACCAGTTTAAAAGGTGAAGCCTTCAAGTTAATACAGCACTTTAAAATTACTGAAGATAACTATGAGATCGCTTGGAACACATTACAGAATAGATATGAAAACAAGCGCCAGATATTATCCACATTATTAGATAGAATAATAGATTTACCAGTATCCAAACGAGAATCGCCGAATGATATCAAGCTATTACATGATGTAACCACTGAAAGCCTTCAAGCCATAAAGAACTTGGAAGTCAAGACGGATTATTGGGGTCCATTACTAACACGTATCATAATGCGAAAGTGGGATTCAGAAACAAACAGAATTTATGAGCAAAGCCTAACCGAACCAAATGAGATACCACATTTTGAAGATGTCATGAAGTTCATCGAAAGACGATTTCAAGCACTAGAAAAATCTAGTACCGTTAAGAAGCCAAATGGGTTCTCCCAGACTGATTTTAAGCCAAAAAATCAAGACAGCGTGTATTGTAAGCAGTTACATAGCATATACCAATGCATAAAATTTAAAACATTGTCTATAGCTGATAGAAACCAATTTATCAGAAACAATCGACTTTGTTACAACTGTATGACACATGATTCAAAGGAAAAATGTCATAGTTCACTCCGATGCCGCACCTGTGGTATGTCCCATCACAGTATGCTGCATAAAGACAGAAAAGAACAGTCAAGGGTTTCAGAACATGTTAGAGTTGCGAGACCTGTTAACAGTTTACGATCCCAGACCAATACTACCATAGTGGCCAGTCAGCTTCCTCAATATGAACCTGTATCTACGTCGACACACATAGGAAGAGAAGATAATACAGTGTTAATACCTACGGCTATGGTAAATGTACAAACTTCCAATGGAATGTTCCAACTTCTACGAGTGCTGGTTGATCAGGGGTCGCAGTCATCCTTTATCACCGAAGAAGCAGCACAACTCTTAAACTTACCAAGAAAAAGAATACGAGCAGACATCTCTGGATTGGGAGATGGAGAACCAAAAATTTCTAAATGGCAAATTGAAGCTACAATAAAACCACGATTTTCTAGCAACTATACCTTGACTGTACATCTACTTGTACTGCCCAAACTAACGCAAACATTGCCAAAAGAATTCTTGCCAAACATGGACCTTAATAAATGGCAAAATAAGCTCATAGCTGATCCAACCTGTAACAAACCTGGTCCAATTGATATACTGTTAGGAGCTGAAGAATATGCCAAAATCATACTTCCGGGCCTCCACAAAACTGAAGATGGTATAATAGCACAAAATACCGAACTAGGATGGATTATGTCAGGTCTTGTCCAAAACACTAAGTCGAACCCCATAAAGGTGATAAGTATGGTTGTCCGTACTGAAGAAGATAAACAGTTAACAAAATTTTGGGAACTGGAAGAAGTTAATCCACCCAAATATGTGAACAAAGATGACCAACTATGTGAACAGTTTTATCAAGACACTACCAAAAGAAACGAAGATGGAACCTACACAGTAAGAATTCCCTTTTCAAACTCGGAATCTACACTAGGCAACTCCAAGACGAGAGCTGTGGCGAGATTGATCCAATTAGAACATAAACTCTCTAGAAACGAAAAGTTAGATACTGATTACAAACAGTTTCTACGAGAATATGCAGACATGGGACATATGACTCAAGTAAACTTCGATAACCTAAACCGAGGAAAGTACTACATTCCCCACCAAGCAGTTATCAAGGAATCGAGTACAACCACTAAACTGAGAGTAGTATTTGACGCATCATCCAAAACTGACTTAAATACCAGCTTAAATGATCAAATGTATGCAGGTCCAAAACTGCAGCAAGAATTATCAGACATTTTACTACGATGGAGAAAACATGCAGTAGCCTTTACCGCAGATATTGAGAAAATGTACCGACAGATCCAGATACATCCTGACGACAGGGATTACCAACGCATTGTGTGGCGATGCAATAGTTCAAACAAAATTGAAGAATATCAACTTAACACCGTTACATACGGAACCAAAGCAGCACCATATCTAGCTATAAGAACATTACAACAACTAGCCAACGATGAAGAATATCGTTTTCCCGATGCTTCCAAAATCATCCTAAATGATTTTTATGTTGATGACCTCCTAGCTGGAGCAAGTACCCAACACGAAGCAGTAAAACTTCAGAAAGATTTAATAGCAACCCTTAAAGCTGGGGGTTTTACATTAAGAAAGTGGTCAAGCAACAGCCCAGAGATCCTTAAGACACTTCCAGAAAATTTTAAAGACAATATAATACAATTGACAGGAGATGAAACAAGGAAGTCCCTTGGTGTCTTATGGTCGCCGATAGACGACACATTCCGATTTCAAACAAATGTATCAAACTACCAAAAACTGATGAAGCGAGTTATTCTATCTGAAATAGCTAAATTATTCGACCCATTAGGATTACTGGCACCTGTTAATATCCAAGCAAAATTACTTATACAAGAATTATGGCTTCAGGAGTTAGATTGGGACCAACCAGTAACCAAACAAACAACTGATCAATGGCTTGAATTTAAGTCTCACATAAAAGCAGTCGAAGATTTTCGCATACCAAGATGGCTGCATTGTGATGAAACCCATACTGAATTACATGGATTCTGTGATGCATCCGAAAAGGCATATGGAGCTGTGGTATACACAAGAACATTTTATAAGGGGAAAGTATACATATCGTTGGTACAGGCCAAATCCAAAGTTGCTCCGGCAAGAACGAAGACAACCTTGCCTCGACTTGAACTGTGTTCCGCTGTTCTGCTAAGTAACTTATTGCATAAAGTTAAGCAGACACTCAAATTAAACGATGTTTCCATGTATGCCTGGACAGATTCGATGATTGCATTAGGATGGATACGAGGAGATCCTTTAAGATGGAAGACCTTCGTGGCAAATAGAGCAGTTGAAATACAAAAACTAGTTCCACCGTACCACTGGAGTCATGTAAAATCTAATGAAAATCCTGCTGATTGTATATCCAGAGGAATTGATCCAGTAAAACTATCAAATCACATCTTATGGTGGACAGGTCCTGAATGGTTGCAAGATACGAAGCGATGGCCTAAAACTCCAATAGCTGCTTCTACAAACGAAGAACTAAAGATGTGTTACCATACCAATGTTAAATATAGCGATGGAATATGGTGCAGATTTTCAAGCCTAACACGAATGATTCGAGTCCTATCATATTGTAGAAGATTTTTGAAAGATGTCACCTACAAGGGTCCGTTAAAGTTTGAAGAGACACATAGCACACTTATGCAAATCATAAAACTAGCACAATCTGAAGAATTAAAAGGAGACTACCAATCCTTGATGAAAAGTAAAATGGTACATAAACACAGCAAATTATTGACTCTTAATCCATTCATAGATAATGTAGGAATTATAAGAGTTGGGGGCAGACTGGAACATTCTCAACTATCGTATACTAGAAAACACCCCATAATCATTCCATACCATAGTCACCTCGCCATTCTCATCATTAGAGATGCTCACCAACGAACATTGCATGGAGGAAACCAAGCAACATTAGCCTATCTGAGGCAACGATATTGGATTGTTAATTGCAAGACAGCCATCAAGTCTATAATTCATAAATGCACCACATGTTCACGATATAAGGCACAGGCTGCACACCAACAGATGGGGGAGCTACCTTATCCCAGAGTATCACCAAACCCACCATTTACTCACACCGGAGTAGACTACGCGGGTCCCATTCAGGTGCGAGCCACTAAAGGAAGAGGACACAAATCGTATAAGGGGTACATCGCAGTTTTCGTATGTCTATCTACTAAGGCAATCCATCTTGAAGTAGTCAGTGATATGTCTACTGACACATTTCTTGCAGCGTTTAAAAGATTTATAGCCAGGCGAGGTTCCTGCTCCCACATGTATAGTGATAATGGTACAACGTTTGTCGGAGCCAATAACCATTTACAAAAGGAAATTACCAATATGGTCAAACAATCAGAAATGCAAATCATGATGACGACCACAGGTATTCAGTGGCACTTTATACCTCCAGCATTTCCGCACTTTGGAGGCTTATGGGAAGCAGGAGTTAAGTCCATGAAATACCATCTGAAGAGAACAGTTGGAGAAGCTAAGTTAACCTACGAAGAACTAACTACGCTGACCCATCAAATAGAGGCTTCTCTTAATTCAAGGCCGTTATGTCCCCTGAGTGAAAATATAAATGACACGATTACGCTAACTCCAGGTCATTTTTTGATTGGTAGGGAATTAATTGCACCACCGAATCCAATTGACACCAACATCAACACTAATCTATCACAAAGATGGCGACTCGTTCAGAAGATTAAGACAGATTTCTGGAAAGCCTGGTCCATGGAGTATCTCTCAAGACTTCAGCAACGATATAAATGGAAAACTCAGAAAGATAATTTAAAAGTTGGAGATATCGTCATAATCAAAGAGAACAACATTAATCCAAGTCAGTGGCCATTAGCACGAGTAATCCAAACTCATCCCGCACCTGATGGAACAGTACGTGTAGTAACTCTTCGCAGAGCAACAGGTACAACATTAAAACGAAATACTCACAATTTAGTACCGCTGCCCCTCGAAAATGAGAGAGTTCCTGAGATACCAGTTCCCAACAAAGTTGCTACACGTACAAATGTTAACCTAACCAGGTGTGTTACAAACCTTACCACTAGGTCTATTGATGGTTTTCCTCAAACAAGTCCAAGTACATCTATCTTCATGAAAGCTTCTAAACCGGGTTCAAAAACACACCAGTATCGGAGTACTTATTTATTCCACTTATGCCTATGTATGATGGTAGTTTTATCCGTTATATCAAAAGTCGATTCTAAGTATGTAATACATCATCCCAATCCTGGAATATACGTGGAACATATTGGTCATGCAAGGCTTGATCGAGGAATATTTAGAATCCAGGTAAACTTCGAAACTACTAGGCTCGAACAAGACTTTAAAGACGTGTCAGTAGTGGTACAAGAATTCAATGATCTCTGTAATAAAACCAAGGCACTCTCTGATGAAACTCAATGTACGAGTCTTAGCCGACATCTCATAGACCAAGAAGATCAACTCAATTGGTATAGAAGCAGTTTGCCAAGGAACAACGGGAATCGCAACAAAAGAGGAATCTTGGGTAAATTCCTAACTAGCGTATTTGGAGTCAATGACGAGGTTTACCAAGACATCAATGCTCTTCAAGAAAATCAACAAGATCTCATAAAGGCATCAAGTCATCAAACTAAATTTATGATTTCGACTATCTCAAAAATCAATGAAACTGAAAAAAGAATCAAAAATCAACTAGAACGCTTCAGAGTTAAACTTAATCAAGGGCTAGTTGCAGTTAATGAGATGCAAAGATGGTACAAATCAGTAGATATAAATAAACTCAATATGCATCTACTGAGCACCTACCAGGTGGCCTGCAATTTTTTAGCGGAGTTAAATGAATATTACTCCAAACTCCTAGACGTTCATTTTAATAGAGGCAGCCTATACGATTTGATATCTCCACCTTATATTAGCCACATCATTGTCGCAGCAGATGATAAACTCCCATCAAATCTACAAATATTACCAACACCGATTTTAAAAATGAAGATGGAAATTAATGAGACCCACATTCAAATCTTTGCATTCTTTCCAATCGTAGATATTACAGAATTCGCTCTATTGCAAGCAACACCAACTCCTCTCAAAATAGATAAGGGATTCTACTGGATATTGGATATTCTAAGTGAGATCATAGGAGTGGACTACAATACACAGCTTTACTTCCAATTAACAAGTGAAGAATTTAAAAATTGTATCTACTTGGAGGCAAATCAATATATTTGTTCACCCGCTGTTGTGAAGAACATCGAAACAAATTCAAATTGTGTAATAGATGAAATTTATGAAAGACCAGACACCACTCAGTGCAAGATCAAAAAACATAGAGCTGCCCAAATAACATGGAAACAGCTTCACATGCCCAATACTTGGCTCTTTTTTACCAGTAAACCAGTCAACGTGGCTGTCATATGTCAAGGGATACGAGAAGACGTAAAACTCAATTCGACTGGAATTATTCAGATATCACAGGATTGCATTATAAAAACGAAAGAAAATATTTTATCCCCAAAAAGATTGAAAACTGTTCCTGTCCTAGGTAGTTACTCAAAGGCTCTAGCGCCTACTATCAACACTACAATAGAATTGCCATCACGACACTATCGCCGAAGAAGCTGTGTTTAAACTTACTGATAACTTAAAAGATATACAATCGGAAGAAGAGACACTTCAAACAAAAATTAAAGAAACAACCTGGAAAAAACTACATCAGCATACATATTTGTCTAATGGGGTAACTGCAGTGATCATAGGAATCGTAGCCTTGGGTATATGGTTTGGAAAGCGAATATACAACAAGAGGATCCAAAGAATACAACATCTGTCAAATCAGCCTGAAGTAATCGAGCTCCAGCCCCTGAGATGAATTGGAGAGACGCCAGAATGTTCAATCAGAACATAATAAAATAACATCCTGTACATCAAAGTTTAATTTATTTCACCATAAATTAAACAGTTAAAATTAGAACGTTTCTGGTCGGCGAACCTGAAAATTGCAACTCAGCGAAAACATCGAGTTCGTTGTTTAATTAATTAGCAAAGTTGTTATCTTATATTTAATATTGTTGAAATTTTGTTTAATAATAATAGTTTATAAAAATGTTAATTTTTTTAAAAATAAATGCTTTTTAACCCCACGTTTCGTCTATCTAACATCCTTAAAATTAATATAATAATTATTAAAAAATAGCCCTTATTTTTTAATACAAATTATTCATTTGTTAGTCATTTTGTTCTCTAAGAATTATAAATTTGTAAAGTTTCAATAACAAGTAAAGTACTTTTTTTCACTAGTGAAAAAAAGTAACTTTTATATTTCTAATATTAGTGGATTATGTGTACGGTAGTAGAAAAAATATTGTATGCCACTCGTGTTGTAAAGTCCCTTTTTTGACTCATGTGATTGTCGCACTCGCCTACGGCTCGTCGACAACATTCACATTCGTCAAAAAAGGGTAACTTTACACACTTGTTGCATAAATAACTATTAACTGTCTACTAAAAGAAGTGATACGCCTATGGATTACGAACGCTTTATTATTTTAATACTCTCTCATACATAAAAATAGACATAGTTTGTTCTTTCTGCGTTGTTTTCTGACTGTACGAAGGTTGATTCTCAATTTTTCTATATTACTCAAACGATTTTAAACTGATAATGACTAAAATATCCCAGTAATTTAATCAAATATAACTATTTAATTTAATAATAATTAACCGTTTAACTTAAATAATTTAAACAATTTATTAAAAGTCCAAAGAAAGTAGGGTAGTTCAATAAAGAATAACTAGCAGGAGCTCTCCTCAACTTGTTTATTCGCGCAAAGCAATTTTTGCTGCAATTTACCATGTTAACATTACACACATTACTCGTATTTGTAAGTACTCTCAGATATAAACTTACGATAGTGTTTTGCTCGGGTAAACGGCTCTTTTTGAACACATTAACGTGCTTTTTAAAAACAATTTTTTATTCATAGAGAACTCAATATCAAAACCTTCAAATTAGACCGAAAAAATATAGAATGGAAAAAGGGGTCAAGTATCTATGCCTAATCCTGGACAACAAATACATATGCGAAGTCATAAATCAGGCTATAAAAGTCCTATATTTTTGCTACGAGTGGATACAGCAATAATCTATCTACTATGACAGCTAATGTGAGTATTTTCAGACCAAAAACATAATTGACTGAATTGTTATTGTATGTAACAATAAAAATAATTAATTAAAAAATCGAATATCATTTATGAATACGTTCCAGTCCCATCCAAAATCCATCAGGTGGTAAAATAGAAAACATATTCTTTACATGTCGAATCGGAATTTCTGTTCTTTTCACTGGAACAATCTTAAAATGTTTCAAAAGATAGAAAAACATAACTTTAGTTTCCATCAAGGCAAATCTCGATCCTATACAGTTTCTCGGACCAAGCCCGAACGGCTGGAACGCGTATGCATCAAAGTTTGTTTTATTTTCATCGCTGAATCGTTCTGGATCGAAGACATCTGGGTTTGGAAAGTTGTTTGGATCATGATGTATGCCGTAGGTTGGGATGAAGATTGACTGTCCTACTGTTAAACGAACTGGTTTTTCATGTGGCAAACTCGGTTCGATGGTGTAAGGTTTGATACATATCCTTTCGAAACCAACTTGTGTTGGCCATTTTCGTAACGCCTCTGTAAATAAAAATGTTTGTGTGAATATTATTTATAGAATTTATAGAGGTGACAATGATTATTTTTGTGTTTGATATACAGATTAGGAAAAAAGTATATGAGCCGCAGGAACATATTCGTATCACGTCGAAGAGCATCGTAATTTAATCGGTCAACATGTACAATATATTTTAATTTTTTAGCTCCCTTATTATTTCATTTACTAACGTAAATGTACCAATTCCTGACACCTTAAGGATTGATTTTAGTTGTTTTTATTTCTAAAAATAATTATGAAGTAACTGTGGTATATTTTATGGGTGGACAGTTAGAATAGGTAATGGCAATGATGCAATATTATTGATTTTGATTAATTATGATATTTATAATAATTTGCAAAATTTTGAAAAATTGTTTATTTTTGTCCAGTACCTGACATAGCTTTTTTTGACTTGGCCCTAGGCCTGACTTTAAAATAACCAATGCCTGACCCATTATATAAATAGCTCAAATATGATGTTCATGGTAGGGATACCAAATTAATTGCTTAAATAACCTTTAATCAAAGTTAAAATATAGACCTATATTATAAAATAAAATTTAATGAACACGCAGATACAATTATTACATTAGTTACAAATAAATATTCATTTCCTGCACAAAGTAACTACCTCTTGAATTTACAGGTCTTGGTTTTTCAATTTTTCTAATGACGTCCTCCCGTGAATACCATTAAACATCTTCATTTTCTGGCCATCTAAAGTTCAAACCGCTCTGTTCCATCGTGGTTACTAAATAAGATTGATTTTTTGGATCAGTCTGTTTTATCTGACCGGGATAATATTTTCCATCGTATAATATTATAACAAAGTTTTCTTCTTTCAAAACATTTTTAGCTACTGTAGTTTCTTCAACTCTGTCACTATCTTCTGATAAAGGTTGATCCCAGTTATCTCCCTCAGCCTCAGATTCGATTAACATGTCAACGAAAGAGTCAGAAGATTCATCAGAAGTTGTACTCAATTTTCTGCGTTTTTTAATTTGTGCCTCTTTTCTTTGGAGTCTTTTGATAAGCTTTGTTTCTTCAATTTTTCGTTTTTTCTCTTCTTTTTCTTGTAACTTTAACAGCTTGGTTTGCTCTCTTTTAATTTTTTTCTCACGTTTTTCTCGTTCTATTTTCTCTCGCTCTTCTTCTTTCTTTTTAAATTATAGTTTTCCCTTTTCACATGAAATTACTGAAGGTATGGGCTCTCTAAAAGCTCGCTTTTTAACAGTTTTTACTGTATTTTCAGGCAAAATAAAAACTCCCTTGAATGGACTTGGCATTTGAGCATTTGTTGTATATGAGCAACATGTTTCATTATTTCTTGTTTTCAATATATTTTTACTAGTACTTGCAACATCCTCAAAACTGTTGTTTTCCAATAAACCCACTTGTAATGGCTTTGAATTTTCTATCTCTTTGGATATTTCATTTTGCTTTGATTCTTTAGATGGAGGTGTGATTTCAAATATATTTTGTTCTGTTTCCTCTATTTCTGTGATGTTTCTATTATTTTCGAAATCTTCATCAAATACCTCTTGTAAATTGTTTATTACTATGTTCTTCTCTGCCTGTTCTACTTCGTTGGCTTCTGTATTAGTGTTCACATCACATTCCTCTTTTAATGTTTTCCATAGCATGTATAAAGATCTATCAACATTGTCAGGATCATCATTTTCAAATTTTTTAGTCATCTCTGTACCAATTCGGGATTGAATAAACTGAAAATGAATGCGCAACATTTCTTTGGATATAGTGGGTTTCTGCGCGTTTTGATTATTACTATTTCCTTTAACGTATTTTTCGTAATTTACTGCAATTTTATCAAAAGGGAATAGTCCACAGCGCCGAAATCCGTTAACAAATGATTCCGGCTTTAGCTGTTGTAGTACAGTATCCAAAAGAGAACAAAAATGTTCTCGTTTCAATTTTGCTCCAGAATTCTTTATTTTAAACGAATGCACTGCTTGTTTCCACAATTGTTTTAGTGGCCGAAAGGCTGCTACATCCATTGGTTGGATGATATGTGTTGAATTAGGGTGAAGAGCTACCAAATATATCCCGTTTTCGCTGCAGAATTCGCTTAATGAGTAAGTCAAATGACTTGAATGTCCATCGACGAACAACACTACTGGTAATTTAATATTGTTCTGTATTAACCAAGGATGGAAAATATTTGCGATATACTCAAAAAAAGTGATACTTGTCATCCACCCTGATTCCGTTTTTCCGACACTCCAATGATCAGGAAGTTCACTTATGATACTTGAAGGTATTCGTTCATATTTAAATACTGCCATTGGAGGCATTAATTGACCAACAGCATTGCATTCAATCAAACAAGTGATGCACTCCTTTTCATCATTGCTGCTAAAAGAATAAACTGCCTTCTCTCCTTTACGAACTAAAGCTTTCTCTCCCTTTGGAGCTAAAAATATTGCCGTTTCGTCGACATTAAAAACCCTACTTGCGTCATCTAATATATCTAGGTTTTCTTTCAAGTCGTTCTTTACATCGTCAAACCACTCTTCAGTTACGGACGCCCTGGCTCTGCCCAAATGTTGCGTCATCCTCGGTACTACTTCCGGTCATAAAAAAAAAACGTTATTTCATTAGAAATTAAGGTTATAACAAGTTTCCCTACTAATAAGCAGTACGTCTATATAATTACTTTAATAAAATTAAACAAACTCACCTCGTTATACACTATTTTTGTAACATACAATCCTTCTTAGAAACGCCAGTGAAACAGAGGTAAATGTAACTGTCAGGAATTAAACTGTCATAAAAAATTTAAAAATCAGTGTTACCACCCTACACTAGGAGAGTTCTTGGATGACATGTTAGCCAACCTAAATATTTAAACGGAATAGTTCCAAACCTAAAATTCTGCTTATTATCCATCAAATAAATAAAGGTGTCAGGTTTAGGCAAAGTGTCAGCTATTGGTACTTTTACGTTACTCGGTTTTCACATAACCTACGCTGTAGGGGCAATTCCTTGAACGAGGTAATACATGGTATATCTTGAAGAACACTGATTTTTTTAAAAATATATTTTATTACCAAAAGGTATAAAGTACCTATGTTTCTTGAAGGTTAGTTGTTATAAACTAAATATTTACATTTGTGTCACCCCTATTTACAAGGTAAGGTAAAACAAAAGATATATCAAAAAGGTGTAAGGTGACAAAAGTGCTGGATTTACATGAAATGCAACTTAGCTGAATATAATCCTAGAGGTCAATGATAACTATTCTAGGAATTGCAACTAAGCATAATTTAACTCTAATGAATTTATTATGAAATAATACAGTTCATCAAATTTCTAGAGGCTTTCGACGGCTAGACAGAGAAAGCACTACTGACAGGCATCCCGACGGATTTACGCAATGAAAGTACACTCTGCGCATCAAGTATTTCACTATTTCATTCAGACGTAAATGTCAGATGTAAATTTCGCTAAAACATTTCTTTTATTTTCGTTTGTGTTTTTTGCTCACTACAGTTTAATAGAACCTAAGTATGGAGTTTAATAGCAAATTAAGAGGCCGCGTGATTAACAGTCAATCTCGCGAAATAATAGCCAATGTTATAGAGTTTATGAGAAGAGAAGGAAACTTTAATTCACCTTCAATACCATTTAAAAATGTAAATGATCGTGTTGCTGCAGCCACAGGAGTATCTAAAAACACTGTCGTCCGCATTTCTGGAGAGAAAAAAAGAATCGATAACCGTGAGATATCGGAATTTTCATCACCAAGAAAAACCATTAAAAAACCAAAAACAGTTAATTATATAGATGAAGCTGCACAAGAATCAAATTTTATTTTTTTATTATTAGATAGCTATTTTTGTTTCTGAGTTGTGTTCATTTACAGGCTCAATTTTTTTTCGTTTCTCCTTTTTGATTTTATACGGGGTTTCAAGTTGTTTTTGACTTATTTCGACGTAAATCACAACAACACACTTTTTTAATAAAGCAAACAAGTGTTAAGAGGTATATGTACGTGTAAACTACAATTACAAAAAATTGATATGAAACCCATGAAACCACCAACAAAAATGTAAAGCTAGCTTCCGTACTAGAACATGGTGTCATTCGTCGAGATAATTTATCGTTTTGTTTAATAGATCAAGAAATGTAAATATTCCCCTGTTATTTTTTATAAAATTATAAGAGAAAAACAAAATTTCGAATATTTTAGTAATGTTTCAGAAACAACCGTTATTAATAATAGGTACCATTTTCCTTAATAAGGTAGAAATAAAATATAAACTATTTACACGATTTACAAGGGACTACAAAAAAATTATAGGTATTTTCCGCTATCCTATAAAATTTATATTTTTTGACTCAATTTCAAAAGGTTGAAGGAATTCCAAAACACCTTTTATGGCATAATAATTATTTTCAATTCTACATACTATCTTTAGCTGCTTTTAAAAACGTTCTAAGAAAGTCCAATCAGACCAATTTAATCCCTAAACTATTCCACACTTTTAAAATTTAATTACCTAAAAATATTAAAAACTATTTAAAATAACTTGTTTAGCAGACTGTACAATAGCTATCTTAGTCACACGTAGCGCGTTCTCTGTCTGGGCGTCGAACACCTCTAGAAATTTGATGAACTGTATATAGTATACATTTTTTTATATGATAACTTGCCTTTACAAAAATATTGATGTATAATAAAATTAAATGATATTTAACGCAATCAAAAACGTTCAATATTCTGTTTTGTCTTCAAATAAATTGGGCATTTTCTTAGGAGAGTCGTTTTGTGGTGTTGGTGTTGTTGGTTTTCGATGTTTCCAAAATTGGTAGAGCAAGTATATGACTGCCAGTCCTATGATAAAACAAATGATACCGTACGTGAACCAAGAAATGTTTTTTTCCACGAAGGGTTTGTTGATGAGGTCGTCAATTTCTTTTGAGTACTGGTCCAATTTGTTTTTGGTGACTTCTAAATCGTTTACGTTAAGATTTGCCAATTGTGGTGATTTTAAATTGGGAATTGGCAGATTTGGAATATCTTCACAATAGTCGAAGTTTATTAACTGTGGTTTGGGATCGTATCCGACATTAGAAAGTTATTTTGAACCGGCCTGAACTTCTGTTATCCCGATAAAAGCGAAACAGCCTGATTGCAAAGTGAATATTGAGTTCTTAAGAATTGAGATTGTCTTTAGATTTGAATTTTCACAGTTTATTGTTACTTTCACTGGTTCAGCAATTAAGATTAACCACGTATTTTCTTTAAATTTTTGAACATTTTAGCCTTATCCGTAAAACACAGTGTTTTCACAATTGTCCGGTAATGATTTATAATTCCGAAATAGTCGTGCCTCACATATGGCGTTGTCATCTATTGGGAACGAATATACAGGGTGTCTGTAAAAGGTATTTACAAAACATACCACATATTCCTTAGACCAAAATAAGTCGATTTAAGTAAAATTACCTTAGTACAAAGTTGTTTCGTTTGGGCTCCAGAGGGCCTTGAAGTTACAATTTTTAAATCGTTTTTCCCATATAAATTTAAAACGGCATATGCGATTTTGCTGAAATTTGGTATATTGGTAGAGTTTTATGTGGCAAAAAAATAGTATTAAAATTTTGTCCGATAATAATACATAGGAGTAGAACTTGATTTTTTTAAATAATTGCACCTTTAAAAATTCTACGCCAATGGAAGAAAAGGAGTTTGAGTAAGAAATTTAGAATGCGCAACTCATTTACTTTAAAAAAGGTACTCTTGATAAGACTCGATTACTCACATGGTTTTGACGAAATTTGCATTTTAGTAATTTTAGAACATAAACAATAATTATTAAAATACGAACTTTGTCAAAATCATGAGAGTAAATCGAGTGCTATCAAGGGTACTTTTTTGTAGTAAATGAGTACCCAATCCAAATTTCATACTCAAACCCCTTTTTTGCCATTGGCGTAGAATTTTTAAAGGTGCAATTATTTAAAAAATCAAATTCTACGCCTATGTATTATTATCGGACAAAATTTTATACGATGAAAAACATAAAAATGTACTTTTTTCATATCTTCTTCAACACCTCTAATCGAGACTTATAACAAAAATACTCGATTCTTGCCATGTACGATTTTTTGAGGAATATTAATTATGTGCCTGCAATACATATACAAAAACATTTATTGTTGGTTTCCATAGTTTCATCTAAATAAAAATATTGTCAAGTTTTAACACCTAATCTCTTGTTAACGATTGAAATTGTTCTATCTGACTCAATAATTAAAAAAACAAATGCGTGGTTTATTAATATGGCTGTACAATATACCAATACAGAATATACCGATATCTTACTGACATTAGAATTTTGTGAATCGTCGTGTATCTAGCCACCCAACTTTTGCTGCTGTTGAGAGACGTCTTCGGGAGACCGGTTCCTTTGCTCCCAACACTGTTGATAATGGAAGAGAACATTTTGTAAGGATTCCTGAAGTTGAAGAAGACATTTTAGAACGTGTTGAAGAAGATCCAGAATTAAGCACCAGACGAATTGGAAGGGAAACTAGGAGTAAGTAAAGATGTAGTTCATAAAGTGCTTAAAGAGCAATTGCTATATCCATACCATAAGAAGCCACTACAAGAATTATTAGTCCATGATCCTCAAATTCGTTTGGGTTTTTGTCGATTTGTTAATATGCAAAGAGAAAGAGATCCAAACTTTGTCAAGAAGGTTCTCTTTACCGATGAAGCGGGTTTTACAAGAATAGGTATAACTAATACCCATAATGAACATGTTTATGCCGTTGAAAATCCGCATGCAATAAAGGTAAACCATTTTCAGCACGAATTCAAAATTAATGTGTGGGCTGGAATAATTGGTAATTTCATTGTTGGTCCTGTCATACTTCCACGAAGATTAACTGGAGAAAATTATTTGGATTTTCTACAAAATACGTCGCCAGAATTGTTAGAAGATTTACCTCTCCAACTTCGGAGAGATATGTGGTTTATGCAAGATGGAGCTCCACCACATTTTTCTTTAAACGTTAGAAACCACTTGAATGAACAATATCCACAGAAATGGATAGGCAGAGGTAATGACGCACCTGTAAACTGGCCACCACGTTCCCCAGACCTAACATCGATGGATTACTTTTTATGGGGACATCTGAAATCCACAGTTTACCTGTAGAAAATGAGGAACAACTCTGGCAACGTATTCAAGATGCAATAAACAATCTTAGAGGTGATGAAGAAGTTATGGAAAGGATACATTTTAATTTTCTTCGACGTATAAATCTTTGTATGCGTAAAAATGGTAAACATTTTGAACAATTTTTGTAAAATCTCTATTTTGATTATGTTGTAAATAAATATTTTTGTGAAACCTATACACTCTAAATTATTAAAACAGAAATTTAGCGAAAACCATGAGAGTAATCGAGTCTTATCAAGAGTACCCTTTTTAAAGTAAATGAGTTGTACAATCTAAATTTCATACTCAAACTCCTTTTCTTCCATTGGCGTAGAATTTTTAAAGGTGCAATTATTTAAAAAATCAAGTTCTACGCCTATGTATTATTATCGGACAAAATTTTAATACCATTTTTTTGCCACATAAAACTCTACCAATATACCAAATTTCAGCAAAATCGCATATGCCGTTTTAAATTTATATGGGAAAAACGATTTAAAAATTGTAACTTCAAGGCCCTCTGGAGCCCAAACGAAGCAACGTTGTACTAAGGTAATTTTACTTAAATCGACTTATTTTGGTCTAAGGAATATGTGGTATGTTTTTGTAAAGACCTTTTACAGACACCCTGTAGATCGCCGCACAGTTTTTTAAAAGGTCCTAAAGGTTTGCACTGGTGTAGATTCTTGACGGGAATGTACGTTAAAGTATCTTCGTCTCTCGCTAAATATCTTAGTGAAACAGTCAAAATATGATAAAGTCCTGTTCTATTGTCATAAATCGGAATAAGGTATAAATGAAAGAGAGTAAAAATATGTTGCTTTATTAATGGTAGTTTGAGAACGAAAACGAGGTCTGAGTTGGTTTGATACGCTTGCTTCTATTTTAATTATTTCTAATTTTTTAGCTAATTTTGAATGAGTAATAGGCAATGGTAAATTATTGTGTTCTAGGATCTAAGAAATTACTGAGGCCCTTCCTATGGGGCCTCAGTATTGCATTCGTGCAGACGAAAAAATTTTATGACCCCCATTTTTTAAAACTTTTTCGTGTTTCTGATCATTCTGTTTTCGAAAATCAAAAGAAAAATTTTTCGTCTGGTCGTCTGTATGTATGCCGGCACGATAACTCTAGAACGAAAGTTCTGATTGACTTGCGGTTTTGATTTTCTTGAATAATTATTTCTAACTTAGAACCCAATTGATTTTCAGAATTTTCGGTTCATCCTAACTACTTTAATAACAATTTTCTTAAAATCCGCCTATGCATTCCTTATGTGACAATTTTAGGAATTTCAATTATTTTTAACGTCAAAATTCCTAATATTCTTCACATTTCATACATTTTAACGACCTGTCAAACAACAGCTGTTGGTAGTAAAGGTGAAATTTCTAAGGCGGGTTGCGACCGTCATACTTACAACCATATAGCCATTTTGGAGGCTAATTTCATTCGAAATTAGTCGCCAAGCCTGCCAATTTATGAAAAAAAATATAAGCAGTTTCCTAAAAATGACTTTTTATGGTGGTGCTATTAAGCGTAGGTACTACTATTTCATCCCTAGCCACAAAAACACCTTCATAAAATTTACTTGTTCTTTGTCGCAACCCCATAGAATAATTAACCAGCCATTTTATTTGGCAAAAATCAAAATAATGCTTGGCTATGCCTGTCAAGTATCAAGATGTCAACTGTGATATGTGAATGGCTCTTAAATGTCAAATTATTTAAAAATGTATACTTCTTTTGATATTTATTGCAAATAATAAATATCTCAATTCAGGCTTTCCATAAATAAAAGTACAGCAAGACAGATAATATAATGTTCTTATACAAAGCACTTCATAACGTTTGCTAGAGAATAAAAATTTGAGTCTCGAAGAAGCTCTCAGTCTAAATCTATAGAGAATGCCCAAAAACACTGCAAACAATATCAAGTTTCTCCAATAAGTGTCCTTAATAATTGCTCCGAAGAAGTTCTTCCTTCTAAGACTGACAACACCTCTACGCTGGCAGCTGTATCCCAAAAGTGTTATTTTTGTGGGAAACCGAAACACTCTATGTCAAATTGCCCTGCAAGAGATCAAACTTGCAATTACTGCAAGAAAGTGGGACATTTTGCAAAAGTCTGTTAATCTAAATCTACCAAAAATAAATCTACTACTGCTTCTACCTATTTTCTTGGAAGTTCAACCTCCTCAAATATGTATGGCCTCTCAAAAACAATGGTTGAGTGTACTATAAACGGTCATAAATCTATGTCGCTTGTAGATACTGGAAGCTCCGACAGCTATATAGATTATGATTTTGCGATGAAGGACATTAAAATTCATCGAGGAACCAGCAAGGTACTAATGGCTACCACTTCTCTATCTTCAGAAATTAAAGGTTACTGCTTTATTAATTTATGTTTACTTGTTCACAAATATGTCAATTTAAGAATAGCAGTACTCCCTAACTTATGCTCCGACCTAATTATCGGCCATGATATTTTAAGGCAGCATACAAGTTTAGATATTAGCTTTGGTGGGTCTAAATCTACTATGTCTATCTGCTGTCTAACAGCGGCCAAAGTGCAGTGTACGCAATTATTCAGTAACCTTATTCCAAATTATAAACCAATTGCCACAAAAGCACGTAGATATTTTGAAGATGATGAAAAATTCATTAAAGAAGAAGTAGGAAAACTGCTGAAGAAAGGTATTATAGAAGAAAGCGTATCTCCATGGCGGGCTCAGGTACTTGTTGTCAAAAATGAATATCATAAAAAACGCATGGTGGTGGATTATTCTCAGACCATTAATAAATATACTCTTCTTGATGCTTTTCCTCTACCAAATGTCGAGAAGCTCGTTACAGATGTCGCAAATTATGAGGTATTTAGTACCATTGATTTAAAAAGTGCTTACCACCAGATAGCTATCCAAGAGCACGAGAAACCCTTTACAGCTTTTGAGGCTTGTGGTAAACTTTATCCAATCTTGTCGGATACCCTTTGGAGTTACTAATGGTGTATCTTGTTTCCAAAGGGTAATAGATGAAATCATTACGAAAGAAAAATTAAAAGGAGTTTATGCGTACCTTGATGATGTTACTGTTTGTGGAGAGAATCAAGTTTTACATGACAAAAATTTGAAAAATTTTATGGACGTTGTTCAAAAATATGGGCTAACCTCAATGAAAATAAATGCCAATTTTCCAAAAGTAGCATTAATTTGTTAGGGTACTTAATTGAAAAGAAAACACTTAGACTAGACCCGGAACGCTTAAAACCATTGCTAAATCTTAATCCATCAACTGATAAAGCAACATTACGCCGAGTAATAGGTATGTTTGCACACTATTCGAAATGGATACCCAAACTTTTACATAAAATTCATAGACTTACTAATTGTGTCACCTTTCCTTTACCTGCCAATGTGCTTCAAGATTTTTAAAATTTAAAGAGTGATATTGCCAAGTCATTCCTTGTTACAATTGATAAGAACGAAGTACTAATAGTAGAGACAGATGCTTTCGAATATGCAATTGCGGCTACATTAAGCCAAATTGGAAGACCAATTGCATTTTTCACAAGAACACTTTCGGCTTCTGAGCAGAGACACTCGGCAATTGAAAAGGAAGCCTATGCAATAGTGGAGGCACTAAGAAAATGGAGACATTTTTTGATAGATCGTCATTTCAATCTAATTACAGATCAGGAATCTGTATCATTTAGAAGAAGAGGTTGAGTGGTGTGTACACACTGGGTAATAAGAAATGAATCGAAAGTATTTAAAGTGTGTAGGTAGAGTTTTATTAATAAAACTCAGTAATATTAATCTTAGCGCTTTCAGCCTGTTAGGCCATCATCAGAGACTCTACAAAGAGAGAAAAAACGGATCTATAACATTAATTAAATCGTGATATTCCTGAACATTGAATAAAAAATAAAAAATCTTGAAAACTTACTTGTCAATAAATGTAGAAAGAGCATGCAAATTAATTATTAATATTTTACTAGATTAAAAGGGCTGCCACAATACGGTCCCTATTCTCCACCATAACTTGAGGCTTGAAACGTAGCAAAACCAATCAATCCTAACAGGTGGTTGCAAATTAAGAAAAAACGTGGGGCTCATCCCTACACGTAGAAATAAACAGTCTCAACCATTCTAAGGAAGAGAGATAGAAAAAACTGAACTTCAGCATGAAGCCAGCTGACCCTTCAAAGTCGCTACCGAGAGGCGGAGGCAAGTTGGGGCACAAGAAATCGTAAAAAGTTAACGAAAAAGTAACCATCTTGACTCTTGACAGTGCCAAAAAAGAACTGAGTGACAATTGACAGTTGACAATGAAGTTGTCAAAACAATTGCCAACTTGAGAAATAGAAATGAATTTCATGAAAATTGATCAAAAGTAAATATTGAAAAAGATAAAAGTGGACTGAACTAGCAAGCACAAGTTATGGAGGGAATTTTAAATTTTTAAAAACAACCAACCATTACAATAATTAAATAGATATAAATAATATACATTGAGTGAAGGTAAAAAACATTTTTTATATAAAATTATTGGAATTAAAATTAAAATAAAAAGGTGCCTGACTAGAACAACATAATTGAGCAACTTTTCCAGCTATAAAAGGAGGAAAAACCGTCCTGACCACGAAATCAGATATCACAGGAGAAGACAAGATCAACTCTGCTGTAAGAAGATTCATGTATCATTTATGTTTGATAAGAAGCACTCAAGTAAAATTAGAAACAAAAAGATTATGCGATGGCGCTTAGATTTATCATGCTATTCGCTCCGTGCACGACAGCAGCGCCAATTCATTTTGGTATTAATAGTCTATTTCGGCGTATACTGACAAATGCAATTTTTAATAGAATTCGTAATTAAAAAGTATATATGTTAGTTTTAATAAAAGTATATGGATTTGTAAAACAAGTAAAACATTAATTTATTATTAATAGAGAGTTATTGCAAGTTCACTTAAGGTCAGTCACTATTAGTGCCGCTCTTATTTAAACATCTGAGCATGCGTAGATCACTAACTTTAACAAAGATTGTGCCTGTCCTTAAAAGAGAGTTATTGCAAGTTCACTTAGGGTCAGTCACTATTAGTGCCGCTCTTATTTTGACATCTAAGCATGCGCAGATGTTTATGTTCTAAAACTGACTTTATTAAGGATTGTGCCTGTCCTTAATTGTGGATGTTTAAGGGCAGCAGGTAGTGGCGACTTTATAGCTTTCGGATGCGCTCGTCATTTAAACCTTCTAAAATTATAATTTATAATGCCTCTTTAATATTAGGTACTATTATAGAATTTATTTGACTCTAATTACGATGTCACTATTAGTGGCTGGCTTTATAGAAATTTGCAATATCTCTCTATTAAGGATAGGCACAATCTTTATTAAAGTTAGTGATCTGCGCATGCTCAGATGTCAAAATAAGAGCGGCACTAATAGTGACTGACCTTCAGTGAACTAGCAATAACTCTCTAATATATATTTTTATCTCTTAAATTAAGGTGATTACAGCACCCCCTTATAATTTTCGGACAAGGATATCTTAAAAAGTAATTTTTTTAAAAAACTAAAATTTTGGTTAAATATATTAGGCAATAATATCTAAAATATGCATATATTTTAAAATTTTAATTTTTTCCAGTTTCCGAGAAAAAAAATCAAAGGGTTTTAAATTTTGAAATATCATATTGAAAATAAATGCATTCCTCAACAGCACTATTCTTAATATAATCCCCAAATTTAAGCTCTTAATCTCTTGTAAATGATTTTTTAAAATTCGCCGAAATTAGTGGCTAAAACGCCTTGTTAAGTGCTATTTTCTGGTTTAAACTGGTGTAAGTCGTTGCAAGAAACGAATAATGACTCAGAGTGTACGATACGATAGTTACAGACGCGTTACACTAGAAAAAAGCACTTAACGAGGCGTTTTAGCCACTAATTTCGGCGAATTTTAAAAAAATCATTAACAAGAGATTAGGAGCTTAAATTTAAAGATTATATTAGGAATAGTGCTGTTGAGGAATGCATTTATTTTCATTATGATATTTCAAAATTTAACGCCCTTTGACTTTTTTTCTCGGAAACTGAAAAGAATTAAAACTTTAAAAAATATGCCTATTCTAGATATTATTGCCTAATTTATTTTGCCCAAATTAAAATTTTCTAAAAAAATTACTTTTTGAGATATCCTTGTGCCAAAATTATAAGGGGGTGCTGTAATCACCTTAAAGAAAATTATGTATAATCAATAAAAATGAATAATAAAATATAGACAGGCAACAATATTTACTGGAAAATGTATGAGAAGTTGCCTAAGTCTAATAAGTAGTCATTGAAGAATTATTCCGTCAAAATAAAAAAATACCATTTAATAATAGCGTGAAGTTAAAATGTATAAAAAAAGGATCGTTATTTATATTTTCATTTTTGTTGGAAAGAAAACATAGAATGAATAATTAAAACTGGTTTCCCATCAGTAAGTTACAAAATTGTATTCCAGCCACATATAATAATAATCAAAGGCAGAAATCTTGAAATCTAGTCCTTGCTGAATGAACATTTAAGAATAAAGGGATATTAAAAAACATCGTAAAATGATAATTTATTGTTTATTTAAAACCTTTTAAGTTCCTGATGTCTACTATTTCCAGCATTACTGTTCTTATTACAAAAATAAAGGTAATTTTTCTTCTTATTGTACACCTATCCATTTATTTCTTTGATTTAATTTCCACTTTGCTATTGAAATTTTTTATATAAGTTTCACTGTTTTTTTTTGCTAGTATTTGTACAATTTTCAACACAGCAACTCCGGTTGCTTATTCTATTGTTTTCACCTACTTTTTTAAATAAAAGTAAAATGTATACGTGTATTTGATATGCCAAAATTACAAAATATCGCCCTAAAATGCACGTATTATCCGCAGCTAGCTCTAGTATCGATTTTGCTTCCCTTTCCATGACTTCACACGGAGCGAATAGCTACGACATCATATATCGTCCAGGAAGGGAGAATATCATGAGTGACTACTTTTCTCGAGTCTGTGGGGCCAGCAATAATAACAAGTTATTTGATATTCATCAATCTCTATGTCACCCGGGAATCACTCGAATGTATCACTTGGTACAGTCTCGAAACCTGCCGTATTATCTAGAGGATATTAAACAAATAACTAAAGTCTGTCCAGTTTGTGCTGAGATTAAGCCGCGTTTTTACAAAAACCCTAATGCCCATCTTATTAAAGCTACGAGTGCCTTTGAACGATTAAACATTGACTTTAAAGGACCTTTACCTACAAACACTGCCAATAAATATATTCTTACCATTGTTGACGAGTATTCCCGATTTCCGTTTGCTTTCCCTTGCGCAAACATGCATTCCTCTACTTTGATCCACTGTCTAAGCTCTTTAATCTCTGTGTTTGGGTTGCCACTTCCTTTATTTCTAAAGAACTCGTAACTTTCCTTTATTCCCATAATATATCGACGAGTAGAACTACCCCGTATAACCAGAAGGTAATGGGCAGGTTGAACGATATAATGGTATAATTTGCAAAACTATTAATTTATCACTGAAAACCAGAAAACTACAACCTACCCAGTGGGAATTGGTGTTACCTGATGCTTTACACTCAATTCGATCTCTGTTATGCACCTCTACGAATTGTACACCACATGGACGGATGTTTATACACGATCGTAGAGCTTCCAATGGAACTTCCCTCCCAACTTGGTTATCACCATCTAACATAGTTCTAATGAGGAAAAATGTTCGTCAGAGTAAATATGAACCACTGGTAGAGGAGGTAAAAGTGATCGAAACAAATCCTGACTATGCACTAGTACGGAACTGTACAGGAAAAGAATCTAGAGTCTCTATAAAACAGTTAGCTCCTGGAGGCGATAGAAGTTTGCTTCTCGACAAAGAAGGCAACAATGAAAACACTCCAAATCTTGACACTGTTGATGACACAATTCATGAGACAATCCCTCAAAATTCCGAAAATAAAGATGACCGAAATAATGAGAATGAAAATATACTCAGAAGATCATCTAGAGTTCGTCGACCACCCCACTATTTCAGAGACTACATTGTGGAATAAAACTTGGGGAGAATGTCATATATTTTATCGAGTTAGTTTGTATTCTTTTATTATCACATTGTATATTTGTCAGTATCTGCCACTTTGGCACTTTGTATTTGGCATACGTTTCGTTAAATAAAGCCTATAGTTTGCAAAGGTTTACTTTATTATAATGATCTCAAAACAAATAATCTATAATAAATGCGGATAAAACGAGGGGTAAAATAACAATAAATTAAGGGAAATACTTAAAAAGGGCAGATTTAAAGAGTATTATCACAAGAAACTATATCCGTTCTGTTTATTTATCAAGTATTGTTTGAGGTTACTTTTGAGTACATTTATTGTTTTTTTTTTTATTTCTGTAGGCAGTCTATTACATTTTTTTAAACCTTTAATAAAAATTCTATTTTAGGAACTTTTAGTGAAGACTTGCCGTACATGACAGTCAGATTGGTTTCTTGTATTATAGTTGTGATATTGCGAATTATATTGAATTTTTTCTAATAGATTTGATGCGATGGTTCTATGTCATTTTTATTTTATAAATAAATATCAGTCATGTACTGAACATAATTCTGAACTGAAAGCCAATTTATTTCTTTTAACATAGTTGCAATACTCATCCTTCTGTCCTTTATTAATAGAATATAAATAGGCGAAGTAAGTAGCCCAAATATTTTACATGAGCAGGTTCAAGTGGTAAAGGGGCCAATTATTATTGGATAAATTGCTCGAACAAAGATAAAATGTAGACAAATGCACAGAAATAAAAAACTGCTAATTTTGCAGATAGAACCTTTCTCTAGGACAGCAGTACAGATGTGCTCAAGTAGCTTGCTAAAGATAAATAACATGTTCATTTGTTACGTTTCAGTAAATTATATATTATATTACTGGACAATACACTATTTTGAAGGACATATACCTATGTCATTTAGCTGTATGTTTGCTGCACAAAATTAAATGCTGGACAGACTTTAAAAATACTGTACAATACAGCAAAATGCTGTACCTATGGTCCGCCTAGTGTAATAATATTTTTAATCACTAAAAATACATTTAAAAAATATATTGTAGGTTTCGTTTGTGCTGGATTATAATTCTAGTAAAAAACTTAAGAATTTTGGAAGCTAAAGTAAATAATACAGAATTGCTTAAAACATATTTTAATGATTTTCTTTTATTTTATAATAATGATATTTTTAAGACTTAATTTGTAATGTTGATGAAAATTTGCCTTGTATTATTTTGCGCTAGTCACTTTTCCTTTATAGGTATTTTTTTTGTACCTATTTATATAGGTTTTTTTTTATGTAGTTTAAATTTCAATGACTCATCTCATGGTTGGGTTCCATTTAACGTGAATATTATAAATTGATATATAATAAAACTGATTGTTTTTATCATCAATTTCTTCTGGAATCTTTTATTTTACAAAAACAAAACAAAATTAAATAAAAATTACTTGACAATGTTTTCTTTAAATACATACCTGTCTTTATACCTAGTTGGAACAAGCCAATATTACTTATATTTATTAAAAGTTGATAATTCTTCAAACTGTATTTAAATAAGGATTAATTATTTAAAATTATAACATCAATTCTTCAAAATCATCGATGATTCTTTAAACTATTCTAAAATGGTTAAATCTAAAAAAATACATTAATTTAAATCAAGTTGTACCACTATCTTCATCTATCGAAGAATAGATAAAATATTAGTCTTAAAAGGGGAGAAACCTTTTTGTGCTAGACGAAAAGAAGCTGCTAATAATTCCACAAATGTTGGAACCGTTTTCGTTATTTTGACACAAACATCTCTACTCAAATGTCATTTGTCGTTTATGCATTGTGTCAAAAGTTCCTAACATTCGATTTGTATCTGTCAACGAATCAAGTTATTGGCCGTCTGATTTTGTAAGGTAAATTTGAATACCGATATATTGTTGAAAATATATATTTTATACAAAGATTTCTTAATTAAAATGTCAAATATTGAACATAACCTCAATACATGAATAACACGTTTTATATAATTTTATATATTATTTTGTTTGGAAGAGAAATTATGCTTTACTATATTTAAATATATTAAATAAGATTTTTCCTTTTCATATTAATTTTAGTCTGTGTGAAATTATTCTCATATTTTAAATTGTTCAATTATTAGTTAAAGGCATTTTATCTGGTTCCTTCGCAAATTTCCTATTTCCTTTCTTAACATGTTTACCTTTTCCTTTTAGCGTGGTTATATCTAGACGGTTTAATTCGAGTTATATCTAAAGAAGTTTAATTCGAGTTATATCTAAAGAAGTTTAGTTCGAGTTGTATCTAAGAAGTTTATTTCGAGTTTTATCAAGAGTTATATTTAAAGAAGTTTGGTCCCATCCAAAGACCGAGGTTTGGTTCACCTATAGAAGATCGTTTAAGTCCAGCATTAAGAATAAGAATCCCTTTGAAGAAGGCCTAATATACCATGCATATCACCCCAATATAACTACCTCCTGTTATAACAGATTTTTTTATTTTTGTTGAATAAATCATCTAAATTTGAATTAAGTGAATCTCTGTGAATTAGAATTTGTTACTAGCTTATCTAAAACTTTGTTGAAATATAATATCTTAATGGTTCGTGATTTTCTATATTTTTATCACTAATTTTTAGTCGAGTACAGTAGATTTTAAATATAGTGGTGCCCAACTTCTTTTTCAAGGTAATTCGAATTATTTAACAACCTGACCCACTCCCAAAATCAATTGAGCTTAAAACACTATAACAAATAGATAAAATAACAAGTACCACGTTACAACAAATCAAATTAAATTACATTATAGAATTATTGTTTATGATTATGTCTCAAAACTTTAAAGAAAAATGTTCTTTTTCAAACTATTATACCTATTTCTTTGGATATTTTCAAAGTAAGTATTGCTAGTCTCACATTATCAGATATTCCTTTTCTTTCTGTGGCATATTACATAATTTTCCATTTGTAGCTTTTACCATGCAAAATCAGATTTGTTTTGTACACAAATTCCGAAATATATCCTAGTGCTTTATATGAATTTTCAAGTCAATGGAAGCAATACCGTTTTGCAAGGTTCCCAAAGAAAAGTTCAATTCTACCAAATTAGTCTACTTAATATTGTTTAATTAGTTAAAACGGGATAAATTTGATTTATTTACCGTTTCTGAAGTTCTCGTTCATCCATTTACAAAAAATCTTCCATGGGAAATTGTTTGAAACTTTTTTTAAATCTTTTGGCTTTATTTTTCAAACCAATTTTTTTCAAAAACCTTTTTCCTGCTAATTTCAAGATGTCTACCTCCCTTATTTATTTTTCCTAGCAACCGTCGCTAATCAAAAAATAGTATAGGTATTACATTACGAGTGTGGAAAGTGTCATTTTTTACACGAGTGGGAAATATTGTCGCACGAGGACAAGCCGAGTGCGACTATCACACGAGTGTGGAAAATCACTTTTTACACAAGTGATGTACAATATTTTTCCTACGACCACAAAATAATTTCATCAAAAAATGTAAAACCAGGTTATAATTATAATAATTAAAATGTATTTAAAAAAATAATCAACAATAATCGTATTTATTTAATTTTCATATTTTCTAAACAAAAAAAAATAAAAACAAAAAAAATTAAAAAAAATCTGGCCCGGCCAGGATTTGAACACGGTCGCTCGCCAGGTCTCAAATGGTAAAGTTGGTAAGTTTGACACTGTAAATATCTGAGCTAATAGGCTTTGCGTCAATTGAATGATCTAATCGGTTATGTGTTTAACCAGAATAAAAAGAAAATATATCTTAGTTATTTTAAAATTATTTTAATAATAATTATTAAAAATAAATATCTAGGATCTAATTTACAACAATTTCAATAATTTAACAATCATATCGATTTTAGTACTAATAGGGCATCACATAGATCAAAATAAAAATGGTGTGTTTGACATTTTGTGACAGCTGCTGCGGAAAGTACACGGGTGGAAAGTAAATTCTTATTCATACGCGTGTGATATAGGGCATTTTCCATAGGACTATATAGTGTGATATATGTCACTTTCCTAAGTGGTCGTAGGAAAAAATATATACCTGATTACCTTTCCTAGGTATGTAAAGTTAGCACAACAATCTTAACACAATTAATCAAAACCTTATCTGTAATTATGGGCGAATTATGTGCAATTATTGTGCGCTATTCACGATTTTTGTGCATTTATAGTTTTTTTGTAATTAAATATTAACATTAAGTTAGCACAACTTTTTATTATTTATCAAGTAATTTTAATTTTCATAACACCATAATTTTGTGCGTTTTTTGTGCAAATTATGTACGGAATCAAAAATAACTTTGGTCAAATATATTCTTTTTAATTAAATATTATGCCAGCTTAATGTAAAGTTAGCACAACTTTTTATTATTTATCAAGTAATTTTAATTTCAATAACACCATAATTTTGTGCTTTTTGTGTGCAAATTATGTGCGGAATCAAAAATAAATTTGGTCCAATATATTCTTTTTAATTAAATATTATGCCAGCTTAATGTAAAGTTAGCACAACTTTTTATTATTTATCAAGCAATTTTAATTTCAATAACACCATAATTTTGTGCATTTTTTGTGCGGAATCAAAAATAAAGAAAAGAAAGGAATTACCAAAATAAAAATTCAGACAGACGCCCATGGACGCTGACATCATTCTAAAAAGTGGTTAAGCTCTTAGGTGTTCTTTTATTTATTTTAATTTGATCCAGCATGCTCTTTTAAACGTGTCTGCATTAATATGGATGAAGACCAAAGTCATAAATGATAATTGTATAGGTGCATAATATAATTAAGAACACAGACAGAAAGAATAGTAGAAAAAAGAAAATAGAGGTATTGAACATTCATAGCAGTATTTGAAACTGTTTCTTTTTTACCTGTAACAACCATATCCATATATTTCATGCCAACCAAAGCCTCGTACGTTAGTTTATTATTGCAGTTTTCTGATGTTTCTTCTATTTCTTCACGAAGTCTGTTTTGAATATCTTGATCCACGCAAAGTTCATAGGCCAAAAAGCACATAAGAGTTGAAACTGAATCGAAACCAGCGAAGAAAAATATCAACGCTTGTGCTATTATTTCTTCATTCGTAAGATTATGGTTGGCTAAACCTATAAAAAAATAAATTCAGATAATAATAATATGAATAAACGTTTTAATTATATTAAAATTGTATTTGTGTTATATACATTTATCTTTTTTATTATAATCATAAAAATATTCTAAAGGTATATAAAATAAATAGATGGAGTTATAACAAGAGATACTAGGTATAATACTGAGAGTTTTGTAGATGACTTTATGGTAAGGGGCAAAATGATCTAACAGAAATCACTTATAGGATACAGAATCAAAAAATGTCCCTTACAAAATAACTTTTCCTAGTGCCATTATTTATAATTAATAGAAATCTAAATCTTAAGAGTTTTCAAACTTCATGGCACTGATAGTCGATGGAATTGGTACTTTTTGCCTTACATTAAATGAGGTAGTTCTGATTTTTTTATATGTTGGTAATGATGAGATGGTAATGACAAATCCAAATAATATACCTCAAAAGCCCTTCGGATCAGTGTTAAATACTAAAAAAACTTTAAATTTTAGGATTTTTTTTAGTTTTTATCAATTTTTACCACCAAGGACCAATGTTACGGCAAAAGTTATTATGCACACTTTTTAAGTAAACTAAATTTGCAATAAAACAAGAATAATTTGGTTTTGGTAGGCCAAATAGTTTATAAGATACGGCTATTTAAATGTTTGCAAAATTTAAAATAAAAAAAGGAATTATTACTTTTTTTTAGTTTTCGACAGTTTTTACCTCTTAGGAGTGGGTTTATGGGAAAAGTTTATTTTCTAGTCATTAAAGTCCACTAAATTCCCAACAAAATGAGATTAATCATGTCAATTTACACCTGACAGTTTCTGAGACACAGTTGTTCAAAGTTGTTGAGGTAAGTAAACAATTATGTACTAGAAGGGTTTGCAAAATGAAGTACGCCCTGTTAGTGAAATAAGCATTATAATTTATTAAAACAGTTTACTAATTAAAACATTAATATGAATAATGTAATAAAACGCCTCATTGTATTTTATGTACATCACAATTAGGGAAATAGTTATTACTCTCATTTTTTGTACATTTTTGTTGGACCGGGCTCATCCTCTGAATCTACAGCACACCTTTTGAGGGCAGCTTGCTGAGGTATAATTTCTTCATCGAACTGCTTAGGAAGGTCGAAATCGTCATTTGATGATGTGTCATCAATGAATGGTTCATCAATGTCGTCACACGTCATGTCTGATATGTTCTCGCAAGAATGATCAGTGCAGTATCTGCAAACAGCCAAGCATTTTAGTCATGCTTTCTTTCAACCACAACTGCTGATTGAGGAGCCCCAATCGAGAGAATTCTTCTCAAATCTCAGCCACTTCTGTACCTGAAACAAAATCAACAACAAAATAAAGAACCATGAAGAAGGAATGTGGTCTGAAGCAGAAAGGAATGCAAGCAAAAAAATTATTTTCTTTTCACCTGGTGGTATATTCGCAGAGTGAAATCTTGCAGCATCCCTGGTTGGAAGCAATCTGCCGCCCTAGTAAACAACTGGAAGTGAAGAACGTTAAGATTTTGTGATTCTCTGTTGCCTCCATAAAGTGAAACGAGGAAGGTCTATCCTGCGTCGGCAACGTGCTTAGGTGTGACATTGGAGCTCCAGGAAACCTTTTGCGTTTTGTTCGAGGCGTGGCTGTTTTTCCTTGGCCAAAGGGTGCTGATGTTACAACCGCTAAACCCGTGAAGGAACAGTGCTATTCCGGGTTGTGATAATTGTGTAAAGGAATTTGTAAACTAGGTGACATCTGGGTTTTTTCCTCTCCTACATTTTACAAATATAATATTGTTAGTTGGTCTGTTTGTTGGAAGCATGTGGTCTCCTTCATGTCGTGACAAACCAAAAAGTAAGACCAACAAGTCTATTTCCTCGCCGACGATCTTCACTATTTCGTAGAAATAAAATATGGAAATGGCTGTAGTTACTATTAACCTATCAGCATCTTCCTCTGCCTGTAATGTTAGAATTTTGTTCTTCTCCAAGTGAACCTTCTGCATGTCTAAGAGTGTAACTTTATTCCTGTCATTCAATAGGAACTTGTACTGAGCAACTGAAGCAATGGTTATTTCATCGTTAGACGGATAGCTATTTAAAACTACAGTTATATTTGAGACGTAGTGATTTTACAAGTATTGGACATATCTTCAAAAGACGCATTACGAGGCTACACTACTTTGTGGAGCAGATGTCCACCGTCTACAACTACGTGCATATCATTCCTCTGTTGTATCTCATTCAGACTTAGGATTGAAGGCTGTGTAGAATAATGACTTGTACCCTTCCTGATTCCATCTTCATTAAATGATGACATGGGAAAAAAGGAAGGACTTTTTCGCAACCAAGCCAGCGTACGGCAGTATGATTTATGGTAAGTCATGTTTTCCCATCTCTTCAATAAACTCGCGGAATTGTCAGTGATTCAGCACAGTGGATCTGATGAAATTAACAACTGATATAACTTGTTTTAGAACTTCAAACGTATTCAAACATTTTCCGCATTAGGACTGTTGATGATTGATAAAATGTAAGACTAATGGTTATTTGAACAACCATCATTTTCTACAGTCTTTGACACAAGTGCAACCGCTCCTTTATTTTTATCACACATGTTTTTGCATCCATCAGTTGTAATGGATTTCAAGTTTTTCCATCGAAGATTCTTTTTATTAATGGCATTTTCAACTCCCTTAAACATATCTTCCCCAGTAATCGTGCCATGAATACTGTCAATAGCAAGAAGTTCTTTATACACTTCATAGCTTTTATCTACTTCTCGAATAAAAACAAAAACACCTGAGCAGTATCTGACTCATCTGTTGATTTATTCAAGGCCAGATAAAACCACTCCAGATGTCCATTTTTGTCAGACAGTTGAGATGTTATATTTTCTGCGATGTCTTGTACCCTCCGAGTAACGGTGTTTGCTGAAAAACTGACAGTTTTAAATAAATTTTCCTCTTCGGAGCACATTTCTTCGGCTACTGCAATAATTGTGAAAACAACAGAGTCACAATAGAACAGAAAATAGAACAAACTGCAATAGAAACGACGAAACAAATAACCAGAACCGAGGTTAACACAGTCCCAACATAAGAGATGGTTATACCGTCACCCGTTTTAAAAAGTGCTTTAACAGTTAAAATGGGGGTGGGTTGGCTCAGTGGTTGGAGTCATGATATTAAGATGGAATGGTCTCAGGATCGAACCCCATCGGTGGTAGCAGGGATTTTTATTTAATAAAAAAAATATTAATTCTAATGCATAGGTAGGATTCCCCATGTGACCATTCACTGTTGGGTTCTACTTAACAGTGCTGTTCCTAAAGTGGCACCTGGAAACAGTAACAAAACATGCACAGAACACGAAGCTAATAATCGAAGTAGTTAATGCCGATTACACCATGACGCCATGATATAAAAAAAAATAGTAAAATAGGAAGGTGGAAGGGAAAATCTAGAGTTTAAACCGATTCGCCAGAAATGCAAAAAATAGAAAGTGCTATAAGAAGAAACAGAATTAAAAAATGCTAAAAGGGATATCTTTCGGAAAGCCTCTGGTAAAAGAGAACGAGATGTATTAGAATGTAATAGCCAAACAGAAAAGGGAATCAGCCACTGCCACTAAAGAAACAGAAAGAAACATTAAAAATGTTGAAGAATCTAATGAAAAAAGCGATGTCGACTCTCTTTTGTCACTTTATTCTGGCAGCAGCATGGAAGCAAATTCTCTTACAAATCCTCTGTTGTATATTATGTTGGCAGAATTCAAAAAGTGGAATATAATTAAATTCAAATAAATTTGTATTATCCTGAAGTGCTGTTTTGCCCAAACCAATTCTTGTAAACAAATACTACAAGTTTGATCTTCATTTTGATAGTTAAAATTTAAAACAATTGTTTTTATACTACAGTCTAAATGACTTTTTATTAGATTAAGCGAATATTTGTGTAAAAACATAATTTTTCAATTAAAAATTAAATATTTCTTTCAAATTTTATAATGTATCAAAGCTGCCCCACTCAATATTTTACAAAGTCAAATCTACCCCACTATGGGGGAGATTTGTCAAAATACACGATAACACCTAATTCAGTATAATCTAGTTAAATTAGGAAACTGAGATATGTTATCATCCTCCTTAAATTCTTAACCATTTTAACTGTCTATTTCAGTTTTTTAAACAAAAAACCCGGTAAATTGTAATTTCTGGTGGATAGAGAATTTTTCATGTCAAATCTACCCCGCCTTCCCCTACTGTTTTTATTCTTAAATTTATACTTTTCTTTAAATTCTGGACATTAAATATTACATTTTATGTGAATTAAAAATTACTCATAAAACATTAATTTTTATTGTTATAAAAAAAAATAAATCACCGAGATTTTTATAATTTTAGTACCTTCAAGATGTTCTTCGACTGTTGCAAATCCAGTGTCAGTAACATTTTCTTCGTTTTTCTGATTTCCTTTCCGTGCTTCCATCAACAAATGGATCATATCTGGTCTTACTATCCCCTTTTCTTCTCTTAATTTGATTGTATCTTCAATTAGTTTCGTGAAAAATTTGGCTACACCATCAGGAATAAATTTAATTTTAAATACCTACAAAATGATAAACACTGCAATTCCTTTCCTTTCCATTATATAATTTATAATGTTAACAGCATTGTCATTAACTACCGTCTAAGCTAGACCAATGCCAATTAGTTATAATAAATTGATAAATATTATATTACCAAAATTTTAGTAAATAATAGCTAACCTTTGAAATTGTAGGACACATCATGGTGAAGAAAAGCCTTATCATTGTAGAGAATTTCCTAAGATCTGTAAAGATTTGTCCATATCTGAAAAACTCGTTATCAGGATGTTTAAATGAATCAACTTCTGTACCAAAGGCGCTAGAAGCAATAACATCATTGCAGAATCTGGAAGATATGTCTTTCATTTCGATTTCTATTAGGTCCTCATTCTTATTTAAGAAATACTCAACAAAATTTTGAGAATATTCAGCCATGAGCTTGAACAATATCTTCATTTTGCTGCTAGTAAAGGCTGGACTAAGTGTTGATCTCATGATTCTCCATTCGTTTCCTGAAAATAAAAGTAATATATCTGTAAAATGTGCACTACGATTATTATTATTATATGATATCTGTGGCTAGAGGGCAAAAGGGAATAAGTCGATTTTTTCGCAAAATTGAGTTAAGCATACCATTTAAAAGCATTTTTAATCCTTTATTATCCTGAAAAAACAATATAAGTAAAAAGTTTTTTAGTAAACAGATTTTTATTTGATAAAGGGGATAGATATCTCGTATCTAATTAAATATTAGCCACTGACAACAATATAACTTGAGATAATTAGCCGACAGAAAAAGAACGTTTACTATCAGAAGGTTATATGTTTACATATCTATAAAAACATATTTTTAGTTGAAAATGCAAAACGGTATAAATCAATTTAAATTAGAAACTATCACTATTGTTTTACTCGTAAAAGGGAATAACATTATTGTGCAAATATGTGCTGCGATATATTGAGTTATTTCCTTTTACTAGTCTACACTGCATACGAAACCCTCAGAAACCAATTTCTTGTCAGTTTTTGTCTAGATCTTGAGCAGGAAATACATAAAAACTCTGTCTCCACAATTCAAAATTATTTAAATATAAGCAAGAGAACTAAACGTTTGTTATCAAAATGTGCATCAGACTATGATTATGGTAACGATTACTCATCTAATAAAAGTAAGTTAACTAATTATACATAAAACTGTGTATAATAAATTTATTTTTCTTTAGCAAATATTAATTTAGATAAAAACAAGAAAAACCTCAATCATAACGAACACGTTCCTCTTTATGATGCAGAAACGAGTAAGTATATAATAACACAAAATAGGTTTTCGTGTCCTTTTATCATTTTTTACCTGTAAACAGAAACCAGAAATCTACACCAAAAATAATTTTAAATAATATTCATATAAATTTTATATTTTTTTTATTATTTTGATAGTCCACTCGATAAAAACATTGTATTTTTAAATAATAAAATAATACGAGACAACTATTGGGATTACCTCTTACACTTTAACTTTATTTTAGATTTTTTCCCATTGTTAGTAATGAGACTAAAACCTCTGCAAATTATCTTCATATGTATAAAGTCAAAAGTCAGTACAGCCGCTATGAATGGGGAAATGATAGAACTAGAAGAATATTGAGAAAAAAATTATACTGCACGGAAAAAAAATTGTAGAACAAATTTCTACAATTATACATTTTTTCTCTACATTAAATAGTACATATAGGGACAGGGACAATTTGTAGTAAAAATTTCCAAATATTTTTAGAGAATGTATTGTAGAGTTATTATCTACAATGTTTAGTAAAAATATCCAAATGCATCCTAAGAATTGTTCTACAAATTGTTATAATTTTTGCTATTCATTGTATGAATTTATATTAAAAATGTATTGCGTTTTATGAAAATAAATACGAAAATTTTACACAATAAATAGTAAAAATTCATACAAATTGTAGTAATTTTTAATAAAATTTGTAGCAGTATTTTATAATTATTATAATTATAACCTAGAAAAAATGTTCCTTAATAAAATATTCAAAATTTATTTAATTAAAAAGATACAAAGTCATAATTACATTATATAATAAATAACAGTAATAATAGTGCCCTCAGTATTAGTTGGCTTTTCTGCACCTGAAAAATATGAAATAAAAATTAATACCTAATGAACTGTTCATATCCTTAAAACGGGGATATTTATCACCTTTACACTGAGTTGGATATTAAAGTCAGATAACTAACAAAAATGAGAAAGTAGGTATGTCACAATTAAGACAAAAAAACATAATTGAACTTGGCACAACATTCGATCGTTGGGCACAACATTCGATCGTTGACCACAACTATTTTTTTTCAAATAATCTACTAAGGTTATTTAAATTAGTTATCTAAACATAAATTATTCAGAAATAATAATAAATGTACTTACCACTAATAGAAGTTATTATTAAAATTTTCTCAAACGCATCGATGCTTATAATATAATAATGTGTTATAGGTACTCGTATATGTACCATGCTTCATTTTGTGAACATGGCCATTTATGATCGACCTCAGAAAACGTTGGCCAATAGCAGAATTCTGTTTTATTTACATGACTTAGAATTTCTGCAATATTATAGAATATTTTTGAACAAAATTGATTTTTTTTCATAAGAAGGGATGTAAAGTATTACTATTTTTTGTAGAGAAAATTACTATTTTTTGTAGAGATAATTATTAATATTTGTACAAATTTTTACAGAAGTTAGTAGTAGTAATTACGATAATTGTAATAAATTTCTACTTCTTCAAACAATAGTAAAATATACTAAACATTGTGGACTTCTTTCCTATTATTGTAGCATTTTATTCGACAATTCAATTGCTACAATAATGAATAGTTTTTAACTATAAATTGTAGTAAAATTTTCTACAAATAGTTAAGAATTTTTCTACAAGTCTACTACTACAATATTGTAGTAACATTTTCTAGTCACATTTTTTTCCGTGCGTTTTTAACAAATGGTAAATACACAGCACAAAAATTGTTTATTCTCAATAATTTTTACACTTATTTTCAGTACATGAAAATCTGCAATATGAAGCTTTTAATTCTAACGAGAGCATTAAAGATCCGGATTATGACCATACGCAAGAGGCCGATGACGACTGTGAATCTGATGGTAAGGAGCAAGAAATAACAGAATTAGATGACACAAACTATGATAAACAGGACGAATTTCGAAATCAAACCTACAAAACTTTTAAAAAGAAAGTTGGAAAACGAGAAAATAGAAAGGCCTTAAGGTGATTACAGCACCCACTCATAATTTTCGGACAAGGATATCTCAAAAAGTAATTTTTTTAAAAAATAAAAATTTTGGAAAAATATATTAGGCAATAATATCTAGAATATGCATATATTTAAAATTTTTAGTTTTTTCCAGTTTTCGAGAAAAAAATCAAAGGGCTTTAAATTTTAAAATATTATAATGAAAATAAATGCATTCCTCAACAGCACTATTTTTAATATAATCCCCAAATTTAACTCTTAATCTCTTGTTAATGATTTTTTTAAAATTCGCCGAAATTAGTGGCTAAAACTCCTCGTTAAGTGCTGCTTTCTGGTGTAACGTGTCTGTAACTATCGTATCGTACATTCTAAGTCATCATTCGTTTCTTGCAACGATTTACACCAGTTTACACCAGAAAATAGCACTTAACGAGGCTTTTTAGCCACTAATTTCGGCGAATTTTAAAAAAATCATTAACAAAAGATTAAGAGCCTAAATTTGGGGATTATATTAAGAATAGTGCTGTTAAGGAATGCATTTATTTTCATTATGATATTTCAAAATTTAAAGCCCTTTGATTTTTTTTCTCGAAAACTAGAAGGAACTAAAAATCTTAAATATATGCATATTCAAGATATTATTGCCTAATATATTTTTCCAAAATTTTTATTTTTTAAAAAAATTACTTTTTGAGATATGCTTGTCCGAAAATTATGAGTGGGTGCTGTAATCACCTTAAGAAATATTGGTAAAGAATATTTAATCGACAAAGGCAAAACAATTAGAGCCAGGCAGCCTAGTTCATTTAAAGATAAATGCAGAAGAATGTGCAAGGACAAAATAAGTGAGGAAAGTAAACTTGCTCTTTTTAAAAATTACTGGGAAATGGGAAACTATGACAGAAAGATAAGCTATATTTCTTTATTAATTCAGATTTCAAATAAAAAAAAACTTTTAAATACTTTATAGAAATACGAGGAGACAGAATTCAATGTTGCAAGGAATGTTTTTGTGCAATTTTTGATGAAACTAATAAATTTATAGCAAGCGTTACTAGCAAAAAGCTATTGTCTGATTCTGGTATTTCGTTGCTGATGGTAGAGGCAACCATGAGCCCAAAAACAAAATTCCCATATCTGTAATGCAACATGTCTATGACCATATGACCGTATGAGTCACATTACTTCAGAAAACATAATTCTAAAAAGTACCTAGTAGCAGACTTAACGAAAAGTAAGATATATAGGTTGTACACTCAGGAAGTACCATCTAACCTAAAGTTTATTTTGAAGCCATCGACGCATTAGGCTTGAAATTAAAAAAAAACCAAGCAACAATACATGCAAAACTTGTGATATCTTTCAAAATAAGATTCTAAGTTGTCAAGATGCTGATGCAAAAACAAATTTCCAGCAGCTGCAAGAACATTAGCAGAGGAGCCCACGATGCTAAATGGGGATTTACTCGAGCGTCATAGAGACCTATTGGGTTGCAAAGCTTAGATGATAAGAAGAAAAAAATTTCATATAATACATACCTACCTTTTCATTGGTGGGGGAAGCGGCTATAGATTTTTAAATATGTAAAAAAATACTGTTGCATGGATATACTCGAGCGCGTCAGTTATTGATAGCAATATCTTACATACTTTTAATAATGTACGAATGTTAATCTGATCGTTTGCATGATGCGGGTGGTTGTACGTAAGGGTTGAACATGAAAAAAAAAATTAATCAAGCGTGTCAGATTTTCAAAGGGGGTGTTAAGTGAACCAAAAAAAAGCTCTCATTCAATTTTCTGACGATTTCGATGTGATGCGAACTCGCGGCCATTATTATAATGTGCAAAAAAATTCGCCAATTTGAAATACTCAAGCGCGTCAGATTAAGATATATAAGGTTCATCTTTATGTCCTAGACGTGCTGTATCATAATCTGACGATTATATAGAGGGATTCGCCTAATCTGACAAAAAAAATTTAAATAATTGAACTTAGTTGAATCTTGTGCCTAACACTTGCTGGAGTAACTCCAATTCACTGGGTGGAAAATTGCACGCATCGTAATTCCGGACACTCAAGGAGAAGGGTTGTGATTTGTCTTTTACCTTGTACGTCTTATTGAAGATGACAATCCTGGCTTGATTGACATTGTTTAACTTTTTCAACCCATACAAGTGGCAAGTAAATCCTTCGCATTATGCTCCTTTGATCCCAAATCCAGAAATGCTACTTGGAAAATTTATGAATTCATCAGAAAATGCAAAGGATTTTTTTCCCTCGTCGCATGCAAAGCTGGAAGCGCCTTCGAAATTTGTGGGCCTAATTTTTTGTAGAGAGCGGATACGTCGATGAATCGGCGTGCATTGCTAACTCCAAGATCCATCTAAACTTCTACTCTTGCTTGAAGGTGTTCCATATTCGCTAATATGATGACCACTCTGTCAGTATCAGAAGTTCTGATAGAAATAGAAACGCGGAGAGCGAAATATAGACATCACGAAGCTGCACGCATTAAACTTTATCGACGAATATTTGTTATTTCGGCTTGCGGAAATCGTCAGATTATATACTTTTCGTTATCCTTGAATTATTTCCTTCCAAATAAAAAAAGATTTAGCTACGCTCGAGAATGTCGAGATGACGTTTTTTTATTACAACTGCCCTCCCCTTTCCATACGTCACTCTCAAATTGTCAGATTAGTGGAATATACACTTTTTAGCATGTAATTAACTCACCCTACCATAATTTCACGCGCTCGAGAATTTCTGATAATCAATTTTTTTTTACTAATTTGATCCTTTATCCTTCACGGGCGGCCTTAAATATGGGGCTCATATTTGGTGGAGGTACTTAACTGGGTACAAGGTATCCCCCTGTATATTAATCCCGAAATTACCGCTTGGGCTCCCCTATTACATCATGATGAGGCTGAAGCTGCTTATGAAACAAAAAGAATTGTCAAATTAACGTGCTCAGACAGAAAGTCAAAAATTACTTGTATTTGATTTACAACAGGTTTTGCTAACTCCGTATTTAACAACTGGCACTGTATTTTATAAAAGACAATTACATACATACATACAATTTAACTATTAGTGATTGCTCTGAGAAGGTATCAACCCATTTCATGTGGCATGAAGGTATCGCAGGACGCGGAGCTAATGAGATAGCTTTATGTTTATTTGCATTTTTAAATAGTTTACTACCTGAGATTGAACACGTTATTTTATACAGTGACACTTGTGGTGGACCAAACAAAAATTCTTTTGGGGCTGCAATGTTACAATTCTTTTAACTAAAAATAACAATTTAAAAGTAATTGATCACAAGTTCTTAGTCCCTGGTCACACCCACATGGAATGTGACGTAAATCACGCGACAATTGAAAAGTTTAAAAAACATTGTCCATTTCCCATTCATGTACCACGTGACTGGTATAATTTAGTTAGATTAGCTGGCAACAAAAAAAACATTACTAAGAAAAGAAAAAGAAGAAACACATGAAAACAATAAAATAGAAAAAGACAAATTTATAGTAGTTGAAATGGCCCAAGAGAAGTTTTTTGACTTTGAAAGTTTATTAAAAGGAAAACTGATAAAAAAAAACAGAAACAAAGAATGTGGTTTGCTGGAGAAGCATGAAGTGGTTAAGATATACCAAAGAAATTGGAGTTATTTTAAAACTTCCTTGCAGGAATATGAGCCGTTTCAGGAAATAAATTTTAGAAGACAAAAAAGAGAAGCTATAGACATTGACAGTATTACACTGGATAATTTATACAGTGAACCAAGACAAATAAATGCAAAAAATCTGAAGATCTGTTGGTCCTTTTCGAATTAATTGATGATAGTGCCAAAGAATTTTATCGTGGACTTCTTAAACCCCAAAAAGATTCCCAGAATCCCAACGATATTACAGACACCGATCCGGATATAGATTATTAGTTTACAGATGAGGAGCTTTAATTTTATGTAAAAACTTCAAAAATAAATTGTTTCGTTTTGTTTGTTAATACAGTTATTCATAATAGAATATGTGCTTTATTTTAGAGACAATAACTCAAGTTGTAACCAAATTTTAGATTATTGTTTATTAAAATACTAGCAAGAAAAAGGATACATCTTAACCTAACTCCTTTTGCAAAATATACTATTAATATGCTTTAAGTACAACTAAAGTTACTTTTACCTTTTTAACAAAATATAAAATATTTAATATTTAATTTATTTTTAATTTTTTCTAAAAAAATGGTCACATTAGTTTTGTTTAAAAAAAAAAAAAAAATAGAAAAATTATAAAATTGGTAAGGACAGTTTTTAAAAAAACAGTTACAGCTCTAATATAAACAAATATAAATAAATAAATTCTTTATTCATCTATCAAATGTACAGATGTTTGAATACACAATAGAACAATACAATATATAGCACTTCCATTTACAACATATATCTAAAATTACTATTATAAGAATAAAAAATATTTATATGTAAATCTAAAATTAAATAAAAATGATAAAGAAATCTGCAGGAATTCTTCTACAGAATAAAACGCATTTCCAGCTAAATATGTAACACGTTTGGGTTTAAAAACATTATAACTACTATTACCCAAAAGCCTAGTTGTATGATTAAAATAGATGATGCCCTGATAACCTGCAGAATCCTGCCCAATTGTCAGCCGTGAATATGGCAGTCTTAAGTAATTGCCTCTCTGTGTGTTGTGTTCGTGAATCATGTTATTTCAAATATATTGAGATTCATTTTTCTTAATGTTTAATGTGGTAAAATATGCCAATGTTAATATTCCCAAAGATTTAAACAAATTCTTGCAAGATGCCCTATAGTGAGAACCAGTTATACATCTCACTATTTTCTTCTGAGTTATAGATACTTTCACAGTATGTGAGGCGTTTCCCCAAACAGTTAGTCCGTAGGTTAATAATGACGGTACCAGCCAAAAATAGGCTAACTTTAATACATTCAGAGAAGTTGTATTGTGAAGTTGTCTAAAGATAAAACAAAAACTGCTCATCCTTGAGACCACCTTGTCAATATGTCCTTCCCATGTAAGCTTCTGGTCTATATGTCTAAGAAGCAAAACCTGTTATTCGACAGAAAAATGCTTGTACTGTAAAGTTTTTAAAACAAGACTTATCCCCTTTTGCCTTCTAGCCACAGATATTATATGATAAACGTTTCTTTTACATTGTTTTTCTTTGGTTGCAATAAGTGTGGCCAAATTTAGTAATTAAAAATATAGGTCCAGTCTGAGAACATTTTGTAATCCAAAACATCAAGACCGGTTCCGTGATTAAAAAAAAATTCAATTTATTAAGTACATAAAAGTAAATTTACCTTTCAAAGAAAATAGATTCTTGCCCATTAATGGATCAACTTCTGCTGGAACAAAATCTCGATGTTCATTGAAATGCTCGAAATCTTTAATGACCATTTGCTTGATCAAGTTTGTATCTTTTACAACGAGCAGTTGCTTATTGAATTGATACATACCATGGTATCTACAAAAATTGTTCTAGGTTATGATTTTGTTAATAGGTATTTTAAAATGTGTTCAGCTTAAATGGTTATTTGTGTAAAGTTGATCATTTTCGACCGAATCAAAAATTTGCGGCTCAAGCCAAGCAACTTCTGGTGAGGCCAAAAAAGGTCATACCGCCGAGGTGCACACAACATTTTTTAGGCGACGTCTTTTTAAGCAGATTAATATTTTTTTTTTACATTCTTGTTTATGAAAAGATGATTAGATGCAAGAATTGTTTCAAATTTTTATTGATGGAATAAAAACCCATCGTTAAGTAATAAAATTTGTACAGAATTACTAACGATAAGTTTAATAAACTTATGTCTATAAAAGCAACCGTAAAGTAAATGAGGTCATAAAGTAAATGCGGCCAAAAAAGTGACCTTTAATGCGCCCCAAAAAGTGACATTTTAAAAATGTTAATAAATGTAAAATGTAATTTTTTGTTACAGCCTAAAAACTAAATACAATAAAGCATCGATAATCCGGACGTTAAAAATCCGGAATGTCTATAATCCGAATTCAATTCCGGTGAAAAATATTGTCATAAAATTCCTAAAGCCCACCCTGTGTACGCGCGACCTTGGAAGTCTGCCACTCGATTCATGATCCAAGCGACGCTAACGTGTGAAAACAGTCGGACCGCGTCTCGAATATGCAAGAAACGACGAAATCTTCGAGAAACTGCCGTTGAGTCATAGAGATGGAATTTTTCGGAAACACCCAGAAACGACGAGCACGGAATAGGCTTGGTATAAATAGCCGACTCATCGGCGCACAGTTAGTTTTAGTTTAGAGTACTGTAATGAAAAGTTAAAGTATAATAAATACATTAGAATTGTTAGTTAGTGTCTAAGTATTATATAAATTAAATAGTACTACATAAATAAATTGTAAATAGTGTGTTTTAAATAAATAAACTATAAATAAATTAGACTCTCGTAACAATATAATACATACATATTTGTCAGAATCGAAACTTGTGTACCAGTAACTTCCATAATTTGTCAGACAACAACTTCTGATAATTCCAACGACAAATTCGAGCAAATAACTGCAGTTGCTGGTCAATCTCTGAATCAATTAGAGAAGAAGAAAATAAAGGAATTTCTTCGATGATATCGTGACATTTTTGTACCAAAAGAAGGAAAAACAGGAAGAACTTTTGTTGTAAAACACAAAATTGACACTGGTGACGCCAGGCCGATTCGTCAATAAGCTCGAAGGTTACCAAATGCCAAGAGAAAGGAAGCTGAAAAGATTGTTCAGGAAATAAAGGAAGACAGGGTAATTGAACCTTCTACCAGTCCATGGGTCTCTCCGGTAGTCCTGGTCCAGAAAAAGGATGGAACTACGAGGTTCTGTGTGGATTACCGTCAGTTGAACAATGTTACCAAAAAAGACAGTTACCCTCTGCCTCGTATCGACGATACCTTGGACACATTGGCCGAAAGTAAACTATTCTTTACCTTAGACTTGAAGTCTGGATACTGGCAGGTGGAAATGAACCTAGTAGACAAAGAAAAGACAGCTTCTACCACCGGATTTGGATTGTGGCAATTCAATGTTATGCCATTTGTATTATGTAATGCCCCTGCGACATTTGAAAGACTTATGGAAAATATATTGAGAGGGTTATCCTAGAAAACATGCCTGGTGTATTTAGACGACATCATAGTCTTGGGAAAGACATTTGATGAACATCTAAAAAACTAAGAAGATGCTGCCCAACTGATGCTAAACCCCAAGAAGTGTCAACTATTTCAAAATAAAGTTAATTTCCTGGGTCATGTAGTCAGCAAGGATGGCGTGGATGTAGATAAGGAAAAAGTCATTTCTATCAAAGAGTGGCCACAATCAAAAGATAAACACCAAATAAGAAGTACTACCGAAGATTCATAAAGAAGTTTGCAGATATTGCTAAACCACTAACTCGACTCACAGAAGAAGCAAGAGCATTCTGCTGGGAAGAAGACTGCCAAACTGCCTTCGAAACTTTAAAGAAACATTTAACAACAGCGCCAATATTAGGCTACCTACTACCAGAGGGAGAATTTATCCTGGATACTGATGCCAGTAATGTGGGAATTGGAGGAGTGCTTTCACAGATTCAAGGGGGAAAAGAAAGAATACTGGGTTATTTTGTTAAAGTGCTCTCGAAACCTGAGCGAAATTACTGCGTCACGAGAAGAGAACTCCTGGCAGTTGTGAAATGCGTGGAACATTTCTATCAATACCTATATGAAAGAAAATTTTTAATCCGTACCGATCATGCTGCTCTTAAGTGGTTGATGCAGTTCAAATACTCGGAGGGTCAAATCGCCAGATGGATTAAACGACTTCAAGAGTACGACTTTAAGATCGAACATAGAGCCGGAATAAGCCACAGAAATTCCGATTCTCTTTCTAGAAGACCGTGTCCAGCAGAGTGCTCTCACTGCAACAAAGCGGAATCCAAAGAAAGTGGACTACCAAGAATAACGGTAGTCAACGATGAGTGGGCCCCTGCTAAAATTAGGGAAAAACAAGAGAACGATACCGTTCTAAAGAAGATGCGACAATGGAAAGAGGAAAATCGTCGACCTACTTGGCAAGAAGTATCTAATCTCTCTCCAGTACTTAAGTCGTATTTGTCTCAGTGGGACTCCTTTATCCTGGAAGATGACTTATTAAAGCGAGTGATAGTTCCGAGAACAGAAGACAGTTGGTCGTTCCAAGGAGTAGAGTAGCCGAAGTACTTCGTCAGTTACACGATAGTCTATCAGGAGGTCATCTCGGTGTTAGGAAAACCCTTCAGAGAGTTCGTGAAAGGTTTTATTGGATGAATATTTTTGATGATGTAAAGGACTGGTGTAAGAAATGTACCAGCTGTGCTATGAGTAATGGACCTCAGCGAAAAAGGAAGGCTCCCATGAAGCAATACATTGTTGGTAGCCCATTTGAGAGGATCGCCTTAGATATTGCCGGACCATTCCCCACGATCGAGAATAGTAATAAATACATGATGGTGGTCATGGATTATTTCACGAAGTAGGTGGAAGTCTACTCCTTTTCAAATCAAGAGGCCGCAACTGTTGCAGACGTATTGATGAAAGAGTTTATTTGTCGATTACCAAAACCGGCTGGCGCCATTTAAGGGTGACCATGAAGAGGACGAAGAAGTAAACCAGCTCCAAGAAACACCTGACCTTGTCTTTGAAGAATTTATTGGTGCATATGGAGGTACCGGAAAAGAAAGACATGTGGTGTTACAACCGAGCAACAACAAGACCTGCTCACGGTTCCAAAAGACTACTCGCTGGTCCATAGCACTTCCGCCAATATCTACGACGCTCGAGGTCTGGCATCTGTATTCCGGAAGAAGTTTGGTCAGTTACCAGCCCTTGGAAAAGCATTAAAACTTCTAAATGGATCGCTTTATCTTTTCTACTTGGTAACAAAGAACACCTTCCGAGATCGATTCACCTATCAGGATGTATGGGAAGCATTACTCAGTCTGATGGAGCATGTGCTGGAGTCCTATGTACAGAAACTAGCTATGCCAAAGATGGAGAGTAACCAGCTGAATTGGAGGATCATTAGGAACTTGGTAGAAGTAATTTTTCAAGATACCCAGGTTGAAATACTGGTCTGCAGCCATTCTCCCAGCGTTCAGGTTATAACGAAGACTGTGCCTTGTTATTTCCATGCAACTGGAAATTGTAAAAGAGAATCCAGTTGCGAATACAACCATTCAGTTTTAGTTCCAGGAGAAACTATTTCTTAAGGAGTGGGCAATATCATGAAAATCCTAAAGCCCACCCTGTGTACGCGCGACCTTGGAAGTCTGCCACTTGATTCATGATCAAAGCAATGCTGACGAGTAAAAACAGTCGGACCGCGCTCGAATATACAAGAAACTAAGAAATCTTCGAGAAACTGCCGTTGAGTCATAGAAATGGAATTTTTCGGGAGCACCTAGAAATGACGAGCACAGAATTGGCTTGGTATAAATAGCTGACTCATTGGCGCACAGTTAGTTTTAGTTTAGAGCATTGTAATGAAAAGTTAAAGTGTAATAAATAAATTAGAATTGTTAGTTAGTGTCTAAGTATTATATAAATTAAATAGTACGTCATAAATAAATTGTAAATAGTGTGTTTTAAATAAATAAACTATAAATAAATTAGACTATCGTTACAATATATTGAAGTGAATATACAGTGCTTTTCAGATAAAAGTATCCACCTTAAGTAACTTTTGAAGGACTGATTATTACAAAAAACAAAAAAATACGTCAATTAATATTCGAAGGGGGAGATATCGTGTCATATTTAAGTTTGCTAAAAAAGTCACCCTTTCACCCCTACTATCATCCCTTCAATTTTTTTAAATGGCTTGCCCCATTTTTTTATCCATTTTTGGATTGCTCTCGTTTAACTGATTTCAAAAATGTATAAAACATGGGGATTAAAGTAATTAGTTTATGATCTACAGGGTTCCATTATTTGAGTGACAAATTTTTACATCTCACCTTACTGACTGCAGCAAAATTGGATGGATGATAGTAGGGGTGAAAGGGTGACTTTTTCAGCAAACTTAAATATGGCACGATATCTCCCCCTTCGAATATTAATTGACGTATTTTTTTGTTTTTGGTAATAATCAGTCCTTCAAAACTTACTTAAGGTGGATACTTTTATCTGAAAAGCACTGTATACATACATATTTGTCAAACAAAATGTTTAAACTGTACAGTATTTTGTAAATACATATGGTACATTACAAACGTATTAATGCCCACAGACCTCATGGGACCTTTGCCTTGGTCTAATAAGGGTCATATATTTATTCTTGCAGTTACAGATTTTTTTCAGTAAATTTTCCCTTACTTACCCTCTTCGTTTGTCTAAAGCGCTTTTTGTCATGGAAGCAATTATTGAAGAGTATGTTTTTCTTATTTTCGGTGCCCGGGTCTGCTGTTATGCGATAACGGTGTCCAGGTCACTTAAAAAATATTTGGTAATTTGATGGATAATTATGGAGTTGAGGTTAGATATAACGCCCTTTACCACTCTTTTAATCGTACCCTCAAAACCATGCTAGCTTCCTATGTTTTTGACAACCATAGACATTGGGAATTGGGACGTTAATCTAGCGAAGGTCACTTGCAGTGAACAGCTTTTCATGAGTCAGGAGGAGAAAAGATTTCACTCACACTTAGTAATACATTCGATTTTCTCTGACGTGGTCAGTTATGAACTAAGAATAGAGCTCAAAATAAACTATTAATTTTGAGCTTTAAGCTTAAGGCACCCATTCACATCACTTTAAATGTAATGAATCTGTTTGAAAGGCATCCAAATTGATTTTCCGTTTAGAAACTATTCATTCTCAGTCACTCCAAATGGATTCGTGAATAATGTAGTTTTTTGTGTTGTGTGAATTACCTATTCATACAATGTATATAACGCAGACTGATACTAGAGTACGTTGGATGTTTGGGACACCTGGATATCCAGCAAACTATTACGCCACGCCTATACATTCAATGTTTAACATTCATTAAAGAAATTTGGAGAAAATTTGGACATTTTGCGTGCCTTACTTAATTAATAGTATATTATTCAGTAATTACCTGTTTCCAGGAAACTTTTGATACGTTTCATTGACGAACGTGGTTAATTCCTTTCGTTTAAATAATACAAAATAATTATGAAATAAAGCTGCCATTAAATTTGCTTGCGGTACACCATTTTCACGCCAATATGTCAGCGGTTTGATACAATAAAAGTATATCAAAGTAAGGAGTAGTATACCCACCAAAATAAATAACATTTTGGACCACCTGAAAAAAAAAAAATAGGATTAAAAACTACATACCTATTTCAATTTTATTTTTAAATCAAACAGTTTGTAGAACATAATTAATAATTTAAAAATCTGATGTGTCCAACACATGACTTTCCTATCTAGTTGTTATAGGCTTTTTCCGGTTATTTTGTACAACCTATTGCAGCACCTCTATAAACGTTTCGAGGATAAACTAAATATATACATTTTCCACATACATCTACCTCGAAACATTTTTCTATAGATATTCATTGAAAACGAAAATACTGAAAAATTTAAATTTAGCACTTTTCCTACAATTTTTCCATTACGGTCCATTTTAGAAAAATCATGTATAAACAAAAATTATAGAGATCGATATCGCAAACAACTTTTAGTCCAACATTTTCATAAAAATCAGAATTTTGCACATTTTGTCAAATTTCTCGAATACGGACCATTTTATGAAATTTTGACAAAATACAAAAATTATAGATAATAATATTATAAGTACCGTCAAACGGGGTGAATCAGGACTAAGGGGTCAATCGGGACAGTATGACGTTTATTTACAAACACGTGATTTTTATGCTTGTAGCCAATGTTTTTAGGACGGGTAATATGAAAAGCCTATTGCAGAAACAAAGAGGTTAGAAAGGATAGAGGTAACATAGGAAGCATATGCCGCTGCGCGAATTTTGTCAAAACCGAAAAACTGGGTGGAAGGAGTAGGGAGATATTCTGGGCCGGACTTAAATATTTGTACCTAATTTTAGTAGGTAACTAAAAGATGAAAAATTATGAGACGTTTTTTTGACTTTATTTTTTAGCACCATTTATTTATGATGAGGGCAATAACACTTTATCAATATATAGTTAGCTAAAGGTCGATTTCACCGTTGTGTCAAACGAAGTTTAAATTACTAAACGGAGATTAAAATGATATTGTTAATGTAAAAATGTCATTTTAATCTTCATTTAGTAATTTAAACTTCGTTTTTGTTAATATAAAAATGTCATTTTAATCTTCGTTTAGTATTTTAAACTTCGTTTAACAAAACGGTGAAATCGACCTTAAGTAAAAGTTTATAAAATTATTGTAACAAAATGTTGAGAGACAAAAAGTTATCGAAACAGCCAAAGTACTTTTTGTTCGAATTACACACAAGATTTTTTCTACGATCACACCAAAATAAAATAAATAATTAAATTTTATTAGAAATGGGTTACCTTTTCGTTCGTTATAATATTTAACATAAGCCTACTCTTCGAAGAGAAAAAAATGTTTTGGTACTTATATGCCGGTACCTAATTATTTATGATTTAATTATTTACGAAAAATAATGTTCAATGATTTAAAATATTAGGAAGTCAATTAATAGCTATTTATGTAACCAGTTCATTTTGCGGGACCCCGCTCCGCTCGTTCCGCAAATATTTACTCGTTACACAAAATAAGGCATTTCGTAACGTGTTTACATACAAGATTTTTTCTAATTTTGACTTGATTATTTATAAAATTGTGTTGAAAAACGATTCACAATCATTCTTTTGTAGGTACTTCCAATCAAATATTTCACAAAATTATTTAGTCCAGGATCCGTAAGTAAGGTCGATCTTCATCCATCTGTTTACCGTATGAAAGTTTCTTTTTATTAAATAAAATATGTTTTTATATATATCGCAAAGGGGTTGCCTAAAAAAATACGGTCACGGCAATTTTTTGCTTTCCTTTCTGTGTACAGATGAGGAAAGTATAGGAATCATGATAAAAGTTGCTTATGATGTCATTCTCTATTATTTTGTCCCTATACATGATTTCCCTAAAATGGACCTAATTCGAGATATTTAAGAAAACTTTGCAAATTTCGAATTTTGAAGACAACTCAAAAACTGATAAAGAGAAAAACACCAAATTTTAAACTTAGGCTTTAATCTATCATGCAGTGAGCTGATTAAAGTTTGGGCATAATCGAAGCATCTGGTAAATACTTTACACAGGGTGTTGTTTTTTTATTTTTAGAAAATAAATACTCTGGACCGTATTTTCTTAGGCAATCCTTTCGCGATATATTTATAAACATATTTTATTTAATTAAAAGAAACTTTCATCCGGTAAACAGATGGGTGAAGGTCGACCTTATTTCGGATCTTAGACTAATTGTATTTGATTGCCCAATCTGATTTGTAACATTACCCGTGAGAAATTTGAAAAAAAAAGGTTTTTACCCATTATCCTTAAAGGAGTACGTCAAAATTTTACCCCCAACATTTCTGGGCAGTTTTCAATAACGGTGTTCAATTATTTAAAAAATAAAACGCAATTTACAACTTTTCTTTTTTTGTTTTCTTTTTTTAAACGTAATGTCATATTTTCAAATGTGAAAAGTCATTATTCATTGCCCTTTTTTCAATTTTTGGTTTTTTCGATTTTTCGTTTTTTGGATTTTTGGATTTTTCGATTTTTTATTTTACGATTTTTAGATTTTACAATTACTCGAATTTTCGATTTTTCGATTTTTCGATTTTTCGATTTTTCGATTTTTTGATTTTTCGATTTTTCGATTTTTCGATTTTTCGATTTTTCGATTTTTCGATTTTTCGATTTTTTGAATTTTCGACTTAAAAACCAAAAAAGAGGCAGATTTATTTATTTTCATTTCGTAACTGGTGACATAATCAACTTTTCGTAATCAGTTGCATAATGTTCTACTTTATGTAACTGGTTGAATAAAGTAGATCGTTTTGACACTAGCTGCGATTACAAAATATATTACTTTATATGTCAAAATTAGAGAAAATAAAATGTAAATAAATGGATATTAATATAGATATTATTATAGAGCAGTGTTTCTCAAACTTTTTTTGGGGTATACCTATAGCTGGGTTAAAAATAGTTACCTGAGGTAAGTGAACTGTAACTAGGATACATAAATGTCCATTAAATTTATTTAAGCTAAAAATTATTGCAAGGCCCCCTCTTTCAATTTGGGAATATTTTTGTTCGTACTTTGATAAGGTACGCGATGCAGAAGCTATAGGTTTCTCAATATTTTTTTCAAAAACATGACATATCATGGCTCTTATTCCCAAATTTGATGCATCTACGATCATTTGTTGTTAATTTATTTTTGATTAATTCCAAAGATTCTTTGCAAGGATTATCCCAAATCCATTTCACCCATAAAAAATAAAATAAAAAAAGTCCTCAAGCAAAATCATATCCTCCTTCCTCTTAGTGACTTAAAAAAATTACTTCTCAAGAAAAGGTCCTCAAGCCAGGTCCCTTCATTTTGTGGCGATAGTACTGTTTTTTTTTTAATTATGATTATTTTCTTCGCGGAGCCCTCACAAAGGCTTTGCGAAGCCCCAGGGCTCCGCGGAGCACACTTTGAGTAGCACTGTTATAGAGAAATACTAAATAAATAGTTTTGAAAAAACTATTGAAACCAGTTGTGAAGTTTGAAACTAATAAATTGGCAATGAAATTGATATTTTTGTATTTGATTGTATGTTACTCTTTCCGCTTCCTAAAAAAAGATTCCCCATGAAACAAGTAAACAGTTTATAATAATAACCTTGGGGGTGGGTGGCTCAGTGGTAGAGTCTCTGCCTGTGGATCCAAGGGTCCCAGGTTCGAATCCCACCGTTGGCCGGGATTTTTTTATTTAATTTAATTATTTAAAATTAATTCTGATGCCTTGGTAGGATTCCCCACTCGACCATTCACTGTTGGGTTCTAATTAACAGTGCTGTTCCTAAAGTGGCGCTGGGAAACAGTAACAAAGCCTATGCAGAACACGAGGCTAATGACCTTAGCAGTCGATGCCGATGACACCAAATTAATTATAACATGTACCAATGACCAAGTCCGATTCTGTTTATTTTCAAATCAACAAATATGGACGTCGACAGAATCTTTAAAAATTAAATATCTCACCGAAATAAATGTAAGTTTCTTTTATCTCCGTAACATTTCGCACTTTTATTATAAATAAAGCTTTTTCCAACACATCTTGGCATTTTCAACGTTAATTTCCAAAATTTAAGTCACTAAAATACCAAATTAATTCTCGTTGACACATTAAATTTGAATGGACAACGCTCGTACATGTGATGTTCTCAACTGTGATTGGCGGGTGTGAATAATTTCGAAATGGGATTATGCGCAGTGTCTTATGTTCCATCTAAGGTTTGTATAATCTAAGTGCAGAAACCACAATCGTTTGACCTTCGTATGTCGCCGTCAGTTAATTCGCAACGGTTCATTGGTACAGGTGTCAAAATATTGCAGTATAATTTTACGTTTTTAAAACCGGCTGAAAACTTCGTTTGAAAAAGGTATTTATTGTAGGATTTGAGTATTGCATTTTTAATATAGTATACCTGTGGGTATTTTCTAGATGTTAAGTAGTCTTTGAATAAATTATTTTGTAAAGTTTTTTTATTATTAATTAATGAAAAAAACAAATCACTTCTAGGGGTGAATCGGGACGATGGTCCGAAAATACAAAAGAACGCCTGGGACTAGGTTTTACCAAAATTATAGTAAAGAGCAGTTTGAAACGGCTTTGAGGCAATTTAGAAGAGGCCAAATAACCCTTCGAGAAGCAGAAGAGTTATATAATATACCAAGATCGACGCTACAACGACATGCTAAAAAGAAGCCAAAGAAACATGGTGGGCAAACTATTTTGTCAGAAGGTGAGGAAAGTAGGCTAGTGCATTTGATAGTATTGGCGGGAGAGTGGGGATACCCGTTGGAAAAAATTGATATTCGATACATCGTTAAGGCATATCTTGATAAAAAAGGAATAAGAGTGGCAAAATTTAATAATAATATGCCCGGTGTTGATTGGGCGAATTTGTTTTGTTTGCGTCATAAAGAATCACTCACTGAAAGACTCTGTGAAAATATTAAACGAGCTCGGGCAGCAGTGTCTCGGGAAATATTAAATAAATATTTTGACCACCTCCAAGAAAACTTACAAAACATTGAAACTGAATCCATCATCAACTATGATGAAACTTGCTTTGTAGATGATCCCGAACGGAAAAAGTCATCGTAAAAAGAAAAACAAGACATCCAGAACGCATAATCGATTCAACAAAAACATTGACATCAGTAATGTTTGCCGTAAGTGGTGATGGCCAGCTATTACCCCCATTTCTAGTCTATAGGAGCGAGCATCTTTACGATACCTGGTTGACAAATGGATCAAAAGGTGCGCGCTATGGACGAAATAAAAGTGGCTGGTTCGACCAGCCATTATTTGAAGAATGGTTTATTTCTATTACTCTACCGTTCTTGAAAAGACGTTCGGCACCAAGGGTAATCATTGGCGATAACTTATGTAGTCATCTGTCGCTCAGATTTATTGAATTGTGCGAATAAAATGATATTAGGTTTTGTTTTTTGCCGCCGAATTCAACCCATTTAACACAGCCACTTGACGTCTTTGTTTTTGGCTCAATGAAAAAGGTTTGGAGGTCAACTCTACAAGATTGGAAACAAGAATACAAAAGTTCTTTGCAGAAGGAGTATTTTCCGAGTTTACTAAAACGTGCTATAGACAAATTAGGAGGGACTCTAAGTCAGAATATTAAAAGCGGATTTCGTGGGACGGGAATTATTCCACTTGATAGGACTCAGGTTTTAAAACGATTGCCACAAGAAAGAAATCTCGAAGAGGACGATCCTAATGCCTGGACGGAGTCTGTTGTAGAATTGCTTAACGAAAGCAAAAATGCTTGCAAACCAACAGTAGCAAGGAAAAATAAAATTCAAGTGGAGCCAGGCACAAGCGTTTCAACAACAGATTTTTTAGAACCGCAACCGTCAACAAGCAATACTGTAGTGCCTCAAGAGAATGAAACTTCGGAACTTGAGTCAGAACCTGAGTCAGAACCTGAGTCAGAACCGGAATTAGAAATAATGGAACAGAAAGAGTGCTTTGAAGATGTGCAGCCTACTATGGAAAACATCGCAACTGACAACTTTGTAGAGGTTGAATTTAAAACAAACAAAGTGAACAAATATTTCATAGGGCAAATTAAGGGAATCTTTGATGAAACTTTTGAAGTTAAATTTCTTAGACCTAACAGAAAGATAAAAAATTGCTATATCTTTCCCACAGTGGATGACATATGCATGATTAGCTTGGAACAAATTGTGAAAAAACTGCCTAAACCAACTAAATTGTGACGAGGAGGCTACGAATTTCCTTTGCAAATGAAGCTAAAATCCTATGCACTTTAAAACTATAAAATAAAGGCTATTTCCAAATTTCATTTATTGTTTTTTTACCTTTTATATTAAAAAATAAATAAAAAATAATATTTTAATTTATTATTGTCCCGATTAACCCCGTACTCGAGGCGACATGCACATTGCATGGCTTGAAATAGCGTGTCCCGATTCGCCCCAAAACGGGGTCAATCGGGACACACCATATTATATTTTTTTTAATTAATTTATTCAAATCAGATAATTATCCAATACATATTTCAGCAGCCGTATTGACTACGATCACTTTCCCCTAATTTTAATTTTCTTAGATAGTTTTAGAAGAAAATATTATTAATAATATCTAAAAATCGTCCCGATTCACCCCGTTTGACGGTAACTTTTATTTAAAAAATTTTCTTTTCCAAATGTAAATAACAGATATATTCCATAAAATATAAAAATGACCACCCATAAAGTACCCCCCCAGATGTTCCGACTCTACCCAAAATCTAATCAGTTCACCGCAGACTGGAGTAAAGCTTAAGTTTAAAATTTGGTATTTTTCTTTGTATCGGTTCATGAGTTGTGGTGGATACAGGCACACCCACACACACACCCACACACACCCACACCCACACCCACACCCACACCCACACCCACACCCACACCCACACCCACACCCACACCCACACCCACACCCACACCCACACCCACACCCACACCCACACCCACACCCACACCCACACCCACACCCACACCCACACCCACACCCACACCCACACCCACACCCACACCCACACCCACACCCACACCCACACCCACACCCACACCCACACCCACACCCACACCCACACCCACACCCACACCCACACCCACACCCACACCCACACCCACACCCACACCCACACCCACACCCACCCTCCCACCCACACGCACACGCACACGTACACGCACACGCACACGCACACGCACACGCACACGCACACGCACACGCATACGCACACGCACACGCACACACACACACACACACACACACACACATACACACACACACACACACACACACACACACACACACACACACACACACACACACACACACACACACACACACACACACACACACACACACACACACACACACACACACACACACACACACACACACACACACACACATCGCAAAAATAGTCCTAACGGATTCAGGGGACCTCAAAACGTAAAAATCCGTCGAAAACTCGAGGTGGAAAAAAATCATGATTCCTATAATTTCCTTATTTCTGTATACAGATAGGAAAGTAAAAAAATTATGAAACACGCTTTAATAAAAAAGCAAACTAAAAAGTAGAAAATAATTTTCAATAAATTTAAATTGATAATAGTGTGATTGATTCAAAAATACAAAAGTTTCTTCTGCTGTGCTTGATCTCAATTGTTATAATATTTTAATGACAGATATTGGTATAAGTAGAGTCATTATGGAAATATCTTAAAAAGCACACCACGCTTTTTTACAATTATTCATTATTTTTAATTTAAATTTATTGAAAATTATTTTCTACTTTTTAGTTTGATTCTATTAAAGCGTGTTTTTTTAAGTTATTATTATTCCTATAAAGGAGCGGAATTTTTTTTATGTTGGTGTAAAATTAGTCTAAAATGAGTCTAAATTTATGACATACTCAGAATGTCAAAAATCCAAAGGTGCTCTGCTAGCTTGATACTTATCTAATATTAGCTTTATTATTAATGAAGAAAGAAGTTTATCTATTTTACTAATTGTATAAACCGTAAAAAAAAGGAGACTCAAAGTCTTTACCATATACAGAGTGGAAAGTCTAAGTGTAACAAATTCTGTAACCTGATAAATAAAGGTTTGTGGCAAAATTCCTAAAACCAATTTATGTTTTCAATGGGGCATATTACAAAGGGATTTGTTTATCTTTTTAATTATCTGGAGGGTTGCAGACACCCCCAACTTTTACAATTACAAATAAATAAATAAACAATGTGTCGGGAAAAAATGAAATAAGGAAATGTTTACTGAAACTACTTTAATGCAATAAATGTTCAAAGTGCTCTCCACCTTGTTGCTGACAATATCCTAATCAATTATAAATAGCATTCCGAATATTTTGTAACACTTCCGGCGTTACTTGCCTAAATTCGTCCCTGATTCTCTGTAGAAGCTCGGCGATATCGTTAGGTTTAGTGGCATAAACCTTGCTCTTTAGATATTCTCATAAAAAAAATCTAAAGGAGGAAGATCGGGTGATCTTGATGGCCACTCAACTGGTCCCCTTCTTCCAATCCACCTATTTGGAAACACTTCGTTAAGGTCCGTACATTTTGAGCAAAATGTGTTGGTGCCCCGTCTTGTTAAAACCACATCCGTTGGTCAAATAAGTTGGGATCCAAATTATTGGGGAATAAATTCACTAAAGTAGGAATCAATTCTTCTTGGAGCATAGTAAGGTATATTTCCGGTTACGTTTCCATTGAAAAAAAAAAAACAGGATCTACTATGCGATCCCCAATAATTCCAGCCCAGACATTTGTTTTTTGAGGCCTTTGGGTATGGCATTCACGCATCCAACTGGGATTTTTGTCAGCTTGAAAACGGCAGTTCTGCCGATTGAGATAGGGACATTTTACATGTATTTAATTGGTAAAATAAAGGAATGTTCGTGCCGGGCACAGCGCCCATAGCGGTTTAGATAATCGCAGTTTCTCGATAATTGACTGAATTGTTGACTGAATTAACCGAATTTCTTTACGCGCTTTTAAGTTTTTCGTTACGTTACGAAGTGTTAGTGACTTTAATACCTATATGTCTTTTTTTTCGATAAACTTGTTTAAATATTTTAAATATCTTATTTCCGAGTTTTTATTTTATTGTGACAATAAACAAAATTGGCGTCTTAAAAAACTCTTTTAGTGGTCTTTCGCTAGAAGAAAAACTACAAATTAAAGAATTAGGCTAATTCCCGATTTAAAAATTAGAAAACAAAGTGGAAGTGGGCAAAAATCGCGGTGTCGTAAATTTAATAAACCTATTTATGATAAAAATAATTGGTTGTGTAGTTGCGAAGAAACTAATAAACTGTTTTGTATGTGTTTTGTTGTTTGGAGGCACGAGACTTGGTCAAAAAAAGGCACAGACGATCTTGTCCATCTATGGGATAAAATGAAATCCCACGAAAAATCTAAAGTACACATGAATAATGTTTTTAGCTTTTCCATGCTTGGTAAGTTAAATGTAAAACCCCAGTTAAATTCGGCTTATCGTGATGCTCTAATTAAACATAATCAACAAGCGGATATGAATCGATATGTTTTAAATCAAATTATAAATTGTATAAGGTTTTGTGGAGCTTTTGAGTTAGCTCTAAGGGGTCACGATGAGAAATATAATTCGGAAAATAGAGGCATATTTAAGGAACTGGTGAATTTTAGCGTCGAATTAGACAACAACTTAAAGGTTCATATTCAAAGTTCAAAAGCTTTTAAAGGTACCTCAAAAACAACCCCAAAATGAACTTCTTGAGTGCATGTTAGATGTTTATCACGAAGAAGTTAGGAAAGAAATAGAAAATTCTCCTTTTGTTGCAGTGATTGCCGATGAAACGACGGACGTTGCTTGTGAATTTCAATTAGTTATAGTTTTCAGATATTTGTGTAAAAGACGACTAGTTGAGAGATTTTGGAGGTTTGACATGCTCGATGGACACGACGCCAAATCAATCGCTGAATGCATTTTCAATGTTTTACATCCATTATTTAAACATAGTCCAAATAAATTAATTACTCAAAGCTATAACGGCACGTCTGTAATGAGTGGTGGATTAAATAATGTGCAAAAAATTATTAAACAAACATATCCTCTCGCAATTTACGTTCATTTCTATGCACACCAGATGAATTTAGTTATGACAAGTGTATGTTCTGTCAATAAGCAGGCTAGAATATTTTTTTCAAATTTATCTGGTTTGTGCTCTTTCTTTTCTACGTCTCCTCAAAAAATTTTTGGATGAGGTAGTTAATCGCAGGTTTACGAGAATAGAAAAGATCTCATTACAGTAAAGTTGTGGACATTATAAAAAGTAATTCAAGCGATTCGTCGTCTATTAATCAAGCAAGTGGATACAAATAAAACTTCAGGATACAAATTTTATATTTATAATGCCTCACGTGGAAATTATTTTTAACCAATTAAAAAAAGTATGCACAGATTATGTTGAGATCAAGAAAGATTTGGAGAATTTCGAAGCAGCAATTCAAGGTATACGGGAGCAAATGGACAGCATTATTGACAATATTCAAGGAGAAATAAACACGTCGCAAGGAGAAACTGGTGAACCAATAAGAAAAAAGGCACGAATTAAAGAGAACAGCATAAAAAGCGACGCCTTAGAAATATGCGATGCCGTTTTATTGCAATTTGGTTGCTTCTAATTTATTTATGTCGGAGAAGTTTTTGGCCTATAGGCCTCAATGAAACATGTATACAATTTTCATTTTCAGACAAAAATATGCATAAAAATATCAACATCTGAAGCAGAGCGCTGTTTTTCAATGCTTAAACGGATTAAAATATTTCTCAGAAATATAATGAAGGAAGAAAGACTTAGTGCTTTAGGTATGTTATCCGCAAAAAACATTCTGTAAATGGAATTGAAAATTTTAATAATAAAGTAATTGAAAACTTTGCAACCAAAAAAGAAAGAAGAATGGACTTCATTTATCGGAAACTTTAAAACTAGTATATCAAGCAACTTTGTGCGCGTGTGTAAATACTGTAAATAGATATAGTTTTATTTTTGTGATTTTTTTAATATAAATACTCTTTATCGTAATAACAAACTGCAAGGATTTTCAGCATTAATTACTGGGGACAAGCTAATTTATAATAATTTTACAGAGTTTTAAGTAATTTATTGGCAAAGTTTAGGATAAGACTAACCCTGACGGCCTGTTTCTTGGCTAAATTTGTATTAGAAACCCCATAAATAGTAGTCATATAATAGATATAATAGTACCCGCACTTCATTAATTTTTTAATTAAAATTTTATATCTATTTTGACAATACCGTGATAAATTTTTGCCCAAAGCCAGTTCTTTAAACGACTTTTGGGTAAAAATTTGGACGTAGCCTCCGACAGGGCGCCTCCAGTATGGGGTACCCGACAGGGCGCATCTGGCAGGGTTTTTACATTTGTTAAACATCTGGCACTACCATCTCGTATTATCACAAGCCGCCACTACCCTTCGTGGCGATGAGGAGGAAAAATGGTTTCACCTGGCAAAAAGGTATTGGGATAAGAATTGCGTGTGCAAAGTTTAAGCTATCTAGCTTGTTTTTTCTAGTACCTGGCACTAATTTTGTGAAAATTGACAAGAGTAAAGTACCCCTTGGAGGCAATGGGGGAAATATGGTTTCATCTGGCAAAAAGGTATTGGGATAAGAAATACGTGCGCGAAGTTTAAGCAATCTAGCGTGTTTATTCTAGTATCTGGCACTAATTTTGTCAAAATTGACAAGAGTAAAATACCCCGTGGAGCCGATGGGGGAAAAATGGTTTCACCCAGCAAAAAGTTATTGGGATTAGAATTACGTGTGCAAAGTTTTTGCAATCTAGCGTGTTTTTTTTAGTACCTGGTACTAATTTTGTCAAAATTGACAAGAGTAAAGTACCCCTTGGAGCCGATGGAGGAAAAATGGTTTCACCTGGCAAAAAGGTATTGAGTTAGGTATTATGCGTGCGAAGTGTTAGCAACCTAGCGCGTTTTATCTAGTACCTGGCACTAATTTTGTCAAAATTGACAAAAGTAAAGTACCCCTTGGAGGCAATAAGGGGAAATATGGTTTCACGTGGCAAAAAGGTATTGAGTTAGGTATTATGTGTGCGAAGTTTTAGCAACCTAGCGCGTTTTGTCTAGTACCTGGCACTAATTTTGTCAAAATTGACAAGAGTAAAGTACCCCTAGGAGGCAATAGGGGGAAATATGGTTTTACGTGGCAAAAAGGTATTGGGATAAGAATTATGTGTGCAAAGTTTTAGCAACCTAGCGCGTTTTATCCAATACCTGGCACTAATTTTGTCAAAATTGACAAGAGTAAAGTACCCCTTGGAGGCGATAGGAGGAAATATGGTTTCACCTGGCAAAAAGGTATTGGGATAAGAATTATGTGTGCGAAGTTTTAGCAACCTTAGCGCGTTTTATCCAATACCTGGCACTAATTTTGTCAAAATTCACAAGAGTAAAATACTCCTTGAAGCCGATGGGGGGAAAAATGATTTCACCTGGCAAAAAGGTATTGAGTTGAGTATTATGTGTGTGAAGTGTTAGCAACCTAGTGCGTTTTATCTAGTACCTGGCACTAATTTTGTCAAAATTGACAAGAGTAAAGTACCCCTTGGAGGCAATAAGGGGAAATATGGTTTCACGTGGCAAAAAGGTATTGAGTTACGTAATATGTGTGCAAAGTTTAAGCAACATAGAGCGTTTTGTCTAGTACCTGGCACTAGTTTTGTCAAAATTGACAGGAGTAAAGTACCCCTTGGAGGCGATGGGGGAAAAATGGTTTTACCTGGCAAAAAGGTTTTGGGATAAGAATTACGTGTGCAAAGTTTTAGCTATCTAGCTTGCTTTTGCTAGTACCTGGCACTAATTTTGTTAAAATTAAAATGATTAAAGTACCCCTTGTAGGCTATGGAGGGAAAAATGGTTTCACCTAGCAAAAAGTTATTGGGATTAAAATTACGTGTGCGAAGTTATAGCAACGTAGCGCGTTTTATCCAATACCTGGCACTAATTTTGTCAAAATTGACACGAGTAATTGGGAACTTGTTTCGGTCAACGTTGACCATGATCAGTGTTCTAGAAGAAGAACAAGATAATAGATTACAATCAATTAAATATATCCAAAAATTTTGGACAAGATATTTCATAATGTTACCGTCTCACTCTTTTAACAACTTAAAACGTCAAAACACAAAATAAGTTAGTGTTTCAGTATGTGCGCTAAACACGTAAAAAATTCTAAATGTCAAAAATTCCAAAGCCTCCCAAACATTAAATTTAATAACTGCGAAGGATATTGCTCGAACATTTAAATGGTCATTTATGAATCTTTCGATTAGATACTGTTTTTTTTTTAAATAAGATCTTGGTGGGTCATGCTTTCACAAATAGTAGAAACATCAACAACTATTAAATTTAAGTAATTTTTAAAAAATAGATGTTCTTCAACCTTAAGTTTCCTAATATAAATCGGAAAGTGGTTAGGGCTCGTAGATATTTGATTTGCTTTTATCATCGTTTGTTCTTCTTCTAGGTTAAATGTTGGTACACTTTAACCGATACTAATTAGTTCTCAATAAAAAATATCTGTAAGCGACTGCAAGTTTCTTTTTTTCTTTATTATTATGAATCAATATCATTTTTACATGGAAAATACCATTTATTTGTTAAAAAATGAACAAATCGAGTAAAACAATTCTCTATCACTTACCTATATTTATGTTATTTTTGCGGTTTTCCTTGTATTAATCAGAGAGCACAATCACACTGCAGTTCCACAGATCAAGTGTAATTTTTTATTCGTTAATTAAAGAGGCCAGTAAATAATGATAAACGATTAAACAGTGGCGCACAATAAAAAAACAAGAGCGTTAGAAGCTAAAACGCATATTTCTTCTCAATAAGAATTTCAATTTCAATGCTTGCGATATTATGTGTGGGTGTTAGATTGTATATTATAATTTGTTCTAAAAATAAGTTATTTACCAGATGTTTGTACCTACTTTGTTTGTATGCAGAAGTGATTAGATTTTAGAGTTGGCGAATTTTTAAATAGTTCAAAATAACAAAAATCAATTTAATTTAGGGGTCAAAATTGTTTGAATATATATACAGGGTTGCCACAAAATTAGTTTAAATAGACAAATGGGACTTTGTTATTCCGACAGATACTTTCAATAAACCTTCAATACTGAACACAGCTATATAATGTAACGGCCCACCCTCGATACCCCTAAAATGTTATTATTTACATCACAAGTTTATTTTACTTTAAATTCTATACTTACTGTATTTGGCCTTTTTCCTCAAGTAGTAGAAGTGATCGTCTAGTTAATTAATTGATAATTTATATACCCACGTTGTGATAGTGTTAATTAAGGTAAACCAGGATTCGATGCAAAGTTTGGTGCAAATTGATAAATAAAACATACAAATTCATATTTTAGCAAATTAGGTATATTACAATTGTAACTATTTATTGAGATCTCACTTGAGTCCCGTTCAAACGCAGACCACATTCATTTGCTATCAATATATATTTTATTTAGATTGATGACCAACGGAGTTAACGACCAGCGTCAATTCGCCAGTTGGTTAACTGCTGTGTTGATGTTTATATTCTTATTTAGGTTGATGACCAAAGAAGTTAACAAACAGCGCCAATTCGCCAGTTGGTTAACTACTGTGTTGATGTTAATTTGATTATATTCTAGATATACACAGGTTGCACCCTCTTAGGTAAATATTTCGACGAGTATAGAGGTGATGACCAACGAAAGTAACGAACAGCGCCAATTCACATATATTTTGTTTCAAACCTTGTAGATTGGATGGCTTAACATATAGGTGTCCCCCTCTGAGCTAACGAATAGTGTATTCACCAGTTGGATAACTTACTGTTAAATTTTACCATCTTGGTTTGTGCAAATTTATCCAAGATAGCACATCCCTATATATTTCTAAAATATTAATTTTTATAATTTCTATTGAAATTACTTAGTACAACCCCGTATATTTTTTAATATTGATTATTATAATTTCTATTGAAATAACTTATTACAACCCTGTATATTTCTTAATACTGATGTTTATCTATTGAATTAACTTAAATTAACCCAACTGTCTTTCGGGGTGGACGACTGAAGGCCATATGGTTTATTAGATAAATTGATAATATTTTGGTAAAAATGTGGTATCTCCAAGAACGTTACATAAATCTTTTGACTCACAATTGAAAAAAGACATTAAATTAAGTACTAATTTCTTCTAGCGTTGTGACGGCGTCGATTTATGTACGTCGCAGCGTTAAGCGTCGCCTTGCGTCGAAGCTCCTAGCGTCGTAGTGGAGAGGAAGGTATTTAATATGGTACTGCATTGGGAAAGATAAAGGGTAGAAATATTTAGGTGGTGCGGGACGTGACGAAGGGTGTCAACAAGGATATGAAGGAAATATTTAGGGGCGGCAAGCGCCGAGAAGTAGAGCGATGGGACATTGGGCGTCGGAATGAATGTAAGGTAGGAAAAACTTAGATAGTGAGGAATGTGACAGCGTTTGAGATGTATAAAGGTAGGTAAGTAGGGCGTCTGGACGTTGAGTGTCGAGACGTTGACGGTCGGGAAGGATATAATGGTAGGAAATACTAAAGTAGTGTTAGAAGTGATAGCGTAGAAAGGTAGGAAAGTAGGACGGCTGGACTTTGGGCGTCGAGACGTTGACACCTTCGAGGATAATAATAATAATAATAATAATAATAATAATAATAATAATAATAATAATAATAATAATAATATTTACTCAAGAATGATAAGTTACAAAGTAATACAAATAACAATTTCAAATAAATAAATATTAATACTCAATAAAGCACTTGTTTTGAGAACAAATATAAATATAAAAAAAATATAAACTAATATATACATATAAAATAAAATTAATGCATTGTAGAAAAAAAATATACATTTTAGATAATATTTTATATAGGAGACAAACACAATCAAAATAACATTTAATTAAAAACATATCGAAACGTTGATCATACAAAACGCAAATAAATATCAGTTATTTTTAAGAATATTATTTACTACGTTCATTGTCTCATTTTTGATAAAAAAAATTAAATTATTTTTAAATATGGACAAGGTATTACAAAGTTATGTTTTCTCTGCATTTGAGATATGAATCCATGTAAAACTCTAGATATGTTATCTTGTTTTCAAGGAGAATGGTAAGTGTTTTCCCAGAAGCAGTAACAGTTAATTTGTCAAATGGAGGTCTTGTTATAATATTATTACTGAATGGTAAGTAGTGGGTTTTATTTACATTAAGTGTCAGTAACTTACTGTCAAACCAGCTTTTCAGATTTGGGAGGTCCTGTTCAACTTTCTGCTTTAGTTCTAACCATGAGTTAGCTTTATAACATATTGAAGTGTCGTCCGCGAATCCCTAAACTTCCCCTGAAGAAGGTATTGTAGGTTAAACGTAATTTAGGAAGAGCATTTTAGGAAAGGTACAGACTGTATAATAAATAATAAAAAATAAAATACTATCAAATAATAAAAATTTAATGAATCCGAGCTCATTTGGATCCGGATTCTTATACCCCTTTTTATTTTCTTTTTGTGACGTCTCAGTTTCTCTTAGTTCCCAGCGAAAAACGAATTATGGTGGAAAGAAAAGTGGGTGTTATATTTATTATGTGCCTTGAGAGCTTTATGTATCGAAATATTGTCGAAATCAGTATTAGCATCGAAACTAGAACGATAAGTGAGTTAAGTATTTTAATGAGGAATACTTCGTAAAAAGGAATATGTTTTAAGATGGTTTCAGGTCGGGTTCCCAGACACTTTTAAGAAAATGGATCTCTTACGGGCATTATTTATTAGGTGTCGTAAATAAGATTTAATTATCTGGGAGATTTTTCGTTAAATGAAGTATTTTGAATTTAATAAGAATACAATATTTTAATTAGTAAATGGAATTAATAAATTATTAAGGTACCTGGGTGTGGTATGTTACAGTAATAACATATGAAGGGTGTAGTAGGGGTATTTTCAGCGAAGTAATTTTAAAGTTTGAAAGCCTGTACAGCAAATATTAACCTACAATCTTTCAATATTCGAATAAAAACCTAAAATTATTTAAAAGTGAATTTATCATTTCTTAGCCTGTACCCATCATATAAATTAATCAAAATTAATCAAAATTAATCAAAATTAAAAAAAAAAAAAGCCATCGGAAAATACAATTTTGGATATTGACCTCTGTATGAACGGTTTAAATGATTTGCAATAAGTAACTATTCTAAACAGCGGTGGCTTGTGCGTAAAGACATTGAGTGTTATGCAAAAAACTTAATAGTTTACAGCTTTTATTTACCTACTTTTTATATATTAAATCTATTCTGCGGTCCTATTTATGTTTTTATTCAAAACACCTCATTTTGTTTAATAACTTATAAACTACATCCATGTCTGACTAGAATTTAAAGGTAAATTTTGTAATTGATACTACCAGATGGTTTTCATGATTTCCTTTTCAAAGAGAAGTTTGTAAGTAATACTGTCAGATGTTGTTAATCAATCTCTCTATTTCTCATTTGCATCTAAATTAATAATATTGCAGATTAAACAATAAAATAATAATTAGCAATATTTAATTTTAAATATATATTAATAAAGTATTCCTATTCCAATTTCAATCTACAGTACAAAATATAATTTAGAAAAGTCAAAATTTTTTATGATTTACCTGCATATGAAATAAACATTTTAATTAAATAAAAGAATTTATTTCCTATACAGGATGTTAGTTTAATATGTAAATATAAAGAAAAAATGTTCAAATCTGAACATACTGGCGACTCTCATCTCGACTCAGGGAATTTTTGTTCCTGACTGACGCTAGTTTCTGGAGTTCAATCATCTCTGCGTGATTTGATGATGCTGGTGGCAAATCTGTAATGTTTCCCAACTGTTTCTAAGGGTATAAATCAACAGATTATTGACCAATTTTGAGCAAAATCCTTTTTTGTACCTATTCCATTAATCAGTAAATCAGTATCACTTGCTTATTTAAGTGATTGATAGGTAGGTAACAAACAACAGAAAGTTTTTAAAATTCGTATTACCGAGGGCACTACAAATTGGAGCATTTATTTGCTTTTTTTTACTAAATACCATTCTTTTAATATATCCAAGCTTTGTTTGCTCCATTGATATGGTTTGCTCGATGTCACGTGACCAAAAAATATACTCGCTCTGCTTGTAGAGGTATTTTTCAAACGTAGCATTTATCATTGTATACATACAAACTTATTTTTTATTGCTGGATAGTCATCCATTTTTGAAATTGTGCTTCTTGGATAGGGAGACCATATTTCTTTTGGTCCAATGCTGGAGGGATCGCCACACATAACATTTTAGTCATAATTAATTGGTCGTAATTAAATTGGTTTCACATATTTTTATTAAAAATTATGGTTTATTTGTAAATATAGATGAAATAAAGATATAAATGCTATTATTTATCGATTCTACACAAAAATAACTTATTTTAATGTATATTTAATATCAGTAACTAAAAAATATACTGACGATTAGTTTAACAGAATTAAAAATTAAAAAAAAAATAGTAGCCGGATGACAAAAATATGAACAGTGATTGGTGGATTTCATTGTTACGCAATGTTTTTACTAGGTTGAATGGATATAAAATATATCCGTTTTGTAGTCTGTGCGTAGAATAGCTAATATCCATGTGGGTGTAGAAAATATTAGTTTGGACAATACACTAAAGTTGTACAGTATATTTTTTCTACGACCCACTAACGAAAATCTACAAATAGTTATTTACAATTATTTTTGGTTATTAAAATAAAATAACTAATTTTAAAAATAATTTACGACTTTTAGTAATTTACAAAATAAAATAAATAAGAAAGAAAAAATAAATTATTTAATTTATCCTCCTCCGAGACTTGAATCAGGAAGAAAGGAGAGAGATCTGACCTCGCCACCCTCTATGCGCTAATCATTTTTGCTTTAATACTCGTAATTAAGTTGACTTCATACAGTTTTAAATAAATTAACAAATTATTTATAATTTCAGATTAAATAAAAATATAAATGCGATTATTTATAGATTCTACACAAGAATCACTCATTTTAATGTATTAATATGAATCTCCCCCGGACTAGCTCTGAGCACCAGGAAATTCCTCCCCGAGGGTGTGCTTCAGCTAAAATAATCAAACAAATTAAATTTTATATACAAAAATCTTCACAAAAATCAAATTTTTCGATTGCAACGGCTTCTGTAATATTCTAAAAAAATAAAATCAATCCTCTTCACTCTACTCTAGATCTGCACTTCTCTGCTACGTCCCGCTACTGTCACATCTGACATGTCCTTCTCAATATAATAACTTCTAGTAATATGCAAATCGGTACTTATCTTTTATCTCTCAATGTCCAGGTACAGTGTCGTCGGCCTTTTCACCACCATGAAATTTTAAAAAAATACTCAGCGTCCGATTAATTTTCTTTTATTGCAAGAGATTCCATACAACTGAATTTGGTTATTGTGATTTGTATTGATATTCAGAAAAGTTTCTTTGTACAAGAAACTTTCAATGATTTAATCTGAGACTTCCAAAAAAGAGGACCTTTCCCTTCGTTGGATTATTTCTCAATGAATGTTTTTCAAAGTATATTAATCATTGAGTAGCGACATAAAGCGTCGGTGCCTTTGATCTTGGGTGGTGCAAATTTTCTTTTTTTCTCATCAACAAATATCACAATTCCCATTAACGCAATTAATGTAGCTTCACCTACTCAGGGTGATATATTTTCTAATGCCCGTATGTTGTCAAATCAGGAAACCATATCAAATCCCCCAAATTCTTATATGTACAAGTACAAATTCAACACCCTGTACATATAAAATTTTCAAACTGGAAAATCTTGACAAAACCAACACTTGTCTCATATTTGCCATGTTCAAAACATCTTACAAACACACAATAATAACAATTAAATTAATTCTGTCTCATACAAATACAAATCCTGTACATTAAAAATCCCACGAATTTTCTCACCTTCTCTAAACTTTAATATATAACTATTTTCACCATTTTCATTTTCAACTACATACGGTCCCTCATACGGAAATTGTAACTTTGCACATGTATTTTGTTTTTTATTCGTTACCCTAAGTGACTTAACTACAACCAAATCCCCCTTTTTGAATCTAACTCTTTTTCTAATCCTCCTATTCATCTTTTCCTTATACCTTTCGGTTTTTCTCTGTTCCTTCCTCCTAACGTCTGTTAAACATTTTTCATATGATCTTGTATTACTACTTATCCATTTACGCTCCGGAGAAATGCCTTTTATCACATATATAGGGCTCTCCTCAATAACTGTATTTGGTACATTATTTAAAAACCTCTCAACATCACCTAACTGCTTCTCCCACTGACTATGCTCATCTCCTACTGCTATCCTTAAGAATTTCATCACCTCCCTAATATACCTCTCTGCTGGATTTGCTGCCGGATGTCTTATGCTGATCACTCTACACTCCATTCCCTTCTCCTTACAAAATTTTTCAAATCTCTTATTCTGAAAATACGTAGCATTGTCCACGATAATGCATTCTGAAATCCCAACTTCCCCCATTACTGTACGACATTTAGTACTTCTTGTTGGATATAACTTCACAAATTTTGAAAATACATCTAACACTACTAAAATATTTGACTTTCCTTCTTCACTCTTAATCAAATTGCTTATAAAATCAATTGCTACTATTTCCAGACATTTATTGGAAATTACTGTTTTTACCATATACTGATTTTTCCGATTTTTCTCCTTTCCTAACTGACAAATATCACACATTCTAGTAACTTCTTTTGCAATTTTCCTATCATTTTTTTCAATATAATTTTCCCTAAACAATAACCACAACTTACGAGACCCTATATGGCCATTTTCTAAATGTAATCGTCTCATCACCCTTTTGCTAAATCCTGACGTTACTACAAATAATTCCTTCTCTTCACATCTTTTAATGAACACCTCACCATTCATCCTTGTTTTGCTTTTCTCCTCACGTGACAACTCCTTCTGGTCCTTTTTTATCTCCTCAACAGAAAACAAACCTTCTATCTCCTTCATAACATTTAACCCAATTTTAATTGTTCTTCTCGTTTTACAGTTTTCTCTATCTCTTGTTAAAGCATCACTTATAGGATTCATATTCCCCGGGATATATCTAATTTCAAAATCATACTCCTGTAAAATTAATATCCACCGATGTATCCTACAATTACCAAACCTATTCTTTAACAATGTGGTCAAAGCAATATGATCTATCTCTATCACGAATTTTCCTCCTAATAAATAGAAACGTAATTTCCCTACCTCATACAATTTTTTTCCATTGGCAGCTATCAACTGGATTTTTGGTATCTTTAGTAGATCTCTATCATCACTGTCTATTAACTCTTTATTTATTAACGACGCCTCTGATCCTGTATCGATCAAAACTTAACGTTTATTTTACCTAGCCTACCTCTTACAAATATTAACTCCATTGTACCTTCTACATTACTTTTAACATTTTCCCCCAATTTGATGAACTCCCTTGGATGTTCATACCTACAAATATCTACTTTTAATTTCGCTGCACACTCCCTAAAAAATGTTCCTCACCCCGTTGATCATACACATCACCCTGTATTATATTACTTTTGTCTACACCTGACACCTGCATATTATTAACTCTTCTATTTTGTTGACTATTATTATTTCTCTGTTGATTTCTGTCCATCCTATCACTATCTACCCTTTCTCGAGTATTGATCAACCTATAAGTTTCATTTCTATGATCCACCCTATTCCTTGAAATCCTATTATAATAACCCTGTCCAAATCTATACCTGTTCTGATTATCCACTAGCTCATTATATTCTACCCCTCGTCTTTCACCACATCCTCTATTCCAATTTCTTTCCCAGAAATTATTACCTAAACCCTGGTCTATTCGTGACAAATACTTATTTAACAAATTCATGTCCTTAATGTTTTGTAAAATGATTGTTTCTGTCATTTCGAACTTGAAATGTCTTGCAATATACCGGATGATTTCTTCCTCTTTCATTGGAGGATCCAAATATTGTGCAATGCTAAATAATTGTAAAGCATATTGACTATATTTCATAGCCTTCCTCTCATCAAATTTTCCAAAATATAAATTTTCCCTAACATTTGATTGCACTACTTCCCCCCAGTAACAATCTAAAAAACTCTTTTCAAAGTCCTCGTATGATACAAATTCCCTCTCCCTACTAGAAAACCATAACAACACATCTTTATCCAATGCTTCCCTGATATACTCCTTCATATCCTCAACACAATTAATATTTGCTGTTCTATTTCTTAAGATTTTCACAAACACCTTAGGGTGAATTTTCCATATATTCCCATTAAACCTATTCTCTATCCTTCCCCCTTGAAAAACATCTATACTTTTTACTACACCTATATTTTTTATCCCCCGAATCCTATCTTCTATTGCCTTATCTCTTTCTTCCGATCTTTTATCCACCAAGGCCACTGCTTCCTGTACCTCAACGAAATTATCATTAACATCCCTCCCCACGAATCTCCTAATCTTATCATCCTGTACCTTCTCTATCTCATCTATTCTACCAATTACCTCTTCTCTAATCACTTCTTTATTCTGTTCCAACTTTTTATCCGTTTCTACTTTTAAAAATTCCATCTCTTGTCTTAGCTCAACCTTAGTACTATCTAACCTTCTACCGATATTACCAACTTTTTCCACTAACCTATCTACCTTTCCTTCAAACCTAACTCTGTCTTCCTCCATCTTTTTCTCTAACATTTCTCTATTTTTCTCCAACTTTTTCTCCATATTTCCCTCTAACCTATTCATCATAGCCCAATTTTTTTCCATCATCTCTCTATTTTTCCTCCCTCATTCGTCTATTTTCCTCCCTACTTTCCTCCATCCTACTCATTATCATAGCAAACATACTCATCATTTTTTCTTTCTCTGGTATCTCCTCAATTGTCTCTTTTTTCTCCTCCATATCCTCTCCTGCACCTGTCTTTTTTCCGTCCCTAAGATCCATTACCCCGTATAAACTGAACTGTCAAAATGACGTGTTGTCACAATTTTCAAATTCTGAAGTTTTATTTAGATGACCCTCTTACACACACACACACCTATGGCAAATATATTACAAGTGCAAGTCTTACCAATCCGTAATCCTTGTAATATGTTCAGTATTGAATCTGCACCTGCACGTATCTCGGCGCAGCTCCACGTTGGAGGAATCTCTGCCCCACGTTGGCGGCCACTTGATATGAATCTCCCCCGAACTAGCTCTGAGCACCAGGAAATTCCTCCCTGAGGGTGTGCTTCAGCTAAAATAATCAAACTAATTAAATTTTATATACAAACATCTTCACAAAAATCAAATTCTCCGACTGCAACGGCTTCTGTAATATTCTAAAAAAATAAAATCAATCCTCTTCACTCTACTCTAGATCTGCATTTCTCTGCTACGTCCCGCTACTGTCACATCTGACATGTCCTTCTCAATATTAGGTTTGTTCCAACTTGATACATAACCATTCCTTAACGGTACAGCGCATGCGTATTGCACTCCAAGCGTTCCAACTTAATTTGTACGATGTGCGGGTTGATACATAATTCGTTCCAACTAAAAAATGGATTCCGGAATCGTTTCTGTACCGTCATATCGATTCACAAATTTTTGTGGAACTGTTAGAACTGACTTGCGCAAAGCGATCTATATATGTTGATAGAGCCGATAGAGGTTAGTTTTAGTTAACTTGACCTACATATTTACAGCGTTTTTGTTTTGATAGGTAGATAATAACAAAATATACATTTTTATTTAGAAAATACTGTTTATAAATCATATTTGGAAAATCAGTGATATAGAAGGAGACAGTGATTTTTTTGATGATGATGATGCTAGTGACGATGATTTAGAATTAATGGTAAATTGAGAAAGGATAATAAAGAAAATTATTTGAACAAAATATATTCATTATTTACCCATATTTTCCATTGTGCTCTAGAATATAGAATGATACAATAAAAAATCAATAACATCCATAATTATAAAACAGAAAACTTTTTTATTTTCTTTTCGAAAAGTTTGGTTAGAATTTTCTTCCTCTTCTATTTTATCTATTTATGAAACATCAGCAGTTTTAAAAGCGTTCCAACTCATTTTCGATTCCAAAACCATTCAGAGATGGGCTTGCGCAGTACATCGTTCATAAACTGATGTTGGTATGATACAAGAACGGTACCAAACACCAAGTTGGAACAAACCTATAATAACCTCTAGTAATATGCAAATCGGTACTTATCTTTTATCTCTCAATGTCCAGGTACAGTGTCGTCTGCCTTTTCACCACCATGAAATTTTAAAAAATTACTCAGCGTCCAATTAATTTTCTTTTATTGCAAGAGATTCCATACAACTGAATTTGGTTATTGTGATTTGTATTGATATTCAGAAAAGTTTCTTTGTACAAGAAACTTTCAATGATTTAATCTAAGACTTCCAAAAAGAGGACCTTCCCCTTCGTTGGATTATTTCTCAATGAATGTTTTTTTTCTGATCAACAAAAATCACAATTCCCATAACAACTATCTTTAACAACGCAATTAATGTAGCTTCACCTACTCAGGGTGATATATTTCCTAATGCCCGTATGCAGTCAAATCAGGAAACCATATCAGTATATTTAATCTCAATAACTAAAAAGTATACTGACAATTAGTTTGACAGAATCGTTACTTATTTAAAATTTAAAAAATAATATTAGTCGGTTGACTAAAATACCCAACAAACATTTTGTTCTGGCAAGTTAACGGCCTCTAAACGTATGTACGTTACTTTAAGTAGTGGCCTTTCGGTGGGTGTCTGCAATCAGTAAGTCGACTTTTTGTCACAACGGGCGGCACTTTACCAGCAATAAGTAGTGAAAGGCCTGCATATGGCCAGTAGATTCCCGTAATATTAATGTTAACTATCCTTCAATGGACTTGCATAAGGCTCGTATATTTACCAATCATAAGTAGTAAAAGACCTTGCACATGGAGAGCAATTTCACATAATATTAATGTTAACTTCCCATTTAAGGGCTTACATAAAGCTTTTAAAAAATGATGCCGAGCTTTTAATTTGAATGGACCACGTGTGTGTTTAACAACAAATATATTCATAAAATAATCTAAATTAATAACATGTAAAAGTATAAATCATGAATACCCAGACAGCACAAGTCAATCCATTGGTTGTCCATCGGAAGTCCATTCATGGACATATCGGCTGTCCAAAGGACGTCCAGCATTTTACTGAAGGACATCCAATGGACATCCACTGGACTATACAAATGTCCCACTCATGGACGTCCATTTGGACTCCATGAAAGGTCCATATATGGACTCTTTTTGTAATACTTTTGGACAATTTATGGACATCTAACGGACATCACCACCTATATTAATATGAAATAAAATAATTGCAACTATGGACTTATTTTTATTGTCATAAATAATATCAAGCATGTATTAGTTTTATACGCACTCCTTTCTGTTGACCTTCTCAGCCATTTTCTTAAGGCTATTTCCCTTACTTTTTAAGCAGCACCGTTGTCACTCTCAGCAGCAGCTAAAAAGACTACATTTTATACAAATATTGAGTCTTAAATCAATCGTTTAATACACGCCTGATCAGGCAAAACTGATAGTTATAAATGTAAAACTTTTAGATAAAATAATATTAACTAATATGAAAATATGCATTGACTAATGTACTTACACATAAACAAAAAACTGCTCATTATTTCTTTAAATTACCATTTTACTTTCATACCATCATATTATGCAAATTCTTTTGAGAGGATATTAGAAATTATGGAAACAAAACATCTTTTCATAAGTTCGTACATGTCCTTGTCCCTGGTTTTGTTAACTGCTGAATCTAAAATTGCAATAAAAATATATATTTGTAAATATTAAAGAGAAATAACTTATGAAACCACTTTCAATGCATTATTTCTTAAACTTTACAAAACGATTCTATTTTATTTAATAAAAGTAAAACTTACAGCTTCTTTAAAAATATTTGTATCTTCTAAATAGCCTCTTCTGCTAAAGTCTCATGCCAAACAAATAGAAACTTGAATTGTTTTCTTCTCCTTTGAAAGTTTTCTCACCTCTTAGTTACAATAATAATTGTGTTGACATCATCTCGAATTTGCAGCATATTAGTTAGCTTTTAGTAAAGCCATTTTATTACATAAGTAGGTAAATCTTTTGACAAAAGATCTAAAAGAAAGGGATTCTTTGAATGTAAATTGAAAATATAAAGTTTAAAACATAATTGATAGGTTATATTAGTTTAAAACAAACGATTTGCTTCTTAATTTTTGGATTTTTAAATAATTTAATGTTAATTATACTTATTTTCTTACCAGATAAACATAATCTATCGGCTACATGTGGGATGTTTTATTCTTAACCTCTTTCTTCTTTTCTTCTTCTTCTTCGAGTCTGGTCTGAATGACCTTTTACTTTTTTATCTTGTCAACAGAGGCGTTAGGAGAGGAAAATTAATTGATTTATTTTAATTAAAACGTTTGTAAATAATTAAATTATACAAGAAGAGTTATAATAATTTATTATAAATTAGTCATTTTTATAGTGTCCATCATGGACATTTATTGGACATCTATTGGACGTCTGAATGGGTATATCCATTGGTTAACAGAAAATGGATGTCCATTGGACATCCATATAAAGTTCATGGATATCCAGGACATTATTTGGACAAAATATGGACGTCCAATGGACGTCGTGTGCTGTCTGGGTACCGAATACTGGATACTGGTCGAATAGTACATCTTCACTTGTTGAGTATGTAGCATGGAATCATAGGTGTCACCATCTAGGAATGCGAGACGGATCCCTCCTGAACTGTTGGGGTTAGGTCTGCGGCACTTAAAAGCTTTCTGACGTTTACCATGCTTTTTTAGTAGAATGTAGGAAACAATTAAAAATACGTCAACGGCCCATCAAATAATTAAAGTTCAAAGGCAGTTAATTACAGATTTCAAACGGGCCATAACGACTTTACAGGTTAAAATGTGGGAAACAGTTAAAAAACCATCAACGGCCCCGAAAAATTATAGTAAACGGGCAGTAAATTACAAAATTTAAAAGGGTCATAACGAGTTTACCATTACAAGCTACTTTACCATTACATTCGTTAAAGGGCCAACAACGTACTACAATTTCAATGTTTGTTGAGTATGAACTGTGATTGGTGGATTTAATTTTTTTGCTGTGTTCTCACTTCCTAGAATGGATATGAAATATAGTCGTTCGTTGAACGCAATATCTTACTTTTTCGTTTTGTAGTCTGTGCGTAAATAATCTAGGGTAGATGACCCAGTAATTGCCGCTGTCCCGGTAATTGCCGATTTCAACTTTAAAATTCTAAAATAAGGAAATAACAAATATCTTCAGTTAAATAGCGCCATCTCTGGTCTGATAGCACATTCATACAACATATTTAAGAAGAGAAACATTTTGTTAAGCAACCATTTGATGTCGAGAGCCGTTAGTGTGTACATATGTTTGTCATCTAGTCTCTCGTTATTATAGTGTTGTGAAATTGAATAAGGTAAGTCTTGTAATAATCCATTTTTGATTTTGTGATCTTAAACAATTTTATAAGTTTTACTTAGAAATATAATTCATTGGGAATTAATTAAATACATATAATTGGTATTTCTCTTATATTTAACTTAAGTGCCATGTTTGTGGGGGGTGGCAATTACTGGTCCTGATTTTTAATGTATGATCAGTAATTGACATTATGTGGCAATTATTGGGGTATTTTTAGAAAAAACTATTTATTGATTTATTATGGTTTAAATGACCTAATTACAACACAATAGTAGTTTATGAATAATATTTTAAATCTCCCTTCAACTTACCTAGTAATTGGCATCTCATGTCAATTTCTGATTCGGTAGTGGCAATTACTGGGTCATTTAAATTTTGTTTTTATTTTCAGTAAAACATGAATAGAAGAAAAACAGCACCAACTGGGAAACCATTCTTTCGATATAGCGAAGAATCTATGAAGCAAGCAATTGTTGCTGTACGGAATGGAATGTGCTATTCTACTGCTAGTAAACAATTTTCCGTCCCTAGAAGTACCCTTCGAAATAAAGTCACTGGGAAAACACCCAAAAGTAGAAAGATGGGACCTAAGACGATTTTATCGGAGAAAGAAGAAAAATGTTTGACGAACTGGATTTGTGACATTGGACGAGCCGGCTTTCCCCCTGTAAAGGATGACATTCTTACCACTGTTCAGAAGATTATGCTAAATACCGATAGAGAAAATCCCTTTAATAATGATAAACCAGGCCGGCATTGGTTTGAGGCGTTTATGCGTCGTAATCCTCAATTAACGCAAACCAGAACAATTGACTAACGTTAGAGCGGCTGTTTCTGAAGAAAAAATCAGACAGTGGTTTTCAGAAATTAAAATGTACATGAAGGAGCAAGGATGTTTTGACATTCTCAACGATCTCGAACGTGTGTTCAATTGTAATGAGTCAGCATTTCAGTTATGTCCCAAGACAGGAAAAGTTGTGGGACCCAGAGGTGAAAAAAATATTTATGATGTCGTAAAAGGATCAGACAAGGAATCCATAACAGTCACAATAAACATACGTGCAGATGGTTGTGTGTTGCCGCCTTTTTTGGTTTTACCTTACATTCCAATGTTCCTGATTCTTGGGCTGTGGGAAAAACCGAAAGCGGGTGGATGACGGGCGAAGCATTTTACGAGTACATTACTAATGTTCTGTATCCCTGGCTATTAAAAGAAAATGTTAAGCTTCCAATAATTCTCTTCCTTGATGGCCATAAATCTCACCTGACCATGCATCTAAGCAAGTTTTGTGAAAATAAAATAATTGTTGTTGCGTTGTATCCCAACACTACCCATTTGATGCAACCATGTGATGTTAGTGTATTCAAACCTATGAAGGAGGCATGGAAGAAAATAGTACACAAATGGAAAATTGATAACTTTCACGAAACCTTAAATAAAATCAATTTCCCCCTACTGTTTAAAGAAGTTTTTGAACAGATAAAACCAGCATGGGTGGTGAATGGGTTCAAACGATGTGGTATTGTTCCGTGGGATGCGACAGCAGTGGATTATTCCAAATGTAGAAAGTTATGTGCAGAACCGAGTACAGCTGTACAAACGACCAATGTATCCGGCGCAAGAGAGGCCAAAAAACATTTGGCATATTTGGAAGAAATGATTCCCCAAAGCAAGTTATCTGCATTTAGAGAATGCTTTGACACAGGGAACTGGAATGGAGTAGAAAAGTCTATAGACCTGTTTGAACTGTGGCAAAAGCAAATCTCAGTGCTGTAGATATTCAAAGTAGTGCAAAGAATAAGAGCAATAATATAGAAACTGAAAATGATGGCAATATGTTGAATAGACTTGAAAACATACTAACAGAAATTGTTGACGTCGAGGACAATAAGTTAAATGGAGTTGAAAACGTACCTACAGAAACTATGGATGTCGAGAATGCTCAGCACATGACACCAACAAAAGTGAACAGAAATGATGAAAATAAGATGAATGAAGAAGAAGAAGAAGAAAAAGAAAATCAGCATAAAACTCCAACAGAAGCGAATGAAAATACAAGTGTATCGAAAATAAATGTTTTCGATGAAAATACTAATTCGAGTGTGGATACACCATTTAAACGTGTGCTATGGTGGTCAGAAATCAAAGAGAACACGAATAAAAGAAGACAAGTCGAAAAAATACCATCCGTCGTGACTTCTAAGGAATGGAGGTAGTATTTCCAACAAAAAGACGATGTAAAATTAAGGAGAGAAAAAGAAAAAGCAGATAGAAAAATAGTGCGAGAAGAAAATAAACGGAAAAAAATGGAAGAAACGGAAAGAAAAAAGTCTGAAAAAGAAAAACAGAAAAGTTCAAAGCACAAACAACGTAAAGAACAAGAATACACTAACAGTGACATTTCAACTGAATCAAATGACCCTGTGGAATATGACGATACGTCTGATGATACTGAAGATTTTGAAGAACATGAAAACATCCAAAATAATAACCATTTCAATATAAACCTAGATATTGAAAAATATTACGCAGTCTTTTATGATTTACAATTTTTCATAGGGCGAATAACTTCCATGAACAATCAGAAAGCACATATGAAATTTTTAAAAGAAATTACGGAAAACTGTTTTACATGGCCCCTTAAAAATGATATTGATGACGTAGATATCCGTTTTATTTTTTTTGACCCTATCGAACTTATTGGAAATGGACCATTTTCTATTGAGAATGCAACTATGAGAAAAATTAGGACTGCTTATAGATCATTTAAAATAAATAAGAACTTTTAATTTAGTTTTAGTTGAATACGCTGTCGATTTAAATTGTTTCTTAAGTTTAATAAAAACATTTTCTAAAATTAGTTGTTTACCAGTTATTAAAGTAATGAGAACAGGGTTTCTAATATGTATTTACATAAACAAATTTTAGTAACTAAGCAAAAATACCAATGGCAATTATTGGTGCACATTCTAACAATTACTAGTACATCATCAAACTTGGAGTGGCAATTAATGGGGTGTTGGTAGGGATATTTTTTTTCAGTTTATAAATGATGTTTTTGATAAACCTAACTTTTCTACCAAAAGGAACGTACTGTTTAATGTCTAATAGAAATACTGGTAAAAATAAAATCTTTAAAATGTACCTTAAAAATATTTATAAAAAATATTTTTTAATTTGACATCCTTATACTGTCAATTACTGGGACATGTACCCTAATACCCATGTAGGTGTAGAAAAAAATATTATCCGCATGGCGTAAGAAAAAGTGTAACTTTGCGCACGCATAGTACTACTTTGCGCAGGTTCGTAGGAATACTCATTATTATACAAAATACTTAATTAGGTACAGTTATTATACAACTTAAAATCAGATTCTACAATTTTATGTAGATATTAAGGAAGGTTTTGTAAATAAAAAAAGAAAATATTTATATTTTTTATTTTTGTTCTTTAATTTAGTTTTAAATAATTTCAATAAATTCCTAAAGTTTTCCATATGTTATTGTATACTTCCTTTATGAAAGTATTTTTTGTTCTACTCCCAATAGACTATAGATGTTATAGAACGAGCTGTTAACTGGAGTGGGATTTGTCTTCTATTCTTGTCTTTGATAGTAGTATAGATTATATTTTTGTTACTAAAACAGAATTTAAACAATTTGTATATTAATTTATGGTAAAAACGGAATAGGAATGCGTTATTAAAAAGCCCTATTAATTTAAGAGCTAGTGGTTATTTTGAGTAAAGTGTTTAACACAAAATTTGTAGATTGATAAATTAATACCAGTTGAATAAGGAAATAATGGCTTAGCAGAGATACCGCGGTTACGACACCTACATTTGAAGTTTTGAAAATGCTAAATAAATGTTAAAATTGACGTGTTTTGACAAGGATAAAACTTTCAAAAAGTATTCTTTTGAAGGGCTCTTCAGGGTATTTCATTCGAAACAATAGCTAACTTTCAACGATATATTTCGACTTAAAACATACAAAATCATAAAATTTATCAAGGCGTCATTACCGAACACTTTCGCGCCATCACCTCTCTCCTTAACCTCTATTTCTTTTCTTTTTTAATCGGTGGTGGTCTGTTACATTTGGAAACAACTGTCAGTGGCCTCTAACATAAAATACTGCTAGCAGAAAAACTACTACACTTTAAACTATTTTATAACATAATTGTAACTAAAAATTAAGAAAACTGGGAATTCAGTACGCATACGCTAATTCAAGAAATCGCCAGCAAACTTAGAGGATAGACCAAAAAAGATATCTAAGTCTTCGGATGCAGACAATAGATAGAAATAAACGAAACCCTAATTCAACACTTCGCCAACCAAAGGAACGAGAATTCATTAACAACGGATCACCAACAAAAACTCGCAGCAATTCTAAGAGAAAGTAATGGAACTTTTGAGCACCATAACAAACTACATAAAATTGCATGAATCAAATGAAGCAAGCACAGTAAGAAAAATATCTCCCAACAACAAGCCCTTACAACGTTCATAGTAGGACTCTTAGAACCATTAGAATCCACAATAAGAGCCATGCGACCAACATCCCTTGCTCTAGCCATACGGTATATACAACCAACATAGGGTACCTTCAAAAGGGATTACGCCCTTTTTCATCTACTACCAGCGAGCCTCAAAATGTCAACCATCTACTACACAATTCATCGATGACTATACTCTGTTTTTAAACTAGGAGGAGCGAATTGAGAAGACGCATTTACACAGGGAAAAGTAACTAGATTTGTTACTAAGAGCGAGTTTCGAAATAGTCGTGTTCAAAATTTATGAAATAATTATCTTTATCGGCCTTAGTCGGTGAACGGCCAATGAGAGGTTAAGAAGCGAATAAATGTCATAGAAGTAATTTTTTAATTGGTCCCAGACAACGGTCGCAAATTTCACATTATTGTGATCTGAAATGTGTGTCTAAGACGAAATGTCACTGTCAAATTAAAGTCAATATGGTTGTTGATTGATGTCAGAAATAATTTTTTCTTGCTTTTGAAATCGACTTTTTGAGAATAACTATGATCTTTTTAAAATGGATATTAATTATTTAAGAAAATTGTTAATGGAATATCCAGATGTAGCCAGGTTAGTATAAAATATAAAGATCTGTTTACATTTTTAAGGATATATTTGTTATAGGTATAAAAAGTAAAAGTTAATCAGTGAATGACAAGTGGATCACACAGTAACTGATATCTCTTCTACGAGTAATGTGGATATTATGGCTTATTTAGTGTTAACCCATGGTTAATGCGCTAGAGGGCAAATAAAGGCCTTCAAAAGTTTACAGGCCTATGAGTCAGAATTTGTTTTGAAAACTGGAACCAACATTTTCATAACACTACATGTCAACATATATTTTTTAAAGTGAACTATTCATACATACCTATGTATTAATTTTAAGTATTTTTAAAATATTTTTTGTGAAAGTAATGTTAACTTATTGTGCCAAATTAAGATTATCCCTAAAGTAGTAGATGGTGTTTTAAATGTTATAACAATTTTGTAAATAGTTTTATTCTATTCTAATAAATAAAATTTGCTTGAATATTTAGTTACATTTTAATCATTTTGGTTAGAAATTCATCAATTTTTAGTTTTAAAAAATCAGTAATAAAATTATTTTTTTCTAAAATACTTTGGAATTCATCTCTTAATGGTAATCTCCCATCTTTTTAACTTCAAAAACCAATAATGCATTTTCTACAAAACCTTCAGAATCAGCATGTAAAATAATAAGGTGTCTTCCCTTTCTTGTAAGGCATTTCAGGAATTGCTACCTTTAATAGTACTCAGTGTAGAAGGATCCATAATTGTAGATTTTCAATACAATTGCTTACTGAAGAACTATTATTTACGAAATAAAGTAAAAAACTGTAATTGATGAGATATCAAATTATAAAATGTCAGAACTGTCAACAATATCAATTATTAGCTGATGTTCATGCTAAAAAGTAATGTGTGAAACTGACTGTAATCTGACCAATCAGAAGGCTACAGAATTGCCAACTTAAATTCAAATCGCTCCTTTTAGTTTAAAAACAGAGTATAGTTAGATACCTTCACAATGGCAACAACCTATCCCAAAACCCAACTAAATGTACTTCTGAAAAACTGTTCAACTTCGAACAAGCCGATGAAGCTATTGGTTACAACACAAATGTATACACACTCGACGCAAACCTGGAAAATTTTTACCAATATCACAACCGCAGGTGATCCAAAACTCCATATACACCAAATGTTCCAATGCAAATGGGGTTTTTCTATACCCCCTCCAAGAATCCTATCCAAATAGGGTTTTCTATAATACCCCCTCCAAGAAACCTGAAATAGCCAATAAAACCGATTAAGGCCTCACTAGGCTATTCCTTGCAAAAAGATAATAAAAAAATACCATTAATTGTACCTACCCTTTTAATTTAAAATATACAATCTATTAGCAAAATAAAATAAAACTGACTATACAGGGAACTATACAGGAAACGGCAGCACACGTATTGTGCTACTGCGAAGGTCTAGTAAGACTGAGATTCCTTACACTTGGAGAAGAAAAACCAAGGGCAACTAGCTATACCAGAGAACTACTTCCCAGTCTATGGAGTCTACTACAAAAGACCGCATTAGACAAGGTACTCTAAACAATGATTAAAGGATATCCACAATAGATCTGAAAAGGTCGAGGTGGGGGAGGCCACATGGCCCATAGTCCTAATTAAATCTAATCTAATCTACTATACAAATGTTTGAGATAACAGAACAAAATAAGCTTACTCAACAATGACTTGAACCCAAATAGCACCCATAATATTGACAAAGAATTTATATACCCTTTAACGACTGGAGAAAAGGATAAAAAAAATGGTACTTGCAGAAACTTACCCTTTTAATCAGTAAAGGGACCAAATTCAAACCAATTCGGGTTCTTAACGAGCATAAGCGTGAACGGCGGTTATACCCAAGGTGTTTTTCAAAGGGGTCAGCCATCCAATTCAAAAATCCAACACGAGGTTGCTGCGAGGTAATGGCGGCCGACAAAACTCAACTACTAATATTCCACAAATCACAGGCACCAAACCAAATGCCCTCACAGTAATGGAGAAAACGGGGACTAATCCTTCCTGACGGAGATGGCTCACAAACCACTAAAAATCTTCCCGTAATCCCAAGGATGCACAACAGCCAAAAGCAAAACACTAGTTTTTTTTGAACCAACGCCAGCTTCAACTTCTCCGTCTCACGAGAGTCTTCGCCATAGACTGAACGTTAGCGACCAATTACCTTTTGATCTAGTCGTCACCTGACCTCATATAGTCGTTCTGACCAATCAACAAACTATCCGTGCATACAAACCAAAATTACCAGAACTCGAATAACACGATCCTCGAAAATTAATAATAACGAAGGGTGTTGTGTTCGTCAAGAATACCTTATTAAAACAAATCGACGCATCTATTACCGTTGAAATCCGACACGCACACACCGATAAATCACGTCGAGAATGTCATGGAACAGGCGAGTGACAATTCCGGAGTGACAAACGAACCTAGAGTTGCAACGAACGAACCTAGAGCTGCAACGAACGCAGTAACATTACCATTATGACCAGAGTATGGAGGGTAGAGGAAAGGAGAACAATCTCTGTATACAAAAAGTGTCCCTCAAAATGTATACAATTAAGATGGCGCTTCTGTGCCCAGGGGACGTCGACAGTCGATAATTCAGATCACACAATGACACCAATGATGTATATAGTAATAAATATTGCTCAACCATAAAAAACTAAAAACTACACCGTGAAAAGTGACTGATCGTAGAAGAGTAAGTGTTTTGTGATCGTAGATAAATTTTGACAATACACAAAAATAGTCAAATGTTATTGAAAAATAATAATATAAACAATAAATAATTCTTATATTAAAATGGCACGGAGGTCCCAATTTACTGCTTCCTGTCTGATTTCATTATGAATGAGCAATCTATATGACTATATAGCATTGGATTTTGTCCCCTGGCTACACGAGCGCCATCTTAATTGTATACATTTTGGTGGCCACTTTTTAATATAAAGATCCATATAAGATTGTCCTCCTTTTCTTTACCCTCCATAGACCAGAGATAAGGGAGATAAAGATTGGAAACGCAGCGACCGCAGCAACGATGGCGTCATCTAGCGTCTCAGATGTTACCTACAGGTCTACGTCGTTTGTAGAGAGACCAGTGTTGCCAAATATTTTTTTTGACAGATCGTACAAGTAGAGTAGAAAAATGGTATTTCGACAAAAAAATTGTAAAATAGATGCATGCACAGCATAATATAACTTAAATGGAATGAAAAAATAAAAAGAAACTTTGGCATGATAATTTATTTATCTATTTATAAAAATGTTTACAACGAAAAAAAAAAACTAAAGAAAAAACATGAAACTTTAAATTAACACATTTAAAGTAATCAATGTCTTTCACTTAAAAGTGATTGAAATTTTGTATGCAATCTTTTCTTATGCCGTGATAGTCGTAGTACAAAATCACCATGGTCAAAATCAAGATAAGTCAGAACGACTGGCTTCAGAAATTACGAACGTCCTATAAATCTTTGCAAGTAGTTTTTGATTTTTAATGTTTTATCTTTTGAAGTTGTTGCAGATATTTAAATAAACCTACTAAAAAAATGAAGATCGTATTTTTACGTACGATAATATCTCACTGATGCAATCGTACATCGTACAGAGAGTTAAAAAATCGTATAAATACGATTTCAATCGTACGATTGGCAACACTGAGACAGTCAGTAGACGTGGACAGCAGTGGACAGTTTGTAAATATAAATGTCAGTTTTATGTATATCGAAGAATCCTGAATTTAAATTTTAAATTTTGACTTCAATATTGTGTTATCCTCTAGATGAACTAAGCGAAATAGTTGTGGCTGTTTCTGTGTGAAATTTAAGGACAATAATTATATTTTGTAATATTACAATAAGTCGGAGAACGTATTGCATTAGTAACACATGCCACATGAACAAATTTATCAACCCCAATGTGGCGTTTTTTAATTAACCAAAGTAGGTAAGACCTATTCATGTAAGTAACACAAATATTAATCAACTTTTGTCACAAAGTAGGTGTTTATGTATTATTTATTGTTTTAGAACAAGAAAATGGCTTCAAAACGTAAGAAAGAATATTTGATATAGGAAGAAAAATATCTGAATTCCCATTATTGAATTTGCACTCAACATTTTTAAATAAGATACCAAAATAAAAACAAAAATGCAGTGTTACAAATAACAATCAAAAATTAAAAAATATTTGTCATGAATATAGATTTACAATAATTAATCGATAATAGACTGTAAGTGTAGTATTCTGTTTAATAAATAAATAAATAATTTAGCGTAATTACATTGTTTAAGTTTATTTAGGTACAAGAAATGAGAGTGCAGTCGATATTTATGCAACTTTTATTATCGTTTTTAAATTTCCCGTTGCGTTGTTTGATATCGATGAAAGCGCCACATAGTGGGTCAGATGTTAACTACGATAAAGCTGGTCGTTGTTAAGCATTGGCTTCTTATGGGAGTTTCCTATCTTTATTTCCCTTATCTCATATTATGACAAAATCATTAACATATTTCGACGAAAACGTCAAAAATAAACAACGAAAAAAATGCAGTTTAGAGTGAATCCACATTTTAACAAAAAAAAAAATGTTTATCATAAGTAAACAAGCCTTCCAAACACAAAAATGAAAAAAAATCTCAGCGGTCTCATGAAATTTACCCCCTCCCCCAAAAATTTTTATTTTCCATATTTGCAAAATAAAACATCACCAATAAAAAAATGATATGTTTATTCATCAGAAAACATAAAAATAAGGATAAATCCGCCATCAGTCGAACGGGCTCTTTTTAAGGCTATTTTAGACCCTCTGAAACACATTTCAAAATACTTTTTTTTGCCCTGGAAACGTCCAAAAATATGTTTTTTATATATCACATTTTGATCAATTTCTTGCTATAGAATATGCTAAATTAAAAGAAACTGAATTAATTTATCTAACCTATACGGCCTGGAGACATTAGGGTTACCTCGCAAAAAAAATTACACATAAAATGAGAAAAACCTAACTAATTTACCTAACCTGTGAGACCAGGGGCCATCGCAGGTTGTTTCTTCAAAAAATTATACATAAAATAAGAAAAATTTAAAAAACCTAACTAATTTACCTAACATGTATGTTTTAGAGTCATCGCAGGTAATTTCGCAAAAATTAAACAGAAACCTAACTAATACCTAACCTGTGCGGCCTGGAACATCGCGGATGGTTTCGTAAAAAAAGTATACATAAAATTTGAAAAATTAAAAAAAAATTCTTAATTAATTTACCTAACCTATACGGCCTGAAGACATCGGGACAACCTCGCAAAAAAAATTATACCTAAAATGAGAAAAAGCTATCTAATTTACCTAACCTGTAGGTTTTAGTGCCATTGCAGGTTATTTAGCAAAAATGAGAAAAATTTAGAAAACTTCACTAGTTTACCTAACCTGTAGGTTTTAGAGCCATTGCAGGTTATTTAGCAAAAATTATACAAAAACCTAACTAATTTACCTAACCTGTGCGGCCTGAACGATCGCGGATTGTTTCGTAAAAAAGTATACAAAAAATGCGAAAAATTAAAAAACTCAATTAATTTACCTAACCTATACGGCCTGGAGACATCGGAGTTACTCTTGTTTATGTGTCCATTGCATCTCCATGTCATTATAATAAATTTAACAATCTCAGTAAACTAGTACACAAACGTCACCTGATTGACCATTGCAAGTGAAAAAGAGAACATTTTAAAAGCGATTAAATTTATTTAAATTAGTGACCGCCAAGCACATACTTTGATTACTATACGGGGCAAGAGAGAGGTCCGACACGCCCAACATAGGGCGCGGCCATTTTGAACCCTATGACACAGTTTATAGCTAAAGAATCAGATCGCTCACTCTGCGTCGGCACTTTTTATCTCAATGTTCCAGTTTATACACTGCGCAACTCAGATAATACAATATATGACAACCGCCTATAATAAAACAGCAGTCTTCTGCGTATCCTGAATTTGTATCCCTGGAGTGGATGTTATTTTGGAACTTTCAACTGGTCCTAGTGAGCTAACTGATTCTTTAGCAATAAACTGTGACTCCAAAAATAATATTCACTGACACTGACAGAAGCAAGCAAAATATCAGGTGCGTTTTAACCATCCGCTTCTGCTTCTGGAATTGTCGGTTCAGTCGTTTTAACCTGTCAGATTAAAACAAGAAAACCGACAATTCCGAAGCAGAAGCGGATGATTAAAACGCACCTATTAAAAATATTGCGCCAAGATGTAGGCAACACGTAATAAGGGTTCAAAATGGCGGAGTTTTCTATCCCCTTTTAAAAGGCACTCAGAAAGCTGCGCAGTGCGACCATTCTCCGTATAGTAAAAGAAAATCAAAGTATGTGCCGCCAAGAGTTTTTTTTATTTTTAAGCAAATGCCATATACTTTCACATAAACTGAAAATTTTAGTAATACGCGGATTCACTCTAAACTGCATTTTTACCTAAACAACAAAGATAAAAGATAAAGACAGATTTAATGTTAGATTGGGAGAATATATGCAATTGAATGATATGAATCTATGACAAATTAATGAATGAATATTGGAAATTTCGCTAATACCTTGAGAGTATGTTTAAAATACAGGATCTGAAAAAGCGATACATGCGAAAAATGAAGAAGAAATTTACTATAAAAGGTATGATGTATATTTAGCTACTAAACAAGTACTGAAACGAGGTAATTAATTCAATAATAGCAGCAAAATTTTAATTTTTAGGGACGATTCAATTAATGGAATGAAGGTGACACGAACTCACTGTAAAAGAACACAGGGATATGAAGAAACGACGAATGTAGTAAATAAACACCCTTATTTGGATAAAAAAAGGTAAGCGTAGACTAAAATTACACATACAAGGGGTCATCAAAAAGTGCTTGTCTTAATATAAAAACTGGATCGTTACACCACTTTGGTTAGCTCCTCCGCAGAACTGTTAATTTATGTATATAAAGTGGGAGAACTACGAAAAACCTTTTTTTTTTAGTTTGGAGTAAATAACTGATTTAATTTTTCTATCAGACATTTCTGGACTATTCTATCTTCTTTTACTCGTACTTTTACTTATGATGACCGCAGCACGCTGTAGGGTGATGGGTGACATATTTCTTCTTCTATTCGCACATTTCCTATTATAGCTGCATGCTACTGCAGGGTGCTGCGTAACATTGTTCACTCCTCTCTAGTTATTCGGGGGAGCACTTCCCTTACCAGAAAGGAGAAACAAATACTTGATGGTTGTTATGGACTATTTTTCAAAGTGGCACGAAATAGTGCCTCTTCCTAATCAGGAAGCAACGACAGTGGCAGAATCATTTATGACGAACGTCATTGCGAGACACGGAGTCCCCCTGGAATTATATTCCGTCCTTGTTCAGAATGTAATTCGCAATGACGTTCGTCATAAATACTTCCGCTGTCATCGCTTCCTGATTAGAAATAGGCACTATTTCGGGCCACTTTGAAAAATAGTCCGTAACAACCATCAAGTATTTGTTTCCCCTTTCTGTTAAGGGAAGTGGTCCGAGGATATCTAGGAAAGGTACTGTGCCAGTATTCCTGTAACCCCTTACGATTACAAGAAGTTTTAAACAATGACTAGATTTTCTGTTGAAGCAGACTGAGTTTGAATTCTAGAGAGTCCAATCTCTAATGGACTCCCTAGAAAGGTACTGTGCCATTTTACCTCGACTTCTTATAATGACCGCAGTACGCTGTAGGGTAATGGGTGACATCTTTCTTTTATTCGCATGTTTCCTATTACAGCGGCAGGCTACTACAGGGTGCTGCGTAACATTGTTCCCTCCTCTCTAGTTATTCGCCCCAAATAACTTGTTTACTGGGACTTAGTTGGAGCCAACGGGGAGGATCTGGACCACAATATGGCACTAACTTTTCAATGTGAACTACCTTGTGTTTACTTCCCGCTGACAACTGAATGCGGTAGATCAGTCGATGATTTTCTTGTGGACGGTATATGGGCCTTCCCAGTTCCGTTGCAGTTTCTGACAAAGTCCTTTTTGGCGCTTGGGATTGTACAGCCATACTGGATCCCCTCTCTCAAAATATGTCCCTGTGGCATGCATGTCAATTCTAGCTTTTGCTTTATCGCTATGAACTTTCAAACGTTGACTGGCGAATTCGTATACCTTCGCTAATCTTTCTTTTAAGTTCTGTATGTACGTGAGCGAAGTACGGATCTCTTCTTCACCAGGAGGATGCCTTCCAAAAAAAAGATCATGGGAAAGTTTCATTTCCTTTCCGGTAATCATCATGGATGAGGTATAACTAGTTGTTTCATGTTCAATGCTTCGGTAGGCTAGCAGAAATAGAGGAACTAAAGTGTCCCAGTCCTTTTGATTATCAGAGACGAACATTGAAAGATAACTGGCATATCGTTCTATTGTGTCTTTCTATCATTCCGTCGGACTGTGGGTGTAGAGGCGTAGTGCGTGTTTTCCTGTGCCTAACAGTTTTATCAATTCTTGCCATAATTCGGATTTAAAATTCCGTCCTTGGTCAGAATGTAATTCCAGGGGGACTCCGTGTCTCGCAATGACGTTCGTCATAAATGCTTCCGCTACTGTCGTCGCTTCCTGATTAGGAATAGGCACTATTTCGGGCCACTTTGAAAAATAGTCCATAAAAACCACCAAGTATTTGTTTCCCTTTTCTGTTAAGGGAAATGGTCCGAGGATATCTATAGTGATTCGTTCGAAAGGCTCTCCGGAAAAGTACTATGCCATTTTACCTCAACTTCTGTTTTAGTCGTCTATAGTCTACACAGAAACGTGTAGATCCGTCTTTTTTTTCCACTTCTTCGTCCTTCCTATGCCTTTCCTTTTTCTCTTCCCACCTTTCCCTTTCCTCTTCTCGTATTTTTCTCTCCTCTTCCATCTTCAAAACCATGCTGGTGGTCCTGAAGTATCCATATCTGTTTCGTGCGTAGTGGATCTAGTATTTACCATGAATATAATGCTTGGGTAACTTTTCTTTTATATATTCCACTGCCGCCACCAATGTTACGCTGGTTTTTGGATCACAATTTATTTCAATTCAACTTTTACAATAAATCAACTCAACTTTAACAATAATTTTCCAATTGATAACATTAACGTATAACGTCTATCATAAAACTGAAAACTGGCGTCAGGATCAATAACTTATATAGTTTGCTTAACCCTTCTCGAACCTTCTCGAACTGTCGTCTAGAACTTTCTTGGTAGGTAATGACATTTCCATGACCGTAGCACTCTGTAGGGTGATGGGTGACATATTTCTTCTTATATTCGCACGTTTCCTATTACAGCTGCAGGCTACTGCAGGGTGCTCCGTTACATTATTTAGCTGGTATTAAATTATAAATCTACAAATTTTTCGTCTTGTGTTCAACGCACAATTTTTTTTTGCAAACTATTAATTTAAAAATCACTGTAGTTTATTATGTGGAAATAATAAACGGATCTTTTTTAAGCAAAATACTACAACATTTGTTAATTATTTGGTAATAACATCAATGTTTTTAACAAAAAAAAACTCTTTTATCCTTTTGACGCTATTTATTAAAAACTGACAACTATTCAAAAAATTATTATATCAAATCATAGTATGTAATAAATATATATACAGGGCATATTAATATTTTTGAACATAGTCCCCCCCGGTGTTGATATCACTTTTATCAACACAAGTATTAAATTTAAAAATTTTTCTGGCAGGTCGTCTATAAACTCCGTGAGCAGTCCTAACATCGACTACACGTACAACATTATCTTCTGCCTTGTAGGTTTTGGTTATTACTCCAAGTGGCCACTGCCCTCTGGGAAAATCATTTTCATTTATTATGACTACATCTCCTTCTCTCAAGTTTTTATCTTCGTCATTCTATTTGCTTCTGGTAATTTGTGTAGCTAAATACTCTTTTAACCAACGTTTCCAAAATATATCTATTAAATATTGAGCTACTCTCCACTGTTTTTTTGTAAATGAATCTTCTTTGGAAAAAAAACCTGGTGAAGTTAATATTTTCTCAGAGTCCAGAATTAAGATATCATTTGGACTAATGCTAATTTTGTCATTTGGATCATCAGACACGTGTATTAAAGGACGACTATTTATTATATATTCACATTCAGCGAACAAAATTTGGAGAACTTCGTCTGTAGGATGTCTGTCACTCATAATCGCCGAAAGAGCTCTCTTGAAGCAGCCAATTAGACGCTCCTAGCTTCCTCCTTTCCATGGAGAAATTGGAGAGTTAAATTTCCAGGAAATACCTCTGCTTGTTACATCCTCAGCTACTTTCTCCAGTTGAAGTTCGTCTAAAGCTTAAAGTAGTTCTCTATTTGCACCTTTGAAGTTGGTTCCATTATCGGACATTATCACATTTACTGCGCCCCTTCTTGCTAAAAATCTGCGTATAGCCATTATGCAGGAGTCTGTACTAATGGAATGGGCTATTTCTACATGAATGGCTCGCATCGTCAAACAAGTGAATAAAACGCCATACCGTTTTTCCAATCTTCTACCAACTTTTACTTGAAATGGTCCAAAGTAATCTATTCCCGTAGCCCAGAAAGGTTTCTTAAAACAGAAAAGTCTTTCTTTGGGCAACGATCCCATTTTTGGTTGCATTTGTTTTGCCTTTGGGCGTCTACATATTTGACAAAACCTTACAGTCTTCTTAACAACTGATCTTATTCTAGGGATGTAGAAGTTTCTTCGCAGATTATTAATGATGGTCTCAATACCTTGATGAGCATTTTTTGCGTGCACATGTAATATCATCTTCTGCGTATATGGGTGAGAACCATCAAGAACTACAGGATCCACAGATATTATGGACGTTGTCGTGTTTATTTTACTTGTTCTACTTGAAATCTTAATTATATCGTCTTTGTCAAGATAAATGCACTGTTTTCTAAGTCTACCAGTTGTATTTTGATTATTTTTGTGGAGATTCTGTAAGTCAATCTTAAAACAAGTACATTGTACTAGTTTCCACCACTTAGTCTCAGCCCATTTAAGGGATTCACAAGGAAGGAATGGAGATTTTTCATTTATAGGAACTTTTTTTAGGATATCTAGTACTTGTTTAATTCTAGCAGTTATACGTAGTAATTTTATCAAACTATAATGGTTTTTAATTATGGGAAGAGCCTCTGAAATACATACAATTTTTACTTCTACGGATTCCATTAAAATTTCTTCTTTACTTATGTCTACATCTTGTGAAAATTGTAGCCAACTATCTTCTTTTTCGTAAAGAAACTTGGGACCATTTAGCCAGCACTCATTTATAGTGCTCCTTGAGGTACTTCTTGTGCATGCATCTGCTACATTGATTTCTGAAGGTACCCATTTCCATTCATCAGCAGTCGTTGTTTCCAAAATTTCTCCTACGCGAGTTGCTACAAATATCTGAAGTTTTTTGTCATTATAAAGCCATCTCAAAACGGTTTTGGAATCAGACCAAAAATATTTCCTTTTAACATTTAACTTCAGGTTTTGTATAACTGTCTGCGATAAACGTGCCCCCATAACTGCAGCAAGTAGTTCTAATTTTGGAATTGTGAGTGTTTTAAGAGGAGCAACTCTGGCTTTGGAAGCAACTAAAGTTACTTGCATGTAATTGTCATATACCATACGAAGATAACTCGCTGAAGAATAAGCTTCTTCACTAGCATCTACAAATGTGTGTAGCTCAATGAAAGAAGCATCATCTAATAATCGAAGACAATAACATCTAGGGATTTCAATTTCCATTGCCTTTTTCAAATCTCGTAGCCAGATTGCCCATTTTTGAAACATTTTATCAGTAATTCCGTCGTCCCAACCAACTGCGCTACGCCATATGGTTTGTAGAAGTATTCTGACTTTAATACTAATTGGAGACAATAAACCTAGTGGATCATATACGGACATTGCTGCTTTTAGCTCAATCAAATCTTATTTTTCTTTCTTTTTAAATAAAACTATATATAAATAGAGATTGAAAAGATATATATTTCTTTCAGTAAAAAAAATAAATAAATGGTTAAAAATTACCACTAACCCTGAAAGTGCGTCTGAATAAAATTTTAAAAATTTACTTGTTGTAAAAATGTTACTTTCTTAAACAGCAAACTTACACCTAAATTTAAAAAATATTCATTTTTAATCAATGGTAAATTTTGATTTTAAAATTTTATTATTAATAATAATAATAATAATAATAATAATATAATAGTATTCTCTCTATAATTCACCTCATTACGAGTGAATTTTAACCCCAGAAGCCAAACTTGTGGGGTAGGGATGGCTATTGTTATATGCAGTTCAAAGTATCTCTGTAACTAAGCACTTTTAAAGGGAACATGATCCTCTATCAAATTTTATCACATACCGAGAGCTCTCAGATGTAGAATATCTTGTATAAAACGAAAATATTAAGTGTGCAATTATTTTGTGCTTTACTATTGGCCCACTAACTTAGTACTTACGTGTTTAAAATAATAACTACAATTCCTCCATCAGGCCTCTTAAAACCTATTGTTTGAACGTTTTTATGAAATTGAGATACCTCAATACGTTTCGAACCACGTGGGACAAATTTGGAAAAATGACCCAGTGCATAAAACATGGGTTGTTTATAGAATTGTTTTTTAGCTGCGTCAACAATAATGGGAGAGTCAACGTTATTTAAAATATATGTGGGTCCACCTTGTGGATTGAGAGCCAAGTTCCAATCTATCCATGCCATTACACTATGTCTAAAATTCTGCAAATAAATAGTTCAAAATTAATCAATTTGTCTTTGAATATAATTCAAAACTACACTTCATCAACTATTGTTTATTATTTGATAATTCTGATAACATAAAACAACAATTTCCGTACCATATCCGTATCTGATAACACAAAGTAGTCATTCCCTAATTATTTTAATAAAATCATGTGTGCTATGAAATGTGAAAGATTAAATAATTATCTGGAAGACAAATGTTATTTTAAATTTATAAATGAGAAAACAAATTAAAAATGGGTAGCAGCGTATAATAGCCAGAAAAAATATAGTGTGCAACTCACAAGGAATGCGAAAGTTATGGTCGCAGTACAGCGAACTCTGTGTAACTTGATGCCAGGAGAATGCAAGCTTGCATTCTCACGTTCATTCCAAAAGTTCTTTTGGACTTATTCACATTTATTTCGCATTTAGAAATACATTTAGTCATTATAAAGAAAGAAAATAAAAACTCCATGTGTCACAATAATACGAGCGACCGTTCCTCTTCTGAAGACAACTACTCCTTTGAATATAACTGCAAGAGGCATTGAATTACATCAAAAGAAAAACGGCAGAAATAGAAAATTATTTTGAACACTGTAACTTTAATTTTATTTACTAAGGAGAACGTAATTCTTACATCAGTTAAGTCCTTCTTTGGAGTCATCTACGTTCGTTTTTGTCCTAAAAACAACTATTCCTTTGCCAATACAGCAACAGGCATTTAATTACACCACCACTGGCCATAAAGGCGAGGAGATTTAACACATCTACAGAATCGAGAATATTGTTCTCTTTAGTAAGGAAAATCAAAGTTGAGTGTTAAAAATAAATTTCTGTGTTTCTCTTTTGAAGTAATTCAATGCCTGTTGCGTATTTTAGTTAGAATGTAGAATATGAGTATTTTAAAAAATCGAGTACGTACTGCTCTAAAAAGGAAAATAATATACAATTAACGAAAGCTTTTGGTTTATTACATTTTTAGGAAAATCTAAAAAAATATTGCAGGACCTGCCAAATTTATCTGACGTCAGCGTTCATCGTATCGCTGCCAATTTGAACTTTTTTATATGGCGACCTATGATGACGTCATCCTTAAACTATTTCGCCCTAGAAGTGTACCTCTAGCATTACAGGACCACGCTGCGGCATAACTTGATATATTGGTCCAAGAGGGTGTCACAGAATCAGTGACCACAACTAAAGGCGGGTACACATCTGAGCACTTACGCGTATGAGGCAAGCCGAGGATACATGAGCATGCAGTTGTGGACGGGCTTCCGAGGCGCGGCAAATTGCCTCGTTGAGTGCATCGTACGGCCTCGACCCGATCCGTTTGTTGGCGGTAAAGCACGTGCTCAGTCTGGACGGGAAATTAGTACCATACAGCACCGTACAGATTATATCGAGTTTTTTGGATTTTTTTTTTATGGAGTAGAACCAGAAAAACGTTTTGCTTCTACTATATTTAAATAATCAGAGTGATATCTTAAGAAAGCAAAACGCTAGGTCTATTGCAACACCATAAAAAGGTATATCCTTGCAAGGAAATCGGCCATCGATTCTTTTCTCTCCTTTTTTCTTTAATATGTCGAATAAAATGATAGAATATGCACTGAACTCCGCGACGTCATCCTCGTCCTTGATTTTTGTTTTAATTTTTCGAATGTTCTGGGTACACGGTTGCGTGCTCGCGAATTTACTGGACCAGTGGCGAAGAGCGCCTCATGCGTACACTAGTCGTGTATACAAAATGCGTCGCACGAGGTATTTGATTCGGTCTCGGCTTGCCTCACACTCGTACGTGCTCAGATCTGTACCCCCCTTGACACACCGATCGTTGCTGCCATAAAATCAAACGGCAAGCTAAAACTTTGTGCAGATTTTAAGGAACCATAAATAAGTGTGCATACAGATTGATGATTATCCATTACCACGTTTTGAAGACATCACTGGAAAACTTTCTGAGGAAAAATGTTTCTCAAAAATTGATCTAAAGGACGCGTACCGTAATACTGAAAGTTCGCCCCGATTCGCGAAAATATTTAGTTATTTCTACTCATAAAGGCTACTTTGCCTACAGACGTTTACCATTTGGAACCAGATTCGCTCCGTCATTATTCTAGATTCCAATGGATCAAATACTTCCAGAAATAGAATGTGTTGTTTGTTTATCTCAAAGATATCTTAATAATGACTCCAAATTTGGCCTTACATTTGCAACGATTGAGACATGTTTTACGTTACCTGGTATAAAAACTCAGAAATGGACTGGCTAAGAAGTAGCGTCGCCTATTTAGGCCACAAAATCGATGAAAATGGCTTACATCCAACCCAAGATCGCATTGAAGCAATAAAACAAATGCTACTACTAATTAATTCCACTACCAATGCGTACCACACAGCTGCGTTCCTTCCTAGGTACCATAATATATTGCAGTAGGTTTATCGAGAATTTATACGTAAAATGTTCCCGCTAGACCGCTATTTAATAAAAAATGTACAGTGGGATTGGACAAATGAAGACACAAATATTTGAAAAAATAATATTAAACTTTCACTTCAACGATACGTTGACGACACTATGATCCATTGATGCTATTTTTATACTAATATCAACACAGGAGCGGTAGTTTCTTATTAGTTTTCTGATGGAATTTCGAAACCTACTACCTTACAGCCTTGTAGCGTATTTTTGGTGAAGATCGTCAAACGCCAAAAACTGCAAGTAATCAACAGCTACGGTGGGCAGTGATTCAAAATAGTTGCAATTTCGACGTTGCTTATTGTGCAAGAAAAGAAAATTGTCCTGCTGACTTATTATCTAGGTTCCCACTACAAAAACTCATAAAGCAACTGAGGTTACCAAATCACGCCAGATTACTACATCTAAAAATACAGAAACTTCCGAAGAAAAAGCAAAATTTAAAGATTAAAATGTATATACAGTCATATTGGCCCGATAAAAAGAAATTTGTTGAAACTATCATCCCATTTCATGAAAAACGATCAGTAATCTTTTAAAAAAGATATACTATGTTGGAAAGGTCGTATTTGCATTTGTACTGCCTTAAATCAGAAAGTCTTGGTGATGTTGCATGATGGTCATTCGGGAATCACTGCCATGCAGTCTTTGACAAAACTACATGAAATAGAACGATGCAACTCTTGCCAACAATCAAGACACAATGATCGTAATGCACCACTTCATTCATGGGGTACATCACCGGAGCCTTGGTCTCGCCTTCATTTAGATTTTGATGGATAATTCGAGAAGAAGTTGTGGAAGATTTTACTGGTTGGAGACTATGCCAATGGTGGATGTAGCATCTGCTTACTAGTACCATAAAAGCACTTGTTACAGACAATGGGCCACAAATTCAAATGAATTCAAATAATTTTGTAATAAATACCCAAAAGCGTACCGTTTGCATATTCAAGTAGAGGGTGCGGGCCAGCGATCAAACTTAAATACTAAATATTAATGAGCCTACATTACAAAGTCAAAAAACAAAAACCTTTGGCAGTTTTTTTGTTTTTTGAGTTTGTAATGTAGGCTCATTATTATTTTAGTATCGTTATGTTAACATGTAACGTTTTTAATTTTAATATGTTTTTAACCCCCCACAAATATTGATGCTTTTATAAAAAATCATAAATTTTCAGTTCGCCTCTATTTCTTCAAGATTGTAATCCAATAGTTTTATCCCTAGAGAATAAGAGATTATGGTGAGTTTTTGTGTTTTATATTATACTATATAGTCATTTCTTTATCTTATACCATTTTGTTGTTGCAACCTTAGATAAAAACCCCACTAAATCAAAATTATTCATTTTGTGTTAGTAGCGTTTTCGAATTTCTTATTCAAATACCTACATGGAAATATGACTCTTGTAACTATACCTTTAACCGTTGCCGAAAGATGTTGCGAAACATGGGTATAGTTGAATGACTTACGCCGGAAGACGAGCGAATACAACTCCGCCATTTTTAGTTGCCACCTAATAAACGTAGGTGGAGGACGTTTGCAAAGTGACAGATTTTGAGTTGTATTGAGTTTTGCTGAAATTTCGTTGATGGCAATAATAGTTCATTTTGAATTGCGGGGGTTTTGATAATATTTCACTGCAATATTTTTCTTGATATTTCGAGTAACTCGGCTTTACATGACAGTAAACAGTAATTTCGACAGACTGAAATTTTGTTGAATGAAATTTTAACTTATGATATTTTGGTTTGTTAAAAGAAATGCGTACTTTTTTAGAATAAAATAGGTTGCTTATGACATTTTTAATCAGATTTATAATTTTTTGAGTTGGTTGACTTTACTAGATTTGGTAAGGAATTTCAATATTATTATTTTAGAACAATGATGAGCCGAGGAAAATTAATATTGGAAATGATCAACGCAGATGCCAGCTGAGAGATACGTTTCATCACCGAGCAATAATTAACCTTCCTTAAATTTTTATGAGCAGTCTACTACCGCTAACGGACTACGAAGAGTTCCTAAACGTCAATATGCTATATCACCGCTCCACAGCGGTGATGAATGTGACTTCGAAGATTCCGATGTAGACCCAAACTACAAAAACCCCACTCCTAAAAGAAAAATAGTTTTCTCTCCTTTACGTAACTAACCTTCTTCATCAAAAATGAAACGGTTCCGATCCCTTTCGTCTTCGTCTAGCAATTCCAGTTCATCAAGCAGCAGCTCCAGCAGCAGCTCCAGCACCAGCCCAATCAGTAACACTATTACTGAAGATGACACTACTGTCTCTATTTGTGAGCTTCAGAATCATGACAAAAATATTGCCACAACACTCAATGAAAACAACATTACGTGTTTTAACGCCGCAGATCCCAATATAATTTAAAATGCTACAAGTAACGAAACTCTAGCGCAAGAAGGAGTAGTCCATGGTAAGAAGAAACTAAGGAAACCAGAAACATGGAAGGCCAATATAGTCAAAACCCTCAAAAATTTGCGAAAGTCACGAGGTAAACTAAAAAGAGAAATCCCTGCTCGCCAAATGCGATCTTCTTGCGGAAAAAAGTGTCGTTTAAAATGTAGCATCAAACTCAACTCCACAACTTGTCAAAAATTTGTTGGTGCATTTTGGGGTCTTGGATATCTTCAGCGACAAAGGGAGTACATTGTGCAGCATACCCACGAAATAAAGCCCTAGTATTGTTACACAAGCACGGAAAACTATCGGAGCCTAAATACTGCTTTCTATTTTAAAGAGAATAACTCGCGCATTCGTGTTTGTAAGAACTTTTTAAAGGCCACCCTTGACTTGGGGGATCAAGCAATTAAAACAGCGTTAATGAAAACGACGGAGGCTGGGTTTATAGAAGGAGAGCAAAGAGGAAAACACCAAAATCATCCTACAGCAGACCCTGCAGTTAAAAAAGCGTTGTTTAATTTATCAACTCCATTCCACGTGTCGAATCGCACTATCTCTGAGCTCAGACTACTCGGGAGTACATTCAAAGCGAAAGATCATTAGCAGATATCTACCGAGATTACAAGAACTAACTTACGCCAAGCTAATAACTTGCCATTTGCTTCCGAATCAACATTTCAACTCATTTTCAATGTCCAATTCAACATCGGCTTTTTTAGTCCCAAAAAAGACTTGTGCGATTTGTGTGAGAGCTACAAAAATGCCAGTGAAAAAACAATTAAAATTACAGCAAGACTATGAACAGCATCTGCTTGAGAAATAACTAGCTCGAAGTGAGAAGGAACAAGACAAGAAATAATCTGATGCTATAGCAGTAGTTTACGACCTCCAGGCAGTAATGTAGATTCCTAAAGGGCAAGTCTAACTGTTCTTTTACAAGTCTAGAATAAACTGCTTTAATTTTACTATTAGTGATTTGCACGCTAAGAATGTCGACTGTTTTTTTTTTGGGATAAGACTGAAAGGAAGCGTGGTGCCGTAGAAATCGGAAGCTATGTTTTAGCTTTTATAGAAATGCATCTAAACAATCATCTCAGTGAAGACATAGATTTGATATTTTATTCAGATAACTGTTGCAGGCAGCAAAAAACAAGTATTTATTGTCTGCTTATGTCTACGCTGTGTGCAATATGAGAGTGAAGTCTATCACCCATAAGTTTTTGATAAGAGGTCACTCGCAAAATGAATGGATAACGTGCATAGCGTTATAGAAAAGCAAGTGAAAAGGCACATAAAATCTGGCCCTATTTACACGTTATTGCAGTATATAACACTGATTTGGGCTACCAAAAAATCTGGATCAACATACAAAGTGCATGAAATGACACATGATCGCTTTTATGACTTGAAAGCTTTACAAAAAGCTTGGGGTACGAATTTTAATATGGATTTAGACAAGAACCAAGTAAAGTGGCATGACATAAAAGTCCTCAAAGTTGAAAAGAAAAGTCCCATGGTCTTTTTTTATAAAACATCTTTTGCAGAGGCCGAATTCAAAAAATGTTGGGTGAATAAGAGACTAGACGTACTGAAGTAGAACTTACATCTAATAGGTATCACAATAAATCTGAGAAGAGCATACGCAGAAAAAATTACTTTGTCGGATGCAAAAAAAGACATTAAAGAACTTGTCGACAAAAATGTGATTCCAAACCCATACTGCGACAGTTTCTACAAAAATGTTTTGTAAAACATTGATCTAGATTAAGTAATACAATTTTTAGAGTATGTATGAAGTCTAGTACAAGAAGTAAGTGCCATTATTAACTTTATTTTATCAGGAGACTACTTTTTTTACATTTATAAATATTAATAAGGTTATTGAATATTAAAATTCTAATAATTGAACTGTGATTTGCAACTTGGGACTATTACTGCTAATAGTAAGTGATAATAGCACAAAAACGAAAATATAGACTGCTAGAATTTATAATTTTTAATATCTTGTATTGATTATTACCAAAGATAGGTCAGAGGCTGTAGTTATGTTAAGTTTAAAAAGGAGAGAATGCTCAAAATTTTATTTTACATGTAGGAGATAAATGTATCTAATATGCTACCTTCTAAAGGTTAATAATTAATGCTGTGATTATGATATAAGAAATAAGTCGTATGCGATCTCAATTTCATTACCATACCTAGTAAGTAATTAATAAATGTTTTAATAAGGACATACTAATTTTGTATGTAACTAACTTCATAAATTGATGTTTAATTTTACTTTGTTTTTATTTCAGTAAATAAATTATAAGTTTCTATTTGAATAAATTATTTGTTTTATTTTAACCATTTTAATTCTAGTATACCTACATAGATCTAAAAACTATCCTAAACTTATCAACCAAGATATTGTACATCATCCGTAACTCAAAATACTCAGAAATAGGTAACTTGTTTTTGCAGTGAAAAGTAATGTAACTAGTTTATATTTCAGATAAAGTAAAGTAACTCTAGTTAGTACAAAAAAATATTACTTACTGCCGGTGCAAAACTAGAGTAACTAAAATTTTTTGATTTTTTCCGGTTTTAAAGGAACGATTTAAAAATAAGGTAACTTACCAAGCTTTAGAAGTAATTACCTTTATAATAGGTGTTTCTAGTTTTTTAAAATATTTTCTAAATATTTCAAAAACAATTTTTCGTCGTTTCTGAAAAATAAGGTTTTTTGATTTCGTTGGGTTTTCATCTAGGGGTGCGATATATTTTTTAATATTCATTGAAAACATTTTTCACTTTTTCTTTTCGCCTTTTACTCATTTTCGGCTTTTTCATTCAGTTAGTACATTAATTTAATTATTAATTTTTTGTTAGTATGAATAAATAAATATTAGTAGTATTAGTATATTAGTTTTGTTAATTTCGCTTCAACTAAATCAATATTCCATCATTTTTGAATTTTATTGGTTTAATTTTTGCCTTACTACTTAAAACTCGTCAATTCGCCCTTTTCTCTTACCCACTAGGTGTGCCTGATGATGAAGTGAACAAACTTCGAAACCGATCGCCGTTTAAATACAAATTTCTTTGTGAGATATAAAGGACTTATTTTTTTTTCTTTTCCCACCTTTCCCACATGGCTACTTCAAGTTTGAATATTATTTATTCAAATATGTGACATTAGCATTTTCTATAGCGGTTTTTTAACACTGGTGCGTCTATAGCAAAGTATTTCTACCTTCTACAAATCAAAAATAAACAATAAATTTTTCTTGTGCAAATGTGTACCAAAAAAGTTTCACTGGCCCCCTTTTCATTATGTAACAACAACTGTTATGCTTTAATCAAAAAAATTAAACTTTAAGAGCAAAAAACTAAAATAAAAATACTTACATCTATTATTCCTTTAGCAACAGACTCTGCCCTGTGCCAGTTTCCGAGGTCTACCCTTTTCCCCCAAAAATATTGACCTAAACATAATAAAATAGTAATTATAAAAGCAATTGAATTACTGATTGCAGAAAGGGTATAAGTCAAATGACGTTAGTTTTGAGAAAAATGAAACTAATAGCTTTTGAAAACTTGTGCGTATTTCAAAAAATAGGATCGAGGGTATATATTCAAAAATATATAAACATCATCCTTTCTAAACAGTATTTTAAAAAATTTGCCTTGAACACTTATGAGTAAGTGACTTTTGAAGTTAAGGAACTTGTAATAATTGCAATGTCTTATTTAGTTTTCTTAATTTATAAAGGACCATTTAAAAATGTTTTGCTTAATTTTTTTTAGTTTCTTTTGTATCTTCTGCATATTTGACTAATTTATTTATATGTATAGGTTAAATAGCTTAATATAAAAAACAAAATGCTCTGGTTTTTGTTCTGCCCTCCGCAGTTATCGAACAACAAAACGACAAAACCAATTTTCGTTTTGAACTTTTAAGCTAAACTAATCATCTTAAACTAATTTGGCACTTTCTACGTTTTGATATTTAATTCTTCATAATATATCCGTTTGATAAAGTGCCATCGATATAATTTTAATTGTGCATATACTACCTATTTAGCTCAAAATCCGCATTTGTAAAAAGTTTATGGTTCTGTCTTTAAATTGTATAATCTTTTATAGAGTACTGATGATGGCTTAATGGCGAAAGAGGTTAAGTTAAATTGGAAATATATTGACATTCTCTTCTTTCATCATTCCTTAATTACATTTTCATCAAAAGGAAAGAGTTTGTTCAAATACGTTGTAAAATTATAATAAAAAATATTTTATCTACTCATATTAAGTTATATATTAATTATTCAACTGCTTTTGAGCAATTGATAGTATCAATAAACAAATAGCGTGAGTTTTAATAGTGAGTTATTATAACTCACGCTGGGCTCCTACGATAATTCGGCATATAAATAGTGTGCGCAGTAAATTCTTGGAAATTTTAAAGTCCATTGGCGTAAAATGGTAGAAAGATTTTTTAATAACTGGAAAGGAATGAATAATAATTAAAAGATTTTAAAATTATTAAATTGTCAATGCCTCTTAGTAGGCGGAATAGTCAATTATTAGATTGAGGGGAGTAATGTCATTTGATATTTTAACAAGATAATTTTGACGTTTTCAAATCAATTTCTAATAATAGTGCTAAAAAAAATGAACTTAGATAGTGAAGATGAGTTATTATGTACACCTTCAGAAATAAGAGAGATAACTAATAATGCAATACAGAATTTATTACCAGAAAAATCAAAATACAAGTATAAAGGTGTATACTAAAATTTTCAAGATTGGTTTAACTCGTTAACAAAAAATATACCTTTGGCATATTTTAATAAACTTAGCAATAAATATAAAGCATCGTATCTATGGACTTTCTACTCCTTGCTAAGAAGCACACTCAACATAAAGAATGGAATTAATATAGAGAATTATTCAAAATAAAGGGTGAAACAACAAACTGCGCTACTAAAGCCATTTCGTTGAAATCCTTAAAACGATTTTTGAAGCTATTCTTCAGGGTAGAAACTATTTCTACATGATATTTGCTGTCATAGGGTTTTAATGGATTTTGAGACATTTTTTCTGAAAGAATAGGAAAATGCTTGGCATCGCTGTTAATTAGGTTTTGTTCCCAAAACTCCAGCTTTTTAATAAATGCTTTTATATCAGAAATAATTTCCGCTAGTTGTTTGTCTCTCCCCTGAAGCTGCAAATTAAGTTCGATTAATTTCTCTGTAATGTCCACGAGAAAACCAAAATCTCTAAGCCAGATTGAATTTTCTAGTTCCGGAGTCGGTTCATCGCGTTGTTTGAAAAATTGAACTATACCCGATAGGACATCATTAAAACATTTCAGCACCTGTCCTCTGCTTAACCATCGGACTTCAGAGTGAAGAAGTAGGTCCCCGTATTGACAGTCAACTTCATCGGCCAAGGTTTTGAATATTCTTCTTTTAACACTTGAGCTCTAATCTTGTTCACAATTTTTACCACCAGTTTCATAATGTTGTTTAGTTTCAGGAAATTTCCACATAATGCTTGCTGATAGATAATGCAGTGGTAACAGAGAAATTGCGGAAAAGTTTCATCTTTACGACATAACGACACCAGACCCTTATCACAACCCACCATAGCTGGAGCGCCTCCGGTTGTCAAGCCTACCATTTTCGATATTGTAATTTTCTCGGAAGAAATAATATTTTTTATATGAGAAAACAACTCCTGTCCAGTAGTGTGTCCTTTCAGTGGAATAAACTTCAAAAGATCTTCTTTAATCGTAAAATCACTAAAAACCATTCTGACAAACAGGGCCATCTGGGCAGTGTCAACGACATCTGTTGATTCATCCAGTTGAAGTGAAAAATAAACACAGTTATCTAAGTCAGTTCTTAACTGTAAAAAAATATCATTGCTCATTACTTCTACACGTCTCATCACTGTATTAGCAGAAAGTTGCATAGATTTTATAGCTGAAACTATCTCGTCTTTATTTCTAAAGTTGGCAAATAACGAATTAGCAGCTTCTAAAAACGCCTGTTTTATCATTTCCCCGTCTTCATAAGGTTTCTTTTTTTGTACAATTATCTGGGACACACGGTACGATGCTTCAGTTGCAGCCTTATTTTTGTCGACTGTTCTTAAAAATATTGATTGTTGTCCAATTAACTGCTTTTTTAACCGTTTCAGTTTCTCCTTTCTGGCGGCAGAATGTAGTGGGAATGATTTTTCAAAATTAGAATGTACAGTTTTATGATGTCTCTCAATATTTCCTTTTTTAGCAACGGAGACCAAAGTATTACATAACAAACACACATTTTTATCTTTAACTTCTGTAAAAAAGTATTGTTCTTCCCATTCCGAATGAAAGTGGTATGTCTTTACCTTCTTACAACTGCTTGCCATAATATTATTTTTTGTTGTTCTCTACTAACCCAACCACTGGACGTTGGTTACGCGTTCAGTTTTAAACTAAGCGCAATGTCGCCGCGCCGTGCGTATTTATCCCGTTCAAAGCAATCCTAATCGTTCTCGAACACTAACGCGCTGGTCCGGCTGGTCGGTTCTAGCCGATTCTAGCTTGATGGCATCAGCGGCAGATCGCTCACCGCAACGTTGCCGCTGTTTATGGTTAATATTATGACAATTAGATTTTTTTGTGGAATTTTCGGAAGCTTCTCTGATTTTTGAAGTTTGTATTTTTTAAATTAAAATCGTTGTGAGAGCTACCAGAATTGCCTCGGCGAGCTACCGGTAGCTCGCGATCGACAGGTTGGCGACCACTGATCTAGACAATTATATAATTCTTTCTCGATACTTGTATCTTAGTATTTATTGTTATAGTCGTAGATAAAGTATAATATTCAACTTGCGGTAATGGTCATAACTCACTACTATTAAATAATATGAAATATTATTATTGAGTACGTACCTTCACAAGATTCAGTGGCAATCAAAAATTTTTCGGGATAGTCTTTCTGTATATCATCCAACACAGAACCTGGCGCCCATGCGTCAAAATACCAATGTAAAGCTATTCCATCAGTATAATTTCTTACTTCTGGATCTTTAAACATCTGAAAATTAATGAAAATTAAAACATACTGCTTCTATTATATAATTTTATAAAATCATGAGACTTTTATTTAGCTAATTTTAATTCTTTCTTTTACCCTATTGAAATGTTCGTATTTATTAAATCGATCTTAAAAAGAGACGTAGTTAATTTTTAATTTAACACGTTCGCCACATCTTGACCCACGGGTGGGTCACGCGAGGTTCTGCTAGTGAACGTTTGTGCCCATCGGTGGGTCACGGTATATGGTGCGTTTAATCTATGCTAGTTATGGTTGCAGTACAGCGAACCCTGCGTAACACGATGCCAAGAGAATGCAAGCTTGCATTCTCACGCTCATTTAACCTTTTCTTTATTTCATGTAAAACAGTTCAGATTAAATTTAGAATTCAATGTAGTAAGAAGTAATAAAATTTATATTTTTGAATTTGTTTTTTAAAAAGTTCTTTTGGACTTAATCACATTTATTTGGCGCAGTCAGTAAGATTGTAAAACGGTTCGACATAAATCGCGTAATCGGTCCGTCTTAACGGTTTATTTACAATAACGAACTTGTGACTCCAGAAGATACTTTGTGCAGATTCAAGAAGCTGCCCAGGGAAACGGAACCAAATCGTCCATATACTATTAAAGAAGAAATTTGTAAATCCATCCAGGGAAGAGGGACCACATCGCCCACATATCCTATTGGGGAAAAATGCAAATTTTCTTCATAGTACTGTAAGTCGAAAAATTCCTTTTATAGATTTCCTTTATCTTAGATATCGTAGCTGTAATTTTCAAATCAACCAAGAGAATAAAATTTATTTTGCTTAGAATACAATTTTAAATTTAGATAAATTTGTTGACGATAATAGTTTAGAAGAATTAACGGGGTATGGTTATCTTTATCGGTTGTAAGCAGGTAGGGTTAGGTTTGGCCCAGAACACTGCGGCCTCTTGGGTCTATTGTATTCCCCTGCTTTCCCCGTATTCAGGTACTATCTTTGGAATAGTCTTTGGTTAGTTTTAATAGGTCCCCTACCAAGTGTTCCTGGGGCGTTCTTTCCGGTTCTAGGCCAAAAAGGATGAAACGTCACCCAGTAAGAGCTTCGTATTCGAAGATCACATGGTATGAGATTTCTTTCTCTTCCATGCAAAGTCTACAAGTAGTGGGATCATTGTGTAATCCCATTACATGAAGGGGTTTCAGCAAGCAGTGCCCCATTAGTAATCCCACAATGTTGGATATCTGAAGCCTTGCGAGTTGTAGTGTCTTAGTAGCCATGCGTGGATTTGGTCCCCTTAGCATGAGCCTACTGATTCTATGCCCTCTTATCTGTTGCCAGTGAATTTGGTGTTTCATGGTTATCCACCTATTCACAGCCTGTCGAGCAGAGGTTTTGCTTATCCCAAATACAGGTTCGGGTCCTGTGAATGGTAGATCTGATCCCTCTTTGGCGAGTTTATCAGCCTTTTCATTTCCTTGGATACCTTTATGCCCTGGTACCCACACCAGTCTTACCATGTTGTGGGTTGCCAGATCATTTAGTATTCCAAGGCAGTTCCAGACAAGCTTTGACTTAATTCTGTTTGAATCAAGAGCCTTTGAAGCTGCCTGGCTATCTGAGAGAATTAGGATGGTTTGTTTTTTGTACTTCCTTCTTAAATTCTCTCGTACACACAATTCTATTGCATGTATTTCAGCCTGAAATACAGTAGCATGTTTTCCCAGTGAGACGATGATGTCGCATTTGGGTTTAACTCCATATACGCCAGAGCCTGTTCCCTTGTTAGTTTTAGATCCATCCGTATACCATACGAGACCGCTAAGCAAGTATTTATCTATCTCCTTATTTACCTTGTTCCAGTTACAGTTGACCTGAAAGAGCCTGTTAAAGGTTAGGAGGGGTGTCATGTGATGTGATCCCATATTTAATATAGAATCATTTACTTCATGTGTTATTCTGGTATGTTTTATATGTCCCAGTGGGTTCCAGTTGTTGGAGATTTCCAGTCTGTATGCACTCATTCTGGCCTCCTCCTTTATGACTAGGTCAAGGGGTGGGAGGTTTAGAATGATTTCCATAGAGGCTGTCGGTGTACTTCTCAGTGCTCCTGTAATACAAAGGCATACCAGCCTCTGTACTCCTGAGAGGGTATTGAGGGCTGTTTTCTATATTACTTTTGGCCACCAAACAAGCGCTCCATAAGTTATCATGGGTCTTGTTATTGCTAAATATAGCCAGTGGAACATTTTTGGTTTTAATCCCCATGTTTTTCCAAATGCAAACGGGGGTATTTGAATCAGCTGTTAATATTCAAGAACAAACTATCACTGTAACGATGGCGGAAACTAATCAACAAATGCTTAAACTTTATATTGATAATATCCCTCACTATGACGAAAATCCGCATACGTTAAATATTTTTATTGATAATTGTGAAAGTTTTATTGCTCAATTTTATAGTGCAACAAACACGCAGTTAAATAGTTTTCTCTCTAATGCGTTAGGGATTCCGTTTATAAGAATTCGATTATGATATTGTATCTAAAAAAGGAACCATAAATACAAATTATGATGCGTTATTACGAGTAGTAATTAATGCGTTAAAAAACGAATCAATAATTAATAATCCAGGTTAAATTAGAGATCCAAGCGTACTAGATCAATTTTTAAATAACCTCCTCGAGAATAGATTACCTGTTGAACCCTCGACAAGTACTGACGAACAACCAAAAATTTCAATTATTTCTGACATTCAAATTAAACCCCCTGACAATCAGATCAGTGACGACTCTGACTCAACTCAACACAGTACTTATAATGAAACTACTAATTACGGTATAAGAATATTGGACGCAATAATACACGATAAAGTGAATTAAATTATAGTTACACCTCACCCATATCCTAAACTATTACTCAAGAAACATATGAAAAATCACAAAATTATAAATGTTAAAATTCCTGTTGAAAATAATGAAAATCTCATTCTAGAATTTTTAGAAGACTATACAATTATGAAGAAAACATACTATTTACATTTTCATAACGACTCTCTATATCAAAATTTTAATAAATTATATTTAGAAAATTTTTTAGAAAAAGGCCCAAAATTAATTAGATGTTTAAAGACAATAAATACCGTGGCCGAAAAAGAGGAACAAATCATGTTAACTAAACATCATCACGAAGGTAAAAATAACCATCGTGGTATTGTAGAAACTTACGAATATTTAAAACGAAATTATTACTGGAAAAATAGGAAAACAACAATATCGGAGTATATAAATTCTTGCGATATTTGCCAACGTGCCAATTACGGTAGACACCCACCTTATGTACCCCTAGTAGTCACCGAAACCGCATCAAAACCCTTTCAAATAGTACATACAGATCTTTTCTATTATAATAACAAAATTTATTTCATTATTATAGACTCGTTCTCAAAATTCGCACAAGCTTATCATATTGAAGGCAAAACGGCTATTCACGTATGCAAAGCATTAATAAAATAGTTTTCTTCTTTTGGTGTACCAGAAAAACTAATATTAGATAACGGAACCGAATTTAATAACGAAACCGTTAAAGAAATTTTAAATTTGCTCAAAATCAAAATTCATTTTACTACAGTAGCGCACCATGAATCTAATGGTATAGCAGAACGATTTAATTTAAGTTTAATAGAGCACCTTAGATTACTAAAAGAAACTTATCCAAACGACAATGACGATTTAATTAATTATGCTATCTTAGGTTATAACAATTCAATACATAGCTCGACAAATTATACCCCTTTTCAACTGACCTTTGGACATACAGACTCACGAAACCCTAACCAAATTTTTATTCCAACGGCATTTTTTAGAGATTATGCTGAGAATCATAAGAAAAAACTTGAACATATATATAATGATGTAAAAAAAACTTTAGAAAATCAAAAACAAAAGATAACTGACAAAAGAAATAAGAAAGGAGATATAAATAATGATTTTAAATTAGGTCAGATAGTATTTAAACAAAATTCTCAATATCGTAGTAAGAAAAATAATGAATTCATTGGTCCATACGAAAACACTAATCTCTTAGACAGAAATAAAGTAGAAATTACCGAAAAACGAAATAAAAACAAAAAAGAAATAATCCATATAAAAGAAGTTAAACAACATCCACTTGTTACAGGTTATCCATCCACCGCTGCGGCGGAGTAACCTACCCCAAATTCCATAACCTTAATAATAACCCTGGCCTTTTGCCGTACAAATTAGGTAATGCTCAAAATAAAATAGATTTTTGGTCATTTATCCAAATCTTTGATATTTTAGATGTAGTTAAAGAATTTGAAACAATTAAAACAAATTTTAGAAATTTATAACAATCAATTTACCGAAATAGTACAAATTCCAAGCCAATTGATGAATTTCAAAATGCTTGTAATCTAATAAAAATTTAGAACAAAAAATAAGTAATCAATTAAATCAGTTAAATCCATTGAGTCACAATAGAAACAAAAGAGGATTATTTGATAATAATCCTCTTTTGTTATTAGATCTTTAACAGGCAATTTAGATTAAGATGATGCTGAAAAGTATGATAAAGCAATAGCACTACTTTCAGAAAACCAATTAAAACTAAAAAATTTAGCTGCGAATCAAATTACACTTTTACAAAATATATATCACTTTAAAAATAGCACGAGTACCCTGGCTCATAACGAATAAATCTTATTAAACAGAATAGAAAAAAATGAACATTTATTAAAACATAAAAATTCTGACTATCAGTTATTTCACAAATAATCCCAGTTTATCAATTAATTTATAATATTTTAGAGATTGAAGTAGCCATTTCATTTTATAAACTGAATACATTTCACAATTCAATAATTGAACCTCATGAGCTTCTAGTCGAAATAATGTTATATAGTAAACAATAATTAAAAGTTAATAGACTTCCATTTGAAGGAAAATTAGAAAATATTCTAATGTTTGAGAAAATAATCGAAATTAAAAGTTACAGTAAAGGATACCAAATAATTTTTATTCTTTAAATACCCATAGTATGGAGTGAAATTTACAGTTATTATCACATGTATGCCTTACCTACCCCAATAAAAAATTCCTTTAAAGTAATCATTGCTCAAACCAAATACCTCATTTTAAATGACCACTCCTACATATTTTTCGACGTAAGGTGTGAAGAAATTAATTCAGATGAATACTGTAACCAGAACAGTCCAGTTACAATTACAGAAGAAACTCCATGCCAAATTCAATTGTTCCGCTATTTCAACAACGTTACGTCTTGTGAACAGGTGCCGGTCCAGATGCCCAAATTAAGAATTCAAAAACTGGTAAAGAACCATTGGATCATCATATCCCCAAAAAAAACTGTAGCTATTCAAAAGTGCGAAATCAATAAAGACAGCAACCGCCTCCGAGGAACTTTTGTTTTACAACTTAGTGCGGACTGTGACGTAAACATAAGTGGTACCCAAATTCGTAATTATCAAAAAGACTTTAAATTAATTAACCTTCCAAACTCAAACATTAAAAATAAACTCATAATAGACTCAAAGGTTAAATTCGTGCCGATTAAATTAGACTCAATTTAACTGACGTTAAACACATTTAAAATATATTAGAAGCTCAAAAACACAAAATAAGTGAAATTTCGGACATAATCCTTTCAAATCAAATTAGTGCTTGGACGATTTCAATTTACGTAATACTTGCAATTTTTATCATTTTTGGAAGGGAAGTCAAGTTCCCAAAATCCAAAGCAGAAGTCAAGAAACCCCAAATTTGGAACTTCAAAATCCTGTTGCCAGCCCCAGAATTTCCCTCTAACGGCGGAGGAGTTATGGTTGCAGTACAGCGATCCCTGCGTAACACGATGCCACGAGAATGCAAGCTTGCATTATCACGCTCATTCAACCTTTTCTTTATTTCATGTAAATCAGTTCAGATTTAGTTTAGAATTCAATGTAGTAAGAAGTAATAAAATTTATATTTTTGAATTTGTTTTTAAAAAGTTCTTTTGGACTTAATAAATGTATTTTGCTAAATGTCTGCGTTTAGTTTAAAGGATTTTATTATTGTACCTACGGATGTAAGACAGTTCTACGTTGTCCTGTACAGCGCCAGAATCTTTAGACGACTGTGCAGGCAAATCTAATATTTTCTTCGCTCTGAAGGTCATGTTGCATAGTCACTAGTCTTTAGTTATCAGAAACAAAAACTTTCATGTCGAATTTTTGCAAAAATAATCCATATTACTAAGTGCCCACGGGTGGGTCATGACGGCTGCAAGTAAAATTTTTTTCTACAGGCTATCGTTACCCATCTGTGGGTCACAATTAAAATCAGGAGAAAATGCAATAAAACATATAGAACATTATTTATTAACACACAAAATATACAAATTGCGGTCTTAAATCGAAAACCACAATGACGTTTCAGCGGAAAAACTTAGCAAGCACTGGCACAAACTACGAAAAAACTCAAATGGATTCTCATTCATTTAGATGTAAAAAGTAACTCGGCCGATGTTGTATCATTAGGGGGTTAAAGTGAACGAAAACTGACAGAAAATTGACAGCTACGGATGTGTTCTCAAATATCATTCCCGTTGACGTCTACATACATAAGTAACGTAACGTAAATAAGATTATATATTTTTTAATTAGGCATTACAATAACGACCTGTCCAACAATAGCTGCCAGTGGGAAGGTCTCTTATATCTAAAGGGGTAGCGACATAGTCCTGTATAGTGGACGTTAGTTTTATTCGAAATAGTAGTCATAAAGCCTGTCAATTTAAGTAAAAATGTTAAAAAGCGATTTTTTTAAATAATATTTTTATTGTGTTCGACCTAAAATATTTAAATGTAATCCTTTATTATTGATTTTACGTATTGTAGATAGAATACATCGTATGTCGCAACCCTTAGATATACCAAACCTTCCCACTGGCAATTAATTTGTTTGGAATGCCTAATTGAATCAGAAAAAGTCCTAATTAACTGTCATTATCTATCGTAGCATGTAAATAAAAAAAAGCGCTAGACACATTGATATAGCAATTAGAGGATAAATCATTGTAACTATTTTTGATATACAAAAATGGGACCGGGAGGCATGTCTTTTGCACTAACTAAAATGGCGGAAAAGCAGGTCCGGATTTACATGTTACTAATAACTTGGTCTTCTCCATCCTTTTTCTGAGACAACACCGCGCCTAATCCATAACCTGACGCATTCAGTGTGAACTTTGAAAGGACAGTTTAGAACTAGTGCGGACATCAAATATTCCTTAGTTTTCTAAAAAGCAATGTCACATTTTTCTGTCCACACGAACTTACGTCCTTTCCTTAATAATGCCGACATTGGCGATATTAGCGTGGCGAAATCGGAAATATACCTTCGATACCAGGAGAAACATTGCAGATATCTTATCGGGATCTACATGAAGACCACTGCGATCGACAACATACCCTAAGTATTTCATCTCTGGCCTGCAAAATTGACATTTGTCCCAACTTAGAGTAAGGTTTGCCTCCTAAACACTTTTTCTAAAATGGCCAAATCTTTCTCAAAAGTTTTGGTAAGGATAACTAAATCATCTAGATATACAAAGACATGGAGTTCCAGTTCTGAATCAAAAACAGTATCAATCAAACGCTGCCAAGTAGCAGGTGCATTATGTAATTCGAAAAGCATTCGCCAAAATCGGAATAAACCTCTGCCCGGTACTGTAAAAGCTGTATAAGGTCTAGACGCTTTTGCTACAGGTACCTGCCAGTAAGCAGATTTAATGTCAAGAGACGAAATGTAGTGTGCATCGCTTAATTTATCTAGCGTGTTAGTAACATGAGGCAGTGTATATCCATCTCTCTCTCTGTCATCGCATTAAGCTTCCTAAAGTCAACGGTAACTCTCATCTTTCTTCCTGACTAAAAAAAGAGGTGATGACCAGCCACTATGCGATTTTTCGACTACGCCTTTAGCGAGCATCTCATCCAATTTCTTATTAATGTTAAATTACTTCTGTTTGATAGGCAGAGATTGTGTCACAATGACATGCTTAGCCATAACAGTGCACCCTAAGGTTTCACCTATTTCTAATCGGTTTCTGGCAATAACAGCCTTCAATCGGATATCCTCCGTTTCGGTTAAAACCGTCCGACTTCTTAGGTGTTCCACATTATTCAGATTATATACTTCTTTGGAAAAATACTGAGATCAGGAACAATTATCATCGCTTCCCAAAAATTCGTACTCAAAATTAATGTATAAAGTATCTCTGGTACTACTAGTACCTTAATCAACTTCAACCTACTTTTTATAAGAAATGGTAGGTAGCTCGCAGACGCCAACACTCTGATAGCTACGCGTCAACTGGTTTTACTTGACGTGTCCAAAATAATAATAATAATAAGACCAACCCTGATTTCCAATTATAGTGTCAGAAGCACCTGAATCTAGCAATACTATTAAACGAATACCCAATACATAAACTTTTAAGAAAGGTCGTTCATATCCTTCTACGTGATCTAAAATATAGTCTAAAATTGGTTGTATGTGCTTGGTCGAGTCGTCCATTTCTCCCGCCGATCTTCCTCGATAACCTCAGATCAACGGTGGGACAGTTCTGAACTGTAAATCCTTTACGCTGGCATTTAAAACATTTAATGGGTTTAGGTAAAGCACAACCTATCACTCGATGGCCTGGCTGTTTACAACGGAAACATATAACTGACCTACTATTTGGAGGAGCAGTCTAAATTCTAGAATCCTCCTCATCACCAACATAAGCTAAATCCCTTTCCATGATTCCAGTCATTTGAGTTAAAGGTTCGACATAGGTGTTGATAAGATCTTTTCTGTTTTCCATTTTCCTACATTGTTCTCGTAACTTAGCAATGGTAGTCGCAAGTGGATCTCGTAAGCGATCCAAATAAAATGGATGCAAATCTCGCATAATGACCTTCAATTTAGCATCTTCAGATATTAAACAGCGCAAACGATTAAAATAACTAATCATAACAGCTAAATAAACCACTATAGATTATGATGGATGTTGAGTACGTTTCTGTAATTACTCAAACAACGCGTCTAAATGATGAGCGGTAAGATACTTCATTCTAAATTCATGATGACATGATGATAATCGGGTCCTGCAATCTTTATGAAACTGATAAGCCTCATCAGCAAAAAGGTCTACCTCTGGATCCAACAGAAAAGCTTTTGGAATATTTCAGGCTATTCTCAATTCTTTCATTCTCTCAAAGAAAGCCGTGATAGACATGCCCTTACCATCTCCCGTAAACTTCCTTAAATCCCACTTGTGAGGCCCTTGTACAAAAAAAAATATCTTTAAGCATCGAGGAACTTGCAGCAGGTGGATCAAACTATCTAGCCTGCAAATAAGTGAGACTTGCTGGCGTTGGCCGATTCGCAGCGTCAATGTCATTTAATTTGGTGTTAAACGTGCTCAGCGCAGATAAACTCATGGCAGTTAAATCAGCTTTCCTTTTCCTTTATTCAGCGCTCGTAAATTTATTCTGAATCTTCTTGGCTTCATTTGACGTCTTATTCCCAGTCAGATCATCAACTAATTTTATAACGTTTTGTAGTGACTTCTTCACTGCGGTTTCATCTTCCTCTAAAGTAAATGGATAATTTATCGTAATCACGCTCCAATTGAATTGCTGAGGTCAGTCTATGCCTCATCTCATCACAACTCCCTAAACTAATTCCCCGAAATGTTAACTCATAAGTCAATTCGTCCTTATCCAGACGGTTAATAATCAATCTACGAGTAATTTTCAAAATATTACTAATCCCCTAATAATAAATTACTTGGTTTTAAAACCTGCTCAACCAACTATAGTGCTTATCTACCTCTATACACGTATCTTTGGAATATACTTATATACAAAAGAAATATAGTTCATATAAAGAATAAGTTCATAAAAAAATATTAGTTCATAAAACAATATTAGTTTTTAAATCAGGAAAAATTTAAACTTGTAACGTTATTTCAACAAAACCATATCTTACTCAAATGTCATTTGTCGTCTTGTGCGATTTATTTGACTTGGTTCGCAGCGACAATCGACTTGATTTTATTTTAAATTCATCTTGGTCATCCGATGTACTGGATGATTTTTGTTTATCGCAGAATCCGTCTGATTTTCTAAGGTAAGTTTTAATAATGATATTTTGTTGAACATAACCTCAATATCAACAATGGATAATACCTAGTTAATTAATATATTATTTACAAGGAATAAGATATTATGCTTTACTATGTTTAAATATATTAAATAGAATTTTTCCTTTTCATATTAATTTTAGTCTCTGTGAAATTATTCATTTAATAGTTTTAAATTGTTCATTTAATAGTTAAAGCATTTTATTTGGATACTGTTCAGAATTCCTATTTCCTATCTTATTATTTTAACCTTTTTTAGCTTGGCTATATCTAGACGGTTTTGAATTCCTCTCAAGACGTTTTTGATTCATCTCTAAACGTGATTTGGATTTATCGCTATACGTTTTTTGGATTCATCTCTAGACGTTTTTTTGGTTTAATCTCTAGAAGGTTTTAGTTCCATCTCAAGAAGGTTTTGGTTCAATCTCTAGGCAGTTCACGTTAGAATACAGAAGATCATTCACAGTGCAGAATTATGCAGAATAAGGATTCCGAATCCCTTGTAGAAGTTGCCTGAAGAAATACCATGTTATAGATTTACATTCCGTATATTACCTTAGCTTACCAAAAGATAAGTGCTTTCTCAATAAATCATCTTAAATTTGAATTTAGTAAAACTTATGTGATTTAGAATTTGATAGCTACCTTATCCAAAGCATGGTTTAAATATTATTTATTAGTGGTTAGTGATTTTCTATATTTTTATCACTAACCTAGAGTCAAGTGTAGTAAGCTTTAAATATAGTGGTACTGTAATGAAGTCAATTTTCATTACTATATTTCGGCCTATTCCGGATATAAATTTCAATTTTTATTTTTTTATTTTATTTTAACTTCATGGGTAGACCCTGTATATCAAATTTTGTTTCATTTAAATTCGCGTATTATACCTGAGTAACGAAAGCGCGCGCGCTTCGCGCACATCGAGTGGGGAGCTAGCCTGCTTGGGCATAGAGACTGGAATTCAGAATTCAGTATGAAAATTCATTCAATTGACTTTACTGATTCGACTAGCATCTGCTGCTTTTGCTCCGATATACGCAGCTGAAAAGTATCGCCGAGTCCGTAGTTACGTACACCGAATTTGTTTACATTTTTTTTGTCGACGGTTCTTGAGTTAAAACGTTCGAATACCGGTTTCATTTGAAATAATTATTCCGTTTTCGATTTTATTTAATAGAAATAATAATTGATTTTAGATTTTCGTTAAAAATATTTTGATTTACAGATAAATTATTTAGTTTTGATTTTATTTAGAAACATTGGAAATTAGTTTTGGTTATTAGGAAATAGAAACTTTGTTTCTATTTTATTAATTAATTAATTTTATTACGACCGTGAATTATGTTTCTATTTTACAGTAATAGTAAACCTAATTTCAAATTAAATTCCGTATACAGTTGATTAGTTAATTTTCATTGCAACCGTGGATTTTGTTCCCTAATTTTTTTTTAAGTAATAGTAAATTTAAATTTAAATTAAATTCCCGTACATAGTTAATTACTTAACTTTTACTAAGACCGTAAATTTTGTTTCTATTTATTCACAATCTTGTTTAACTTTTTTTTTATTTATGTTTCTTTACTTGGGAATAGAATTAGTTCGAAAGTTGGAAAGTTGAAATAGTATCATTTTTCATGTCGAGTGGACTGGTTGTGGCGAGGAAGCTCACATGGGATTAGATACTATCCCGGTTTTAGATTTTATTTAGATTAACCCCTATCCGTGATTAACCATATTAGTGTTTTTTCTTATGTTTGAGAGGGCTGGTTTTGGCGAGTAGGATAAATACTGACTCCAGTTTGATATTTTGTTTTGTGTTTGAGTGGGCTGGTTGTGGGCGAGTACACTCATTATAGGATTAAATACTAACCCGGATTTTGATTATTTTCTTTTAGTTACCTCCGCGCCGTGATTAAAATGATAGTATCATTTTTATGTTGAGCGTGCTGGTTGTGGCTGAGTGCACTCCTCATAGGATTGATACTATCCCGTTTTCTTATCATTTATCTATTCCCCATTCACTAAAACAAGGAGGTTTGTTTTCAGTTTCAATACCGACTAGAGAGTTAACCAGATAACTTTTTCTACGACCGTGATTTTAATTTTTTTTACGAAACAAAATATTTAACTTTAATCTTTATGCCGATTTAAGAGTTAACTAATTAACTTTTGCTACGACCGCCATTATTTGTTTTTGTTTCGTTTTGGCTCAACCACCGATCCGACAAATTTATTAATTAGATACTATTGCCACCGAGCATCTTTCTTCTAATTTTAATTCTACCGTCTGATTGAGACTATCATTACTGGCCGATCTGTTTATTTTTATTTTGTTCAGGGTTTTAAAATTACGAGCGGGGGTGGGCGTTGAAATAATACTTAAAATTTTTTTTATTGTAAATAGTTAAAAATTCAATATATGTGTCAACGTTACCTTGACTGTTACTGAAGTTACTGAACCCCTAATTTACTTCCCCCTTTATTTCAGCAGTGAGAAATTCTTTATCACCACAAGCAACGATTAAAGCCCGTTACTTGTGGTTACTTATTACCTGTGTCCTGAGTGACCAACGACCCCTGGAATTTTTCATCTCCATCTGTGCTGCCCGAGTACTTTCGACGCCGTTTCGAAAGTTTGTAGAGTAAACCACACATCAAATCTGGCGCCCGAGAGCCGTCCCGTCAACAGGCGTCATTTGTAAGTAATCGTTTTCTCTGAGGCGAGAAAACCCCTTACAAATTTTCAAAGTTATTCGAGTTATTTAATAACCTAACCCACGCCCTATTAATTGAGCTCAAACACATTAAACAAGTAGATAGAATAACTAGATATCACGTTATTATAACTAAAAGGTTCAATCATAAATGTTTAAATTTCAGTTTCCGGTCCTAAAAGTAAAATAAAAATGTATCGACTATCCCAACCTCACATAAATAATTATGAAGTATTCACTTAAGGTGTGAAGAAAAAGAAAATATTGCAGTCATCTTATTTCCACACAAGTATCACTTTTACTATCCCTAAGGTATGAGCTAAATGTTGTCTTTTTTATAATAATTTTAATTACTAGTAGTAAAAATGTTTTACTTTAATATACAGCATCTATTTACAAGTCCCAAAAAGTACTAAGCAACGATTAACCTAACTTTTCCTATAGCTCTTATTTTTATTTATGGGCACATGTTGGGCGCAAAAATGTAACGTCATATTAAAGTGACACAAAAGTTCGGTTGTCCCAGATATCAACCTAGTGGCTCTGGTTCACTCTGGTGGAGATGAGAGTGGCTGATTATTTTGTAATTTGGGAAAAATACAATATATTTGATGTTTAGTTGGACGCCAGGTAGATCTTTAATATTAAGCCTCTTTAAATCCAGAAAAGTCCCACTTTTAAATCTACGAAATAAATAGGAAATAAAAAGACAACCTTAACTTAGATCTTGTTTATTTATTTTACAAATCAGAAAAATATTATTTTGTCTTTCCCCTTGCCCCGTGTTAATGACCCTCACAATACCCTGTAATAATAATGGCTCTCCATGGCTCTCCAATAATGTAATTCGTATCGAAAATGAATATACTGTCCTACTTAAATATTTATATATAGGCCTGTAATAACCCCAAAATTCTTAAACTAAACATCAAAAATATTGTATTTTACCCAGATTACAAAGAAATCACCCACTTCCATCTTCACTAGAGTAAACCGGATCCACACGGTTGACATCTGGGGCAACCGAACTTTTGTATCACGTTAATATGACGTTACATTTTAGCGCCCAACGTGGGGCCATAAAATTAAAATAAGGAAAAGTTAGGTTAATCGTTGCTTAGTATTGTACGTCTACGTTATTGTTCTAAACATACTTTAACTCCCTATTAATCACTATTATTTTTTAAAAACAGTTTTTTGAATGTTTCATAAACAGTACAATGAGCTGCAAGGTAGAAGCTTGGCTATTTGCAACTATTCGAGAATTGGCTTGTAGACTATCCATATGTGTCGACTCTTTTTTTAGAATTTTCTGAACCTATTCCTACCAACCAACCCAGAATTATGTAATATATTCACTAGATAATTCTAAACGTGCCGATATAGAAGCAACATTTCTCAAATTTCCAATCAAATAATTCAGGACATTCTTTATGAAGAACACTAAAACTTTGCCAATTGCGATGGATGATCCTTTTTACCGTCTACCTATAGAAAAGCATGCTTCCATTATTATTTAGTCATGTAAAAACTGTAATAATTCAGGCTGTTATTCAGTGGTGGCTGGTCACATGAGGCAGGTGACTCAGGGTCTCTTCATCCACTGTATAATAATACCCTTTTTGTGGTGATCCCTGTTTAAATTTAAATAACAATTGGAATAGAAAAATAAACAAATGGCTGGAGTGACCTGTTTAAATATTATCTATTTTAATTTTGACTGACTTCAAAAGAAAAGAGGTTCTCAATTCGTCGGTATATTTTCTTATGATTTTTTAAAAAACATTAATGGATTCGATTTTTGATAAACTGAATTTTCTATGGGATTGATTTTGATAAAATGAATTTTATGCAAGATTATTTTGAGTTTGTTTTTGTGTCATTGTTTTACTACACTATTATTTTATTGTGTTCGGTTACCACGAGTTGTACACATACATTTGAATAATTAAACTAGTGGACTCGTAGAAATTTATTGTAAACCTGGAGCCCGAATAATGATCGCCAAACTTGAAGTCTCTGGGTCAGAATGACGATGTTGACAACCCTAATCTAAGGTGCCTTTAATGACTATTCTTAACATATCCAAGCACATAAAAAAGCATTTCACTTAATACTAATGACACAAAAGACAATAAAAGCTAATATATTTGCTAAAATGGATCTCACAGAATGAGAGATGTGATTTAAAACAAAAAATATTAAAAAGTAATTTCTTACCGTATTTAAATAGGCTTTAAGTATTGGTCGTTGCTCGTCTAATACCAAAATCTTTATGCTAGAATATTTAGAACCCCGAATTGTCGGTCCAAAATGATTACGGATCATTTTTTCTAAAACCAAAACAAATGTTATACTTTAATCAAGGTTTTTTTTATATTTTTGAGGGATTATGTAGCAAGCAAGATGGCCTTTTTGAAGTGAAAACTTCTTTAGCGGCGTTGAGCACTTTTGTGGGATGGGTAAAAACTGTGAAACTCGCGTCAGGACACGTTGGCTGATCGAAAATTCGTATAAGACGGTTGGAGAGTAGTGTTGTAACATCGAAATCGATTAATCGAACAATCGATTGTTTTTCTTTCGATTGTCGATATTTTTTAAATTGGAATAAATTGGAATAAATTGGAATAAATTGGAATAAATTGGAATAAATTGGAAATAAATTGGAATAAATTGGAATAAATTGGAATAAATTGGAATAAAATTGGAATAAATTGGAATAAATTGGAATAAATTGGAATAAATTGGAATAAATTGGAATAAATTGGAATAAATTGGAATAAATTGGAATAAATTGGAATAAATTGGAATAAATTGGAATAAATTGGAATAAATTGGAATAAATTGGAATAAATTGGAATAAATTGGAATAAATTGGAATAAATTGGAATAAATTGGAATAAATTGGAATAAATAATTGGAATAAATTGGAATAAATTGGAATAAATTGGGAATAAATTGGAATAAATTGGAATAAATTGGAATAAATTGGAATAAATTGGAATAAATTGGAATAAATTGGAATAAATTGGAATAAATTGGAATAAATTGGAATAAATTGGAAATAAAATTGGAATAAATTGGAATAAATTGGAATAAATTGGAATAAATTGGAATAAATTGGAATAAATTGGAATAAATTGGAATAAATTGGAATAAATTGGAATAAATTGGAATAAATTGGAATAAATTGGAATAAATTGAATAAATTGGAATAAATTGGAATAAATTGGAATAAATTGGAATAAATTGGAATAAATTGGAATAAATTGGAATTATAAATTGGAATAAATTGGAATAAATTGAATAAATTGGAATAAATTGGAATAAATTGGAATAAATTGGAATAAATTGGAAATAAATTGGGAATAAATTGGAATAAATTGGAATAAATTGGAATAAATTGGAATAAATTGGAATAAAATTGGAATAAATTGGAATAAATTGGAATAAATTGGAATAAATTGGAATAAATTGGAATAAATTGGAATAAATTGGAATAAATTGGAATAAATTGGAATAAATTGGAATAAAATTGGGAATAAATTGGAATAAATTGGAATAAATTGGAATAAATTGGAATAAATTGGAATAATTGAATAAATTGGAATAAATTGGAATAAATTGGAATAAATTGGAATAAATTGGAATAAATTGGAATAAATTGGAATAAATTGGAATAAATTGGAATAAATTGGAATAAATTGGAATAAATTGGAATAAATTGGAATAAATTGGAATAAATTGGAATAAATTGGAATAAATTGGAATAAATTGGAATAAATTGGAAATAAATTGGAATAAATTGGAATAAATTGGAATAAATTGGAATAAATTGGAATAAATTGGAATAATTGGAATAAATTGGAATAAATTGGAATAAATTGGAATAATTGAATAAATTGGAATAAATTGGAATAAATTGGAATAAATTGGAATAAATTGGAATAAATTGGAATAAATTGGAATAAATTGGAATAGATTGGAATAAATTGGAATAAATTGGAATAAATTGGAAATAAATTGGAATAAATTGGAATAAAATTGGAATAAATTGGAATAAATTGGAATAAATTGGAATAAATTGGAATAAATTGGAAAAATTGAATAAATTGGAATAAATTGGAATAAATTGGAATAAATTGGAATAAATTGGAATAAATTGGAATAAATTGGAATAAATTGGAATAAATTGGAATAAATTGGAATAAATTGGAATAAATTGGAATAAATTGGAATAAATTGGAATAAATTGGAATAAATTGGAATAAATTGGAATAATAATAGGCATTGAGGAAAATATAAAATATGTAATTTATTTTAAAAGTGAAAACTTCTTTAGCGGCGTTGAGCACTCCTTGTGGGATGGGTAAAAACTGTGAAACTCACGTCAGGATACGTGGGCTGATCGAAAATTTGTAAGACAGTTGGAGAGTAATATTGTAAACTCGAAATCGATTAATCGAACAATCGATTGTTTTCTTTCGATTGTCGATATTTTTTAATCGAATGTAAGGGTTTCGATTAATTAAAAAAATCGATTTTTTAAAAATCTATTTTTATAGAACAAAGCCTACACAGAACACGAGGCTAATGACCTTAGCAGTCGATGCCGATGACACCAAATAAAAAAAACAGCCAATAAACGTGCAATAAATTTCAATTTCAAAATTTTTTTATACGAGACTTCTTGTACGAAAATTTATTTATTTATTCTCATGACGCATCCGCATTGCTTCAAAAAAAAAATTGGAAAATTCTTTGATGAATTACCAATGATATTGAGTGGAGATTTCAACATTGATTTTTCTGAGAGATAAACTTTTTAATGTAATATAATGTAATTTAATGTAACATAAATTGTAATGTGTGTGTATGATAGCGCAATAAAATATTGTATTCTACCACATAAATGATAGTACTTTTATATTGATAATAAAAGCAATTCGTTCAAAATTATTCCCTAACTATGCCAAAAAATCAAAAATGCACACCGTTAATATTCAAGTTTTCACTTCTGCGCGGCACTCCCCGAGTACAACCCGTGTTTTTTTTTTATAATTATTTTCAGTCTTTTCAGATTTAGATAAAGTGTCAGGTAATTTTTAACCGACTTAAAGAAAGAAGGAGGTTCTCAATTCGTCGAAATATTTTTAACCGACTTCAAAAAAGAAAAATGTATTTTTTTTATGTATGTTTAGCGATAATTATTTAGTACATTGTTCTGATTTCTATGATTCTTTTTTGTTAGAAAGGGAATACCTCAGGAAAAGTTCCTTGGATCTGATGATCTATTAAAAAATAAAAAAATTCAATTTCTAAGGGCATCTGAATGATTTGGAAGTCGTTTTTTTAAAATAACTTTTATTATAACTTCTTAATCTCTTAGATAACTTAAAATGTCATCTTTTCACTATTGGATAAAACTAACCGGCAGATAAATTGGTTAAATCTGAAAGATAACTTATCTTACCTATGAACGTACTTATAGTCCAAGAACCCAGTGACACACATTTCATTAAGTGTTTGATTGCACTTTGAAATTTTTTATTTGAAATCATTTGGATGGAAAAGCAGATATACCTGTGTTGGCTTGACCCACCCCGGTACACCAGGTACTGCGCATAATAGAAAGGGGTCGTAAAAATATGACCCCAAAAAAAATGTTTGATTAACGCTGAAATTTTAAAAAGCGTCCTTAATTAAATATAAAAAAAATTAATTCCAAAAAGGCAGACACTTTTTCCGGGGTTTAATTGCCGGCCAACATAAAAATAAGTATTATTTATTATAGAAAGAGATAGGCTGCGTATGGCCGATACAGCTGTAGGGTGATCAGCGCTCTCACTCACACCTACAGCTATACCTACTTATTTTTATATTGGCCGGCAATTAAACCCCGGAATAAGTGTCTGCCTTTTTGGAATTAATTTTTTTTATATTTAATTAAGACTCTATTAAAATTTGAGCGTGAATCAAACACTTTATTTTTTGGTCATATTTTACGACACCCTTTCTATTATGCGCAGTACCTGGTGTCCCGGGTGGTGGGTCAAGCCAACACAGGTATATCTGCTTTTCCTTCCAAATGATTTTAAATTACAAAATTTCAAAGTGCATCAAACACTTAATGAACTGTGTGTTACTGGCTCTCCGGCTGTGATAAAATAGGTATATGGCACATGTGACACGAGTCAGCATATAATTAAATTTGCTTTTATGGACTTTGTTGATGACGTTGTATTTTTGAAAATAGTGGTTTACTTATTTGTTTTGAATAATTGTAAAAATACTTTTGGAAAAATAAGCAATATAATAAAAAAACTACATCTTTGAAAATAATATTCTTATTTTCCAGTAGATACTGCTTTGTGTTTCAAGCATAACTTGGCATAACTTGGTCGATTTTTTTATTTTGTCACTTGCTTTATGGAATATTAAATAATAACTAATTTCAGAAAAATACAAAAACTTCTTTCAAATAATAAGTGACAAAACGAAATAATTGACAGTAGGAATGACATACAAAATACGGTTACAAAAAACGCATGCTAATTGAGCTTTTATAATTAATCGCTTGGGCGCTGGTACTGCTAACGGTGTTCAAAATACATGGCTTCTTGTGGGAATTATATATAATTTTGTCAAAATAATAAAAATAAACTTGTTTATAGCTAAATAAAGCACAGAAGATATTGTTGTATTTATCTTCTAAATAAGTCTTGCATATTTTAATTGATAAATTATTTGATTTTATCTATATAATATACAAATTAGGTAGGTATGACCAAATTCGAAAAAGTTTGAACCCTTTTTCAAGAGCAAAATAAAACATAGTTAACAGATTTTTTTAATGTTGTAGTACAAGTATAAAGGGAGGTTTGAGAATATACATAGTATTACCTCATCCTTTAATTTCAGCTTTCCCCTTTTTATTTTGCTAACAGTACCATCAGTAAAACTAGTCTTATAATATTTGATAATATCTTCTAAAAAGTATAGTACAGCATCATCTCTAGAAAGTGCTTTATCGGCACTAATAAACAATATATATTCTGCCACTATTCTAAGCGTTTAGTATCCTATAAAAAACATTTACAATGACACAATTGGGGTTCAGCAAAAAAATAACAGTAGCAACTCTTTAGCTCACATTTAAAAATACATTTTCTTTTCTAGTAAGTTAAATTTAATGAATAATTATTGTTGTTTGTAAGTCAGGATCTATGGACTATAAAATTTTATATTATAGAAACTTGTAATAAAACAAACTACACTATGTAAGATACATATTGTGACTACTTTAAAATAAATATTATATTTAAAACATAAATACATTATTTTACTTACATTAGAAGCTTTAATAAGACATTGAATTGATTTCTCCTTGTTTTTTCTTTAGTTTTTCATTTGATTTGTAATCTGTTTTACAATCTGGAACGACGTAAATCTTGCTGTGATGGCTTTTTTGTCACCCATGTTACTTGTACTCAGGTACTTTTTTTTACATTATTTTAATTCTTTTCACCATTTTTTTAAAAAATCACTTCCTTTTACATTGACTTACATAGAAAATTGACACAGCTGCTATTCGACATGCCAATTACAGTCAATTTCGCAAACTTTATAAAAAGAAGAACGGAAATTTGAAATTTCACCATTGCCGTTTCGCCTCCTTCTCTCTTGTTCCCCAGGCAGATCTACTGATTCAGCCCTTCATCTAGTTGCTGGCCGGATAGAAAGATCCCTGGACCAATAAGGAGTCGGCCTTGGGTGTTTTAATAGACATAGAAGGTGCTTTTGATAAAACCGCCTTTCCAAAGATAATACACTCACTAACCAAATGGTTTGTGGGTGGATACATAACATGCTCTCAAAGCGAGCAGTAAACATAAGTGTAGAAAATGTGAATATAAGAGGTTTGGTTGCGAGGAGATGTCCACAGGTAGGGGTACTATCACCTCTACTGTGGAATATGGTCCTCGACACCCTCATCAGCCGCCATAGTAATGACAATCACTACACAATACCATGTACAGATGACCTGGTCATTCTGCTAACAGAGAATTTTGATAACACTCTGCGAAAAAATGCAAGTAGCTCTAAAAATTATAGAACAGATGGTACAAGGACTGTCTATCAATCATAAGAAGACAGAAATGATCCTTTTTAACAAGGAAAATGTTTTAAAATAGAATTAAAACCTTCAGAACTCCTAAACACAAAACTAAACTTTGCAAGAGAGGTGAAGTTCCTAGGTTTCACCTTTGACAGCAAGTTAACATGGGAACTCGCATTTAGAAAACAGAGTTAAAAGAGCATACATTGCTTATGAACAATGCCCGCCAAACTGTGGGGCGCACCTGGGGTTTCTCCCCCAGAGTCGTCGCATGGAGGTTGCTCTGACGACAATGATACGCCTCCGTCCAATCGGAATAGAACCTGATGTAGGATCTGCTGAGGCGAGACGTCACTTTTGGTAGAAGGCTCTCACTGCTTCAAGTGAACGTGGACTCCATCTCACTAAAATATATCTTTCATAAGCAATATAAAGTTATAAATAGAACAAATAGAAGAGCCACAAGTGGCAGGTACGATTCATATCTACACCGACGGTTCTAAAACAAAATAAGACTCAGGATGTGGAACATACCCCAAAATGGGCTGTGAGCAATAGTGCTAGTGTAGTTCAAACAGAGCTAACGGGGATCCCTTATAACAGCAAAATAAATAAACAGAAACAATATCACTGGAAGGAACATGCTCATCTATACAGATAGCAGACAAGCATTACTCACCCTGAACAGACCACGAATTTATTTAGGTTCAGTACTAGAATATCACGAAGCTTTGGCCGAAGTATGCATCAACAACGTGGTCACCTTAAGATGCATTAAAGGTCACGCCCCATCGAAAGGTAACCGTCTTGCTGATTCACTAGCCAAGAAAGCAGCCAACCAAATACTGTTTGGACCTGACCCTTCTATTGGCCTGACAAAATCGGTAGTGATAGTTGTAATCAAAGAACATTTCCTTGTGAAATTCAAGGAAAGATGGGATGAAACAAGAAACTGCAGAGCTGCCAGGGAGCTCTTAAGTTATCCTGACAACACTGCAGCAAACAAATACTTGACTATGACTAGACAGAATCTGCGCCTGGTCACAGGCAATCTGACTGGTCATTGGCAAGTACGAAATCATCTTCATATCATGGGGCTGTCAGAATCCGCACTCTGCAGAGGATGCGAACATGAAGATGAGACCATCGAGCATATCCTTTACGATTGCTCGACGCTATTATTTATTAGAAGATTTGTGTTCGGCGAGTATCGGCTAACACCGGCCGATATAAGAAAAGCACCTCTTGGCAATGTTGTCAACTATATTAAATCTGTAGGCTGGCTCACGAGCTAGGAGGTGCCTATCTTCTCAGGAGGATGCACAATGTGCCTAATGAGGCCTAAGTGCCGTGGGGTAACCCATCCTTCACACATTACAGATACAGAGAGATTCTCTCTAGTTTTTAAACGCACGCATAAATACATTGATATGAAGGTAGTTGCATGACCACAAAACGTTAAAAAGTACCAGAATACTATCCTATAGATTATTTCTATTGAACAGACGGAAACTTAATTATCTGTCAGATAGTAAATCTCGGATAATATATCTATTAGTAAGTTAACAAAAAGCAAGTGACAAAACAAAAAATATCCATCAACTTTCAATAAGCAAGAGGGTGCTTAAAACACATAGCAGTAGTGCTAAATAAAAACTGATTATTGAGTCTGTTGTATTGTAATTAACATAGATTGTTCATTTGATTAAATTGAAAGGTGCAATTTTTTATTGTGTATGTGTGTATTATTGGTGCGAAGGGTATTAAGGCGGGTACAGATCTGAGCACGTACGCGTATGAGGCAACTTGAGGCCGAACCGAATGCCTCGTGCGGCTTATTTTGTACATAGGGACCGTGCGTGAAATATAGAGGCAGCTCTACTGCCGAACTTAGCCCTCTCTAGTGTTTAATTTTAGAATTAAATGGGGTAAACATTGCAAGTAAATAATGAAGGGTATTTTTTTAAATATTAAATATAGTTAAAAATAGATACCGGCCCGTACCAAACAATCGTGTACATGGTCAAAATGACGTAAAATGTGAAACATTATTAAAATCTGGACATGCATATACATTTTAAGCAAAAAGATTTAAATGGCTAAGTGACAATAAATTGTAAAGTTGTACCTTAAACAAGTGTATCCAATGTTAAAATATAGGTATTAAGTAACACTGAATTTAAAAGTATTACAATAACATTTAAAAAATGTAAATTAATAAAAAAGGATTGATAATAATAATTATAAATCTTTTTAGCTTTATGTTAATCGAAATGTCATTCATCCACTGGCGTTTATGAGATGTTCAATGATACATATATTATAGATTGCTCACCCAACTATAAAAAAATTATGAAAAGCTGGTTGCAATGTGCCTTTCCTAGTGCTTACTAAATAGAGCCGTTCTAGCCCAAATGTGTTAAAATAAAATTTCAGCATTTTAATCTTTAGAAAAAGATAATAATTAAAGTTTTACTTCAAGACATGTCATTATGTATTTGGAAAGTTGAGTTTTCATGTAGTTACATAATATTAAGAGATCTAAACAATTTTTATAACAGATGGATATAAATAATTTTAGACTACTATTTCAGAAACAATTCTACATAAAATACATAATTGCAATATGTAATACAATTTTGAAAAGGTAATGTAAACAATTTTGATATGAGGTATGAACAACTTTGGTAAGAGTTGTAATTGGACACTTATCTATTATTCTGAATAATGTTTAATGGTAATGTCACTAAAAAAATTTACAAAAAATCACTGGATTTTTAATATTTTAAAGTTTGTTACAATCTCTTTTGACAGTAATTGCAATGTATTATTTATGATTTGTTTATTTTAATAATAAATGAGAAATAGTTAATAAATTGTAAAGAGGGCCGTGATATTTTTGTCAAATTGGATATTCTTATTTTATAACATTCTATATTAGTTTTAATCAACAGAATAAACCATTATCTGTAAAATTATATTTATATAAAATGGTCATTTAAATATGTAAAAATCTTAATGACAAGAAAACACTAAAGATTCTAATTTTTCTGTAAATGAGTGCTCAAAATTGATACAAGCTAGATAAAAAGAAAACTTTGCCCGGTGAAATACGCTTTTCGTCGTCTGATTTACATATGGATAAGCAATCTTTGTAATTATGTATATCATTGGGTGTGAGGCATAATAGTGCTCTGTGGAAATTTATAAAATTTCTTTACTATCGAATGAAATCCAGGTTTCTAAAGTGATGTGTTTGTACATCCACGGATGCAACAAGTTTTTTCGATATTGATATTACGAAAATAATTCGACTTCATTTTATTAATAATTATTAAACAATAAATGCCGTATAAAACATTAATAAATACCCCCCAAAAAGTTCACATTTTTGTCACCAGTTAGCGTTAAAGTCATGACGCACGGTCCCTATACTAATAGTAGACGCACGAGGCACTGTTCGCTACTGATCCATTGAATTCGCGAGCAAAGAACCGTACAGCCACAACACTCGTATAATTAAAACAAAAATGTAGGTCTGGTAGTTGAGTGCCTGTTTTATTATTTTCTCTTGCTCCCCATAAAATATCTCGCCGATTATATACATACAGGAGAAGCAAAACCTTTTCGGTTGCCTCACTTTGATGTACCGCCAATAAACGAATCGGGGCGAGGCCGCACGGCATAATTTTCCGCGACTCGAAAGCTCGTCCACATCTACATGCTCATGCGTCCTCGGCTTGCCTCATACGCGTACGTGCTCAGATCTGTACCCGCCTTTACAGTCTGTTCGCTATACTTACGCGGGTTTCGGATTAACAAAATTATGCAAATTAGTCATTGACAACCAGTTCCAATAAGTCTCTTCCCAAGAAATTAGGTAAAATTGTCCTAATGGTCAGTTTTAAATTAAAATAACATTAGGGTAGGCACTAAATTTGTTACAAATATTAATCCGAAACCCGCGTAAGTATAGCGAACAGACTGTAGTTTACACTATTTGTCATAAACTATTTTATATATTATGTAAAGGCTGTTTTTTATTATATCGCTTAGATTTCCAAGTATTTTTTCGAGAATAAATATAAAATTACCTATACGAAACAAATAAGTAAACCACTATTTTCAAAAACACATGTTCAACAACGTCCATAAAAGCAAATAAAATAATTTTTTAAATTGTATTACATATTATTATATCATATACCTACTTATCTATTAGTTAACTACTTTATCAGGAAGTTCAAAGATAAGATAAGTTATCTTTCATATTAGACGAAAGAGACATCCAGACAATTCGTGCAGCAGAAATTTTATATAAACTCTCCAAGCCACCGGTTCCAAGTTCTGCTGGGCTCTTTTCTGTTCCGGAATACAAAAATATAGAGGATATGACTTAATTTCATCACTCAGTTTTTTGAAAAATAATACATTTTTATCTATTTTTAAGAGTTTCTCGTTCGAAGTTTTTAACGTTATCTTTTTTTTCATGGTTTAAAATATTTTTGTTATATGTGAACTACGTTTAATCTTGAAAGAGTAAAACCAAATTTGGTAGATTTTCACACTTTTATTTTAAAAATAAAAATTTTTAAACAAACACTAACATGACATATGTTTCGAAGTACAACTTCTTTTTCAAATGTGACTATTTACAATTCGGTATCCAATATATATACAAAATAATTTAACAAAACAAAGTACTTAAGAAAACATCAATAACATTACAAAATAAACTAACTATTTAAAGTAAATAAGGGTACTTAGGTAATTATAATATCCATCAAATAACAATAAGATAGCCCATTACCGGGATTATCTCACAGAAAACTGGGAAAGAGGTTTAATAAGGGTGAATTATTAATATCTAATTGATCATTTAGTAAGTTATCTGAATTTTTAAATCTATTTATTTCAAGTGTTTCTAAATGGTTTAATTTAAGGCTCTTATTTTCTACATGTAAAATTTCAAAGTTGTCTGTAAAAGAATGATTTTCAGCTAAAATATGATTTGAGTAAGTAGAATTATTTTTGTTTTTTGTATAGCTATTATAATGTTCAGAATAGCGTTTTTTGAAAGTACGGCCTGTTTGACCAATATACAATTTTGGACAACTACCACAATTTAATTTATATACCCCCGATTTATTATTAGGATTAATTTTACCCTTATTGTTTTTAATATACTTCCCAAGCGTATTATTGGTTTTAAAAGCTACGTTAATATTTTGGTTTTTTAAATATGATGATACCTTTTCACTAGGAGCTCCTATATATGTAAGACTCTTATATCTGCAATTTGGATCTTTAATTATGGGATAAACTTGTTGAATAGCCTGTTTAAAAAGTTTTTTCTCTAAAATGTTGTCTACTAACTTTGAATTAAAATTATTATTTACTGCGATTTGTTTAATGATATTTAATTCTTTTGTGAAGTTCTCTTTGGTAAGGGGAATATTAACTAATCTATGGATCATACTGTTGTATGCTGCCAGCTTTTGTTTGTATGGATGAGATGAACTATTATTTATTGTAATATCCGTATGTGATGGCTTATGAAATATCCCAAAACTATGGCCTTTATTATTTTTAATAATATTTAAGTCTAAAAAATTAATTGAATTATCCTTCTCTGTTTCCATAGTAAATTTAATATTAGGGTGTATAGTATTGATAAAAACTAATAAAGAATTTAACTGTCTACTAGTACCAGTAAAAGCAGTCAATATATCATCAACATATCTATGCCAATACAGACAATGTTTACTTAAATTATTGCTATGAATTTTATTTTCTATATTATCCATAAATATTTCTGCAAGCAACGGGCTTAATGGGTTCCCCATAATAAGACCTTCATTTGCTGAGTAGATGTTATTTTGAAATTGAAAATAATTTTGTTTTAGGCAAATGTTTAACAAATTTAGGATTTCTTCTTTGATTATAATATTGACTTGATTACGATCTAATAAGTTTTCTACTAGCTTAACTGTTTCTTTAGGAGGTATACTAGGAAATAAGTTTGTTACATCGAACGATACTAATTTTGTGTTACTAGGTAATTTAATGTTTTTAAAAAAAAAACATTAAATTACCTAGTAACACAAAATTAGTATCGTTCGATGTAACAAACTTATTTCCTAGTATACCTCCTAAAGAAACAGTTAAGCTAGTAGAAAACTTATTAGATCGTAATCAAGTCAATATTATAATCAAAGAAGAAATCCTAAATTTGTTAAACATTTGCCTAAAACAAAATTATTTTCAATTTCAAAATAACATCTACTCAGCAAATGAAGGTCTTATTATGGGGAACCCATTAAGCCCGTTGCTTGCAGAAATATTTATGGATAATATAGAAAATAAAATTCATAGCAATAATTTAAGTAAACATTGTCTGTATTGGCATAGATATGTTGATGATATATTGACTGCTTTTACTGGTACTAGTAGACAGTTAAATTCTTTATTAGTTTTTATCAATACTATACACCCTAATATTAAATTTACTATGGAAACAGAGAAGGATAATTCAATTAATTTTTTAGACTTAAATATTATTAAAAATAATAAAGGCCATAGTTTTGGGATATTTCATAAGCCATCACATACGGATATTACAATAAATAATAGTTCATCTCATCCATACAAACAAAAGCTGGTAGCATACAACAGTATGATCCATAGATTAGTTAATATTCCCCTTACCAAAGAGAACTTCACAAAAGAATTAAATATCATTAAACAAATCGCAGTAAATAATAATTTTAATTCAAAGTTAGTAGACAACATTTTAGAGAAAAAACTTTTTAAACAGGCTATTCAACAAGTTTATCCCATAATTAAAGATCCAAATTGCAGATATAAGAGTCTTACATATATAGGAGCTCCTAGTGAAAAGGTATCATCATATTTAAAAAACCAAAATATTAACGTAGCTTTTAAAACCAATAATACGCTTGGGAAGTATATTAAAAACAATAAGGGTAAAATTAATCCTAATAATAAATCGGGGGTATATAAATTAAATTGTGGTAGTTGTCCAAAATTGTATATTGGTCAAACAGGCCGTACTTTCAAAAAACGCTATTCTGAACATTATAATAGCTATACAAAAAACAAAAATAATTCTACTTACTCAAATCATATTTTAGCTGAAAATCATTCTTTTACAGACAACTTTGAAATTTTACATGTAGAAAATAAGAGCCTTAAATTAAACCATTTAGAAACACTTGAAATAAATAGATTTAAAAATTCAGATAACTTACTAAATGATCAATTAGATATTAATAATTCACCCTTATTAAACCTCTTTCCCAGTTTTCTGTGAGATAATCCCGGTAATGGGCTATCTTATTGTTATTTGATGGATATTATAATTACCTAAGTACCCTTATTTACTTTAAATAGTTAGTTTATTTTGTAATGTTATTGATGTTTTCTTAAGTACTTTGTTTTGTTAAATTATTTTGTATATATATTGGATACCGAATTGTAAATAGTCACATTTGAAAAAGAAGTTGTACTTCGAAACATATGTCATGTTAGTGTTTGTTTAAAAATTTTTATTTTTAAAATAAAAGTGTGAAAATCTACCAAATTTGGTTTTACTCTTTCAAAATTAAATGGATTTTCATCAAGTAAAGGCCGAAACAATAAATAATACGTTTAATCTTCATGTTTTTAATAAAGAAAGAGTAGTTTTTGAATATTTTTTGTTTATTTTCACTCCCTAACATTACCATGAAAGTAAATTAAACATTTCCATGTCTTTTGACATTACCGTGACAGCCAAATTTCATTACCATGTCATTTTTTTGTAATTTTTCCGAAAAAAAGTAAAAATATGGGGGGGTACATATTACAGATTTTACTAATCTAAAATATTATATAAGCCTACGCAATAATATTTTTGGATACATGAGTATTTAGATGTGACGCAAAATATCATGGAATTTTCCTTATTTCTAAAGAATGACCCAAATATATTATGTAAATATTGGGTTTTAGGCTTTCGAAATTTCATTAAAAATAAAATTTTCTGAGAAATGAACAATAACAAGTATTTCAATAACTTCACTGAAGTCAAATAAAATTGGATTGTCAGGCACTTACGGTTATTTTTTCCTAGCACAATAATATTTTACTGTCTAAACTTTAAAAACAAGAAATGGGCGAGTTGCTCGGAGAGGATATTTACATACTATTTGAAGACAATTAAGAAAAACTAAAGAGTTGTTTACCAGTTCCCATGGTGTAAATGCTGTTGACGGAATTGGTATTATTACATATCCAACGGAAGGTTCATTTCCAGTCGAAATACCCCAAAATGTTATATTATTCTTATCGTAGGATTCCAAAAACTTTAAATGGTAATTTGCATAACTTTGATACATTTTTTTCTTTATTTCAGTGTATAGTCCAGCGTAGGATGCAAATATTTTCATCCATTTTGGAGAGGTCCACGCTACCGCTGTTAAATTTAAAGTATTGTTTGATAATTTAATTGCCTCTTGGAGAAGAGGAATCTAAAAAAAATAATTAATGTAGTAACCGGTTACAATTTTTTTAAAATAATAAAGACGTATGAATAGACAAAAGCATCTTTTTATTACAGTTTGGGGCATATTGCAATTACTAACCAAATTTTTTACAATGATTGTGATAATAATCTTTATTCAATTTAATCTATTGCTATAAAACCAATATTTTTTTATTTAATTTTAAATTGAATACCATCCCAAAATAATTCATTTGGTCCTACTATAGTTAGTCAATATAGTTGACATTTAAATTTATAAGATGTATTTAAAGTTTAATTAGATAAGTAACCTTATTATGTATTAAGCTAATTAATAAATTACTTTATATTTATAGTCTTCTTCAGCTAATTTAAAATACTCCAATTCAGGATCTTCGAAGCGTACGTCATCATAAGTATATGGATGTGTTGAAAAATCAGAACAACCGATTGGTACTCGTCCAAGAGTATATTCGATGCCATCTGGACCAAAATAACATCTAAAAAAAAAAGACAAGGAAAATTCGTACTTATTCCTGACAGTGTTTCAAAAGTTAAAATATTGTAGTTATTCCCTGTAAGAAAAAATACATAACGAGATGAACTAGAATGGTTTGAAATTTAAATAGCTAATCGACGAATACAAATTTTACAGCGTAATTTGGGGTTGCTGTAAAGAAGGTCGTAGCCTATTTCCTTAACAACCTACAAACTTCGGACAATCTGCTTCTCATAGATCACTTCATGCTGAAATGGAACAATACAAGATTGTTGAACCAGAGGAAAGTATAGCAAACTATAGTTTAAAAATGTTGTATGTTTGATTAATTATTTTTCCTTATATTATAGTTTAGATATACATATATTGTGTTATTTTTTGATTTTTACGGTTGTTGTTAGTTTGAACATATTTTACTTTATTTTATGAACATTTGATTGACTATATTTTGTCACTGCTGCCTGATTTTTACTAATTTAAAAACGTTTTGTTAGTGTTTCAGTTATTCGTCTACCGACACTATGTCCTCTACATTCACAGCAGGTGAAGTCCAGAAAAATATTTTAACTCCTCCTAAAAAGCGACCTAAAAAGAGACATTTGAATATCCGTAATAAAAAAATGGTTCTTAATATTTATAAACATTAAATTTTATAGAACCCTGATGATATGTTGGTACATGATGTTGAAAGGAGAGTTGCTAATTAAACAGGGATGTGCGCTAAAACCATTTTTAATGCTGCGAAGGATTATAAGCATAATCATAAATTTTCTGAACCAAAAAGAAAGCAACGTTATAAAAAAATTTGTGACTTTGTAGATGATTTTGATAAAAATGCAATAAGGCGCAAAGTACATCGATTCTTCTTTAGAAATGAACTTCCAACAATCGATAAGGTTTTAAAAGAAGTCAAGGATGATCCACATTTGTCTTCTTTTAAGCGAACTACATTTTACAAGCTTTTGAAAAGCCTTGATGTTAAATTTAAAACTCGAGAAAGAAATTGTTTTTAAACAAAGATGAAATTGTTTTGTGGCGTAGGAAATATTTACAAAAAAATAAAACAAGTTTTTTGGATGGACCTTCAACTGGTTTAATAAACACATTTGGTATATGAGTAAAATTATGTTAATAATCCCTGTAATGGCTACTGCCCCTAAATACCAATTAAAGATGCTGGTTCGTCCAACTATTTATTCTTTAAAGTACAGGATAACTTTTGGCTCATTCAAGAATAGCGGACAAGATGTAATACTTTTTTGTTATTCTCTGACTTTAATTGTCAGACCACTGTCACTAAATCAATAGAATACAAAGTGATTCCAAAATCTACAAATCCAAACATGCCGCCACCCTTGAATGATGACATTATCATTCAATACAATTTACAAAATGTATTAATTGAACCAATCAACTGAAACAAAATTACATGTACCTAATATTCACAAATAATAACAATGATAATTTAAAATTCCCTAAATATACTTATGCCCTTTCTACGGGCAATACACAAAGTTCGGTTAATGCTCTTCGACACAAACCATTTGAAGTTTTTATTGTCACAACACGAGTAATTCCGGCTTTTCCCGGATGTAACAGTAATTCTAGCTATTTTCCACTTAAGAGGTGGCAAATCTTTGTCTTTAACCACTACCAAGTCACCTACTTTGATATTTTCAACAGTTGCCCATTTGCTTCGTTGTTGTAGATTAGACAAATACACGCGAGACCATTTCTTCCAAAAGCTTTGGACGATTTGAGAGATCAGCTGGTAACGATTTAACCTTTTAGTATTGGTATCTGTCAACTCTTCTTGGGGTGGTTCCAATAGAGACGATCCAATTAAAAAATGCCCCGAAGTGAGCACCTGCAAGTCCTCTGTATCTTCTGTCAGGGGTACAAGCGGTCTTGAATTCATGCAAGATTCTACTTGTGTTATTACAGTTAATAGCTCCTCAAAAGTTAGTTTTTGATGATATTTAGCTGTTCTTACCACAGATTCCCACAAACCCCCAAAATGCGCAGCCCTTGGCGGAATAAAGTGCCAGTTAATTGACAATTCCGTAAAATATTTCTCAAATTCGGTTTGAACTTGTCTTTCCTTAATGAAATTTATAAGGGTCCTCATTTCGTTTCGCGCCCCTACGAAATTTGTTCCGTTATCTGAATAAATGTTGGTCGGTAAGCCTCTTCTTAAGACAAATCTCTTAATACAATTCAAAAATGCATGAGTAGTAAGGTCATTTACTAGTTCCAAATGTACAGCCCTTGTTGAGAAAAGACAAATATACATAAGTAAGCTTTCGTTGAAGCACAGCCTCTTACCCTTTTAATCATTATTTCAAATGGTCCAGCATAATCTAAACCGCAATTACTGAAAGGCAGACTGGGTATCACACGATCCTTGGGCAAATCACCCATGAGCTGATTAAAATTTTTAGGTTTAGCCCTACACAAGTTATACATTTTTGAACCATATTTTTTAAAACTGTTTTTCCCGAAATTATCCAAAATTTTTGACGAAGATGTGCTAGTAAGGCTTGCGGTCCTGCATGTAATAACCTCTTGTGTTCATAATTAATTAATAGTTTAGTAAACTTACTCTTACCAGATAATAAAGTAGGATGTTTTTGTTCAAATTGTAAATAAGAATTTGCTAACCTTCCGCCCACCTTTAAAATACCTTCGTTATCCAGAAATGGATTAAACGCTAAAAGCTTGCTTGCCCTAGGAATATATTTTGTTTTCTGTAATAGCCTAATTTCAGCTTCACAATCTTGGCCTTGCGACATCTTAACTAACACCATCATGCAAGATTTCAATTCCCCAACGGTTAAAGATCCAGTGACTCTTAACGCTTTAGGTTTTCTGCAGTTACTCATAAATCGTAAACAATAACTCAAAACCCTTTGCAATTTAAATAAATTGGAATATCTTTCAAAGATATCAAGACTACCATCTACTAAGAATACCTTTCGAATTGTTCTTCTTTCAGGTATATCATGAATTTCAAACTGATTTTGCTTAGGCCAATTCGCTTCATCTTTACAAAGCCAATCTGGACCCCGCCACCATAATTTTCAAATTATTTAACTGCTCTAAGTTCATGCCTCGTGACACGACATCTGCTGGATTATCTGCTGATGCAATAAGTCTCCATATAAAACCCTTAGTAAGAATTTGAATTTCTGATGTTCTATTTGCTACGAATGTCACCCAATCAGTTGGTTCTCCCGCTACCCATGATAATACTATGGAAGAGTCACACCAGAATATTTACCCTATTGGCATTGAAGTTGCAACTCTAGATTTGGAACAAAGAAGTTTGGATTCGTACCTACCTTGTGAATTCGTGGTTTGCATGTATATACATGCACCATAAGCAAGTGTAGAAGTATCACTAAAACAGTGTATTTGAATTTCTCTGACTTGACTGCAAAAGACGTGCCTAGGTATCTCCAGCGAATCCAATTCCTTAATTTGTTCTTTAAACCTTAACCAAGAAGTAGATATTTCTCCAACTAATTCTTCATCCCAACCCTTTTTAACTGTCCACAAGTAATGCAATAAAAGCTTTGCCCTTACAACTATTGGACCTATCAAACCTAATGGATCGAACACTTGCGCCACAGTCGCTAATATTTTCCGTTTTATCACCTTTTCATGAGCCGTCAATCTATCTAAGTTTACCTGAAATCGTAAAACGTCCCTACTAGAATTCCATAATAGCCCCAAGATTTTAGAATTTTCAGAATCACTAGAAATATAATGATCTATGCCTTGTCTGCCTTCATCTTCGCACAAAACCTCACGTTTATTTGATATCCACTTTCTTAAAATGAAACCTCCTGATTCTAAAATTTTACTAATTTCCTGTTATATTACCTTAGCCCCTTCAACAGACGTAGTTCCTGTCAACAGATCATCCATATAAAAGTCCGTCAAAATAATCCTACTGATTTCGGGATATTCATTCTCACACTCGTACCCTAACTGCTGTAAGGCTCTTACTGCCAAAAATAGAGCACTCGCTGTTCTATAGGTTACAGTATTCAATCTATATATCCGAACTGGATCCTCACTTGAAGTTCTCCATAATATCCTTTGAAAATCTCTGTGATCCGCCCTTACTAGCACTTGGCGATACATTTTAGCAACGTCCGCAGACACTATTCATCTGTTCTGAAGCGAACTAATATATTAAAGATATCCTGCTGCAATTTATTATTAAGAGATAATCCGTTACTTGTTGCAGCACTGGCGTCAAAAACCACTCGTAACTTAGTGGTCAATGACATTTCCTTGATTACACAATGATGAGGAAGATAACAAATGTTCGAATGACCCCTCACATCATCCCCTGCATTGTCTACCATTGAAGCATGTCCCATTTCAATGTATTCACTAATAAACTGACAATACTCTTTTCTTATACTTTCATTCTTAGTCAGCTTTCTTTCTAGTTGAAAAAACCTTTTAAGTGCGATGTCATACGACTGCCCTAATTCTGAAATACCAGATTTAAATGGAAGTGCCACCACAAACCTCCCACTACTATCTCTAAAAGTATTTTCTCTAAAGGATTTTTCGCACTCTTCTTCTTTTTTTGTAATTTTTTTGACCAACGGAACCTCTTCCAAACTCCAAAATTTCTCTAACTGATCATCTAAGCCACCATTTAAAACAAAGTTACACACTCTTACCTTGCTCTCCCTTTCCCTATTTACCAGCATAGTCACAGGGCCTGTTACTATCCAACCTAATTTTGTATTTTGAAGTATGGTGCCTCCGCTTGGAATTTGTAATATTTGAGAATCCAGGTACATTAATGATATATTTTCAGAAATTTTGTCCAATAACAAAAATGAATCCCTAAACCTTATATCATCAACACGCGAATGAAAGACAGCATCTGTTAAGTATTTAACCTCTGTACAACCATGCCCTATGTCTGTTATTGTTTTTTTCTTTTTGGTAAGTTTAGCCTCTCCCATAATTCACTTGTCATAAAATTTGACATGGATCCGCATTCCAATAGAGCCCTACACCTATGTTTGTTACCCAAGATATCTTCTACAAAAAGTATTGCTGTTGACAATAATACTTGTGACTCATTTCCTACCATCAGCTCTTATGTGACCCGTAAATTCTACCGTTGTATCCCTTTGTTCAATATTTCGCTCCAACTCAGTCAAATTCAAATTTAATTCCTGAACTACCTGACTACAATGAGCTGCCTCCTTTTCTCCCAATGAAATGAGTCGTTTAGGATGCAACAAACTATTATGTCTTTTGTCACAAACCCTACATACTACACTTTTACAACTTTGAACCCTGTGTCCCGGTCTCAAGCAATTCCAGCATAGGTGAAGTGATTGAACTAAATCCCTTTTTTGTATTTCTGTCAACTCTAAAAACCTTTTATAATATTTAATAGAATGATTAGTCTTGTCACAGACTCTGCAAACCTGGTTTCCTTTGTCGATACTAATGAATGATTTTAAAAACCTGTCAGACTTTTTAACTTCATGATTTGTTGATTTCGCTACTCTTTTACTGTTGTCGGAATCCAGTCGCAGAAATGTATACCAAAGAAACGTTAAGAAAGCATCTAGCTTTGCGAAATCGTTTAAAGGTACCGTTTTCTTCCATTTACTTCGTGTGATATCATCTAGTTTAATTTCAAATAAATAAATAAGTATTACATCTCAATTTTCAATCGGTATATCTAACGTTTTTAAAGCACGAAGATCTTTTTTTATTTGGTTATAAAATTACCTTAACTGAGTACCTGATTCCTTATTCATAAATGGAAATCCTAGTAAACTATCTAAATGACTTAAACCAATAACCTTTTTATTCTCGTAAGTTTCTTTCAATAACTTCCAAGCTTCAGTATAATTGGTAGAAGAATTCTCTAGCGACTGGATTACGTCAGCAACCCCACCTTTTAGTGCCTTTTTAAGTAATAAAACTTTTGAGTTTCCCCTAAATTCGGATTAGAATCTACTACCGCTTTGAAAATATCATGAAATTCTAACCAAGCTTCGTGTGAACCCCAAAAAGTAGGAATATCTATTGCTGGTAGTTTTATATCATTTACACACAAACTAGATATTCTATTGTTTCTACTAGAACTAGCTGATATTTCATTTAACTTATGTAAACTACTTGCCACCTCACAATATTTATCCATGAAGGTGTCCCTTTCCGCTAATTCATTGTCAGATGTATCAATTTGCTCTATTTGAAACTGAATATCTTCGAACCTTTCCCAAAACTCCTCGCCTAATTTTAACCTAGTAGGAATTTGTTCCCCTTTATCAAAAGTGTAATTATTAATAAATGTTTCAATTCGAGTAAGTTGACCCTTTATAAATTTTCTTTTATTTTTTAATTCCTTCAAAGCAACTAACTCTTGAGGAGACATCTGACTGTCACCTTCAGCCATTTTTATAGATATTTTATAAAACTAATGAAGACTTATCAAACTTGTACCCGAAACTATAAAACAATGCTAGAACTGCTTTATCCAAATACCTGTACCGCCTCTATCTGTATGTATTCTTCTACCTGAGACGTGTGCATTTTCCAAGTAGTTTCTCACCAATTCCCAATTTAGAAATCCACTTGTTCATTGCTAGTCTTCCCCAAAAACGATAGAAAACAACAGTATGGAGGCCTATCCAAAAAAATCCAATTTTCTGATTACTTCCAGTGAATCAGCATCCCAACCGAAGGACCAATCTAATGGCTAATGCACCTAAATACCAATTAAAGATGCTGGTTCGTTTAACTATTTATTCTTTAAAGTACAGGATAACTTTTGGCTTATTCAAGAAAAGCGGACAAGATGTAATAATTTTTTGTTATTCTCCGACATTAATTGTCAGACCACCGTAACTAACTAAATCGATAGAATACAAAGTGATTCCAAAATCTACAAATCCAAACAATCCTAAACAAATAAGCTACTGTTTATTAGGAAAGGCTTTGTTCCTGTTGCACTTTGTGCATTTGAGTCAAAAAAAATCCGGCGACTACCATGAAGAAATGTGTGGAGAATCGTTCGAAGAGAGGTTTTCAAACACCCTATCAAAATTAGAAGATAGCTGTATTATCGTGTAAGATAATGCATCTTATGATTCTAGAAAGCTGGAAAAAATACCTTCAACCGCGTCTAAAAAAGGTGATATTCAAAAATGGTTATAAGAGAAAAAAATTAAATTTTACCACCAAATGCTTAATATCCAACTTCTAAAACTTGTTAAGCAACATAAAAACAATATGATAGGTATGTAGTAGACAAGAATTCAAAATTTAAATTTGGAGACATACAAATTATTTTTAAAGAAGGAATATCATTAATTTCCTCCGAAAATTGGAAAAAGTGTATCGACCATGTTCGCCAAAAAGTTGAAGTAAAAATGTGGGAATTGGATAATATTACAGAGGTTCGGGTAGAACACATCCCCAACTAGCCATTCATAAAAGTGTATTTGTTGTGAAGTTCTCATCATCATCTATTGTATAGTCCAGGAGACAGTGACGATTTTCGGTATTTATTTTCCCAGTCAGCAAGCACGAATAGAGAATTGTAGGATTAGCAACTCTAAGCTAAATTCATATATATTTAGAGGGGGGATCCGATGGGCTGAGGCCGAAAATGCGTCAGAACATACGAGAACACGGCCCTTTTTTTCCATTGATAAAAATAGTTTTAGTAGTAAGAGATGTACTGAAGTTAAGTAAAAAAAATAGCCTGATTAATCTGTATGGATAATATATTTGGCAAGTGCATAAAATACACTTTTAAACGAGTTATGTACACAATATTGCTACGACCACAATTATTTAAAGAATGTTCCAGGTATATTAAAGTGTACGCATAGGACACATAAATAAAATCTTATATCACAATGTTTCACCTAACCAGTTGGTTTATTTATAGAAATTAAACATAATAATTGAAGATATTACAGAAGAAAATAGGGAAATAAATTACATTTCCTTTTACACTTTTATATAATAATTGTTTTATTTAGAATTCACGAATCACTTATTCTACATTAATTATAATTATTGTTAGTTTCGTTATGTCAAATCATTTATACTAGAGGTGTGAGGAAAATACAGTGAACTGTGGAATGCCAATATCGTTGGATGCGCGTGGTAGAAATGGTTCTATAATACTGCTAAAAACATAGCTAAATTTTCATGGAAACACTGTACTTTTGACATTTGCGATACTCCGACGCATATGCATTATTGATGTAATCTCATGATTTTACAGTAATAGTTTTTGCAATTTTAGTGTGATTTTTAGGTTATTATGGTTATTCATTTTATTTGGTTCTGATCTTTTGCGCTTTTAGAGTTTTTGTCTTTTATATAATTTTTAATTTGAATTTTAATATTGTGGTCTATTTATATTTGATTGCTGCTTTTCGACTAGTACTTTATTCTTTTTGTGTTAAAATAAGCTTTATAACCATTAAGTACATGCTTCTAGTTGATATCTACCTAATCGTCATCGGGTGCTTGCAACAATGGGAAAAAGTGTATGGTTAGTAGATAGACAACCTATGTATGGGACCACATAGGGAATTCAACGTGTAAGAGTGAGAGGTACATATTCAATGAATAAGAGTGAGACAGACGGTCTGAGAGGAAAACGGGGTAGTGGGGGGAGTGGGGGGATTAAATTTCGTCGAATAGAATTTTTGCGTAGTGGTAAAGCCAAAAGGGCCTTAGCGTATATCTCAGCTATCGTTGGTCCGATTTAAACGGGAAAAACGGCATTATGAAGAGAGCGTGATATAGAATAACATACAAGAGAAAAATCATGCGCAGTGGCAGGGCAAAAGGACCTTAGCGTATATCTTCACTGCTATTGGTCCGATTTAAACGGGGAAAAGGAGGTTATATAGAGAGAGGGATATAGAATAACATACAAGAGAAAAATCATGCGCAGTGGCAGGGCAAAAGGACCTTAGCGTGTATCTTCACTGCTATTGGTCCGATTTAAATGGGGAAAACGGCATTACGTAGAGATCGTGGTATAGATTAACGTACAAGAGAATTTTTGCGAAAAGCCAGAAGGGCCTTAGCGTATATCACGTGGGCCGATTTAAATGGGGAAAACGGCATTACGTAGAGATCGTGGTATAGATTAACGTACAAGAGAATTTTTGCGAAAAGCCAGAAGGGCCTTAGCGTGTATCACGTGGTCTGATTTAAATGGGGTATGTAGAGAAGCATTAACGTACAAGAGAATTTTTACGTAAAGCCAGAAGGGCCTTAGCGTATATCACGTGGTTCGATTTAAATCTTTGGGAGCACCCTAGTCCAACAACCGGTCCAACCACCTGAAATATCATAGAGATCATATACAAAATGAATATTGATTTGCAATAATATAGGACATTCTGTATCATACATTTATAAAATATAATATAATTTTAAACAATACATATATCGCCGATAACAGGCCACAATTGTTGAAACTTTAAAATTTATAGGAAAATTATCAAACACCGAAACCAAATATACCGGAAAAAGCATTTCCGTGAAAAAATGATAAATTATTATCTCAAACCAAACTTGTAAAGTTAGAATTTTTGATAGCAAAATTCTCAGACCACTAAAACCGTATTAACAGGAAAAATATATCTCTTGTTGGTGAACTTGGAAATTTCTAGAATTATCGTCTGATATTACAAAATTATAAATAGCCCCAGAATTAGCCATTGTTTGTCAGTATTGAGCAAGACGCTATACAGTGAATACTAATAGTTTTGTGTATTAAGGTAGGAAATATATATTGATTTTTTTCACTCTCTTTATCCCAAAAATACTCTTTGTTTTTTAAATTCGAAATTGTGAGAGACTATTGCTGTTTTTTTGATATTAGATCAGTTATTTTTGAGAAAACGAGCTTCATTTGATTTTCATTTGATTTTAGTTTTTAAAAATTTATTAATTTTATTTTTCTGTTAATAACTTTTAAAATTATTATAGATGAACTTAAGTGAACTCAACAAATGTTCCTTAATTGGAGAGAAAGCAAATAAGCCAGTTGTGAAGCTGAGTACTCTACCTTTGGACATTCCGCACACCATCTTAGCAGCCAAAATTACCAAAGGAAAATTTGGGGAATCAGTGCTAGTAGAATTGGACCACGCAGTGACCTTTTTGCCAAATAGAGTAACGGAACTATACCGGCCAAGCATCAAACATTTCACGGCATCAAGATACGCGATTGTCTATAGGGGTGCAGTAGACACTGGCAAACCACAACCAGCGGCATCTTTCGAAATTATCGAAAATTAAGGATAAAAGGGTAAGCGATTTTTTTTAAATATTTTTTGTTTGCCAGTGTTAAAATGAATCCTTTTAATGTTATTAAACAATCTAGTAATATACTAGCGGCTATAAAAAAACTTAGGAAAATTTTATTCGACAATTTTACAATTAAAGATGCGGAGATTTGGTTAAAACGATTACAAAGGCAGATTAAATCGTGTAATAAAGCAATTCGTAGTAGACGGCAATATAATTTATCTATTGGTGCTCTACGTAAATTGGAAACTAATGTGGGACATTTTAAACATTTTAGAAAATTAATTTTGAATAGACATATTGGTATGGGCATACAATCAAAATTGGGGCAACGCGTAAAATGGGCTAATGTAGAATCTAGTTTTAAAAGTAGAGTTACAACTGGAATTATAGTTAATTTACGTCATAAGGACTTAGATACATTTTTGGATGATTGTGTAGTTATTTTTAAAAATAAAATTAATAAATTTTTAAAAGCAAATCAAGCACTTAAAGTTAATACTACATTTTGTGGCGAATTCATCAAAAAATCTAACGATAATGAGATTTTAGATTTAAAATATTTCAATACTAAAAATGCTGTTATTGATAAATCGACTGAAATAACAGAGTGGTTTAGAGATAATGTGCAAGATAAAATTTTAAATAAATTATCGGAATTTTCGGAGAAAGATAGTGGGTGGGCATTAAGTAAAATCGTATCATTAGCAGTAAACGTAAATAAATATGAAATGGGAAACGGGTCGTCTTACATTAAATTACCTGAGGCAATTTTAAAAAAACGAGCATGTATTAATATTAAAAATACCGATCAGGCCTGCTTTTATTGGTCCATTATTAGTGCTCTTTATCCTACTAAAAATAAACATACAGAACGAACCTCCTCGTATCCATATTACAAACAATTTCTGCAAACAGAGGATTTAGATTGTCCAATGGAATTAAGTCAAATTCCAAAATTTGAAAAAATAAACCAAATTTCAGTTAACGTTTATGCTTTAGAATTAAACGAGACAGAGAAAAAAACATTTTACACAGTAGTACCGGCTAGACTAACAAAAAATAAATTAGAGAAGCATGTCAATTTACTTTTAATTCAAAATAAATATTATCCAAAATTAAATGATTACGATGCTCCACCGGTTGATGATGTAGACGAAGAGATTAAATATCATTATTGCTGGATCAAAGATTTGTCACGATTAGTTTCAAGACAACTCAGTAAAGATTGCAATAAAAAATATATATGTGATAGATGTTTAAATTATTTTAGTAGTCGAGATAAATTAGCTGAACATGAAAAACTTTGCTCTAAATTAAATAAGTATAAAATGAGTGTTCCTCAATTTGATTTTGTTGAATTTCGAAACTTTACATATCAGCAAACTACCCCGTTTGTCGTTTATGCTGATTTTGAGTGTCAATTAGAAAATTTCAATCAACCTAGTATAACTAAAACTTTAAAATATCAAAAACATGTTGCGTATAGTGCAGGCTACTATGTAAAATGTTCATATGATGACAGCCTTTCTTATTTCGATAGTTATCGCGGTGAGGATTGCATGGATTGGTTTGCAGATCGAATGGAAGATGTAGCAAAATTTGTAAATTCTAAAATAAAAACAATTGTGCCTATGATTGAAAAACCAGATACATGTAAGGCAAAAACTTGTCATATATGTAATAAACAGTTTTCCTCCAAGGACATAATTGTAACAGACCATGACCACTTTAACGGATCCTTTAGGGGATTTTCGCACCAAGCATGCAATCTGAATTTCCGAAAATTGTTTGTTGTGCCAGTGGTCTTTCACAACCTAAGTGGGTACGATAGTCATTTTATGATTACGAATTTATGTAAAAAGGGATGTTTGAGCTTACTTCCAATCAATAAGGATAAATATATTTCATTTACTCTTCATTCAGATGAAACTAACATTAAATTACGTTTTATCGATTCATTGCGATTCATGGGGACATCTCTTGATGAACTAGCTTCAATTTTAGATAACTCAGAGAAGAAAATTTTAAAACGCGAATTTCCAAATTTAACTAATAATCAATTTGAATTGTTAACACGCAAAGGAGTTTTTTGTTACGATTATATAGATTCTTTAGAAAAATTAAACGAGACTTCATTACCATCAATTCAACACTTTTACAATAAATTAAACGATGAACATATTAGTGCTGAGAAATACGCTCATGCACAGCAAATTTGGCAAAAATTTAACATTCAGGATTTGGGACAATACTCAGACGTGTATTTATAAACTGATATTCTGCTTCTTGCGGATGTTTTCGAACAATTTCGCAAAAACTGTTTTAAGACGTACGGTCTAGATCCTGCATGGTATTACACTATGCCTGGCTATACTTGGGACTGTATGCTCAAGTATACTAGATGCAAGTTAGAAATTCTCAAGGATCTAGACATGGTTATGTTTTACGAAAGCGCCATAAGAGGTGGAATATCGGTGTGTAGTAGCCGATATTCAGAGGCTAATAACAAATATATGGCTGAGTATGATCCCACGAAACCTTCAAAATTTCTAATGTACCTAGACGTGAATAATTTATACGGGAAAGCTATGTGTGAATTACTACCCTACGGAGGATTCAGCTGGGTCGATAACATCGAAAATTTTGATGTGATGTCAATACCGGATGACTCTAACGTAGGGTACGTTTTGCAAGTTGATTTATCGTACCCACGAGATCTGCATGACAAACATAAAGATTTTCCATTTGCTGCTGAACACTGTGTTCCACCGGGATCAAAATTACCAAAATTACTTACAACCCTTACGGATAAAAAACAATACACAGTTCACTATAGAAATTTAAAACAAATGTTGGCTAATGGATTAATTATAACTAAGATTCATAAAATTTTGAAATTTAATCAATCTGCTTGGTTGAAGCCCTACATCGAGCTAAATACTCGATTAAGGGCAGCAGCCAAGAATGATTTTGAGAAAAACCTCTATAAGCTAATGAACAACGCAGTGTTTGGCAAGACAATGGAAAATATTCGCAAGCACCGTATAGTTAAGCTAGTTAAATCATGGCAGGGACGTTATGGAGCCAAAAATTTGATCTCAAGTTTTCGATTCCATAGTCGTACAATCTTAGGGGAAAATTTGATGGCTATCGAACTAACAAAGTCTGAAATAGTATTTAATAAACCTCTGTATGTAGGACAGGCAATTCTAGACTTGTCTAAGACCGTCATGTACAATTTTCATTATAATTACATGCTACCGAAAATGGGCGTAAGTAATTGCAAATTAATGTACATGGACACAGACAGTTTTGTCTATGAATTGCTCTGTGATAATGTATACGAGGACGTAATAAAAGCAGATTTAGCAGAATTTGATACGTCTGATTATAGCGAAGATAACATCTATAATATTCCTAGAGTTAATAAAAAAGTTTTGGGATTAATGAAAGACGAAAATAATGGGAAAATTATGACTCACTTTGTAGGACTTCGCTCCAAAATGTATAGTTATAAAGTGCAGGGTGGTAAAGTGGTTAAGAAATCGAAAGGGATTAAATATAACATAGTTAAACATAAAATTACCTTCGAAGATTACGTTAGGTGTTTAAAAGAAAATCAGGAAAAAATAACTACACAACGTTGTATTAGATCATTTGCGCATAATGTGTATAGTATCGAACAATCGAAAATTGGTCTAAGTCCTCATGACGATAAACGCTATTTGATTCCAAATAGTTTTGACACACTTCCCTGGGGTCATTATAGTATCCCTAAAGAATGAATCATTTTTCTTTATTTCAGATATGAAGCAGCCCTCAAAATTAGAAAAATTGTGTATAAAGACAATTTGTGAAAACATTAATAACCTAGCTACATTTATAGATCAATCTCCGCTACCGTGGTCAGTAACGTGTGATATTGCTAATAAATTTGTTGATTGGAAATGGAAAGCACTAAATGTTCAAGCAGAACTCGGCCCATATACTAACTTAGAGTATATCGACTGCAAGAAATATTTATCTTCAGCTGAGCGAAATACGGTGTTGTCGCTTACTGATTGGGAGCATAGTTACGATGAGGATGAATATTGTTTGTGGGTTTCATATTATAAAATTCATAACTATAACATTAACATTTGCAAATCATGTTTTGAGATTTTACTAAAAGCCCATAAGCATAACGATAAATCATTATTTGTCGTTTTCGATCATTTTCACGAACAACAAGCTACAGAGTCTCTTTTGTCAGATATATATCAAGTACCATTTTACTGGTGTCAAAGTTGTTTTAATTATGTACTTTTTAAAATCAGGTGTAATGAATCATGTATAAATGCACTACATACGTCTCCTAAAAATAACAGATTTATAGATTCTGATGAAAGTGAAACTGAAATTGATGAGTTTTCTGGATTTTATTTTTCAAAAAACACTGGTAAATAAAAATATTTTAAAAAAATCGCTTTATATCCTTTTTTCGTATGTAATTTACTTTTGTTTTTTTTCTGTATAGAAATATTGCCATATATTTAATTTTTCTATAGATTTTAAGATATTTTTGTATAGAATCGTTTTAATTCTATTGTAACACACATTGTATATTTTTTTATTTTTGTAGTTTTTGAGGTACAACGTAATCTCAAATACTTTATTTTTATTTTATTTTAAAAACAATAAAAATATTATTTCTCCATTTTTGACTTTTATTTTTGAGTGGGTAAAAAAAAAGCAGAAGTCTTTAGTATTATTATTTTATTCATAAAAAGAAATAATTTTTGCTAACATAGTTTTCAATTGATTCAATATGCTATCATCAGGACATGGTACTCCAAACAGATTCCAGCTAAAGGTTCCTGCTTCTACAACTTTTCTTGTATATTCACTGTATTTATAGTAGGTATTTTGATAGAAAAAGTATATATGTCCATCTATATATCTAAATGCAGAAGTTAGATCTCCAGGAATTCCAGGAAACAGATCTCTTGTTCTTCCCCGATTAAGTATTTCTCCAGTTTCATTAAATTCAATGTATATATCATTGTTGTACAACAGGTACATCCGCCCGCTGTTTGTTTGAAATAAAGCATTAATAACTTTAATATTTTTAATTGGTAGATTAAAACTATGTTGAATGTTTAAATTAGGAAACCTCACTACGTACACCATTTGTTTACTGATTGTAACCAAGTCTCCAACAGAGTTTTGAAAGATATGTGAAATGTTGTGAGATTTGAGCTCTCTAGGAAGGTAATCGGCAATGAGTTCTGATGTGAGTGGAATATGCATATCATTTAACTCTAATTTCCACAAAAAACTTTCGTGGCCTACATACATTCGATAACTAGGAAAGCTTTCTGCCGTTGCTAAAAACATGAAGTTAGGTATTTTAATATTACATAAACTTGTAGACGATTTTTGCGATGGAATATTGGGCAATATATTTGACTCAGTTGTAGTTGTGGTGGTAGTCGGTTTTTTAGTTGTGGCGGTAGTAGAGGCGGTAGCAGGTTTTGTAGCGGTTTCAGTCATCATTTCCAAAATATTTGGAGGAATTTTAGCAAATTTCTGTCGACTTCCATACATGGATTCCATACCTATTACATCATCTTCATCGAGTGGCCTATTTTCTTCTTGATACCAAGGATACATAATTGCATTTTTATTACTACTATGTCCTAAACCAAGTGCATGTCCAATTTCATGAACAAGCACCATAAATAAGTTGTATTGTTCTTCGGTAACTTTACCATCGTAGCCAAGATACCAATTTATTTCGTTATTAATATGAATCTCTACACATGGAATAGCTAAAGGAAAATACGAGTGAGCCAACATATTACTCTGATAATCAAATGGAAATGGGCATGCTTTTCTACCATGACAGCTAGCACGATAATCATGTCGTCCTTTTACCAAGGTTATGGTAATATCAGGCCTTGGAGTAGGTATGCGAACATTTTCAAATGTTAGAGTAGTATTCTGTGCCCAAAAATCAAAAGCGTGAGTAGCTAGATCGATATAGTTCCTCGACACCTGAGGGAAATACCATCGTAAATGTTTTTTGTTCCAATTGGAATGCACAGTAAAAGAATTATCGCCCTGAGTACATCTAGGCCTTTTTATTAAACGAACGGTTTCTTCATTTAACTTTCCATCAACCGGAAGATTATTGATTTCTTGAAAATCTATCAATGCACTAGTAATATCAGTAAGACCATTTTCACTTTTATTTATGTAACCGAAATTTTGTAAATATGTCAAAGCATCATCTTGAGTTATAGCAGCAGCAGCAGCAGCAGCAGCAATAAATAATAAAGAAAGCACGTCTGTATTCTTAAACATTTTGAATGATAATGAATATGAAAATAAAAGAAAACTAGTTTTCAAAAATCATTTATTTAAATCATTAATTATAGAAATTTTATAAAAATAAATGTACTCTCTAAGAGCGTGGTTTAACAAATCGTTTGGAAGTATTTCACACATTGAAAATAACAATTGTACAGAGTCATCACGTGTTTTACAAAAATCGATAATATTATTATAATATAAGCAGAAATTAAGTTCTTCTAATAAAGCCACTCTATTGGACACCAATTGTTTGTTAATTTCAAGAATTTTCTGCACTTCCTCTTTACACAAATAGTATTCAACGCCATGTTTCTTCACAACCAAGAATTTGATGTCGTCATAAACCAGTTGCGTAATCATACAATAATCGCCACATGAAAATGTTATAGGGTCATACTCGTCTGGATAATATGTAGGCAAGTCTTCCTCGAAAAAATCATCCATCTTTTGTCTGAGAATATCGACAAAAAGAGCCCATTCGAAAGTTCCAAAAGATATTTTAGTAGACCTAAAGTGTTGAGCCAAAATAATTGCTGGAGTAAACGATCTCGCTGGACTTATACCGCATCGAATGTCGTATCCTGATAACATATATGAGGTTTGAAGTAGGTAATGCATCTCACGTTTTGCAGCATCTTCATAGGATTGTACAATTTTGTCAAGTTCTGCAGAAGGTTTTAGCTTTTCGAAAAATTGATCGAATTCAGCATCAATATCATCCATAATATCACTATCGCTATCACTCTCGACTAATACTTCGATACCACTGTCTTGACTGCACATTTTTACTGATCGACTGCAAACAACTGAGAACGTCAAGCTTGATTTCTGCAATTTATACTTTTGCTCTCCCCACTTTTACCTATGAGTCTCCCACTTTTACATTCGGTAGATTGTACAAAAAGGTAGGTAGAAATTTGTTCGTGAACCTATACAAAATCATCGTTTTTGATCCAACTGTTACCTTTTAGCCCCAACCATTTAACGTACATTTTATTTCCTTTGCGTTTAAGAATCTTCTCCACCAAGTAGATATCAGGATTTGCGGTTTTCTGTAATTCTTCTTCGTAGAATGCGCCTTTGATTGGTGCACCCTCCATGTCCTCGAGAAGATACGTAGCGGGATTGGTTATCTTACATTTTGCAACTTTAAATAATTCTGTAGTCCAATTGGGCGTATAGCCTTTTTCAAAAACGTGTTTCGCTTTACTAATGCGTACAATGTCACCGACTTTAAGTTTTCTAGGCCCTGCAATTTTCAAGTGAGAATATTTTTGTTTCAAAATATATTTTTCGTTTGTCTTGTTTACCTGCGCAGGCTTACATCCAATCGTTCTATGTTTCGTTTCATTATATTCTTTTGTTAGGTTAGGTAAGGCATCAAGCCACTTGTATGTTCCAACTAAACTAAAGTATTTATATAATTTCGATTTTAAAGTTCTTATTGCTCTTTCGGCAATTGCAGCTTTGACAACACTGTATGAATTATAATGATTAATGTTGTATTTTTTCATTAAATTTTGGAATTTTGTATTAAAAAATTCGGTTCCTTGATCTGTTTGTAAATTTTTCGGTATTCTTTTGGAGTGAGCGAGAACATCGGCAAAAGCTTTCGTTATTTCCTCACCTGTCTTTGTCTTAAGTGGGCGTGTCCACATAAATTTCGAAAAACAGTCTATTATAACCATAATCATTTTGAAATTTTTATTTTGATGCGCATAAGGACGCATTTCAGCCAAATCCATTTGCCATAGATCATCCAAACCTTTAATAATTGTACGGCGTCTAGGATAGTTTTTACGAGCAGGTCTATGCAACTCGTTGACAAGCTGGAGCTTGTCCTTCGAAGCCATACTATTGAATAAAAGATTTAATGTTTTATAACGAATTTATTAAAAAAAAAAAATTCTAAGAATGAGTAGTATTGGCGATTGCTTTAAAATTTGCATCCAAATCTAAAATCAATTGATTATCTTGCAACAATTGTTCAGTCACATTATCTATTTTAACAATCATTTCATTGCGAATTGATTTCATATCTATATCATATAACTTAACGAATTTTTCGCTGATACTTTCAAGATCTTTTTGATGTGTTGATACTTGTTGCGTTACATTCGAAAGTTCACGCTTAATGTCAGCATCACCTATTTTAATCATATCACCAATTTTTTGTATTTCTAAAGATAATTTATCGTTAATTTGTTTAATAGTAGTATTCAAAGCACCGTTCACCTTATCTATATTTCTTTGATGAAGCAAGGCTACTTGTGCAAAATCCTCATTTAATGTATTTAATGTTTGTATTTTCAAAAACAAATCATGATTGCTTTTTTTCAACTGATCCTCCAATTTTGCGATATCGCTTCGAAGATATCCTTTATTGGTTTTAATCGCATCATCAACGTATTTCTTTGTTGCCATATGTTTGCCTGCTATAGGTGGATCTCTCGTGATGAATGCCTCAATGTCTCTAGTTTTATCTGCAATACCGTTTACACTGTCATTTAACTTGTCCAGAGTTACTTTGTTTATGCTATAATTATTTTTAAAACTGTTTTCCAACTGCCTTAATTTAAGCAATGGTTCCACCGCCTTAGAACTTTGTCTACGTCCAAACTTATCGAGACTCATGATGAAAATGATTAAATAATATGTAATGTACTCTAATATATGATATCTGCTTCTCGAAGTTCGTCGATTATGCTGACGATTTCGTTGTTTACCGAAGTATTTCCAGCATTCTTCGAAGCCATCAACAACTTCAATCGATCACAAAGTTCGTTGGGATCATCCCAATAAACATATTCTATAGGCTTCTTATTGTAAATTAATTGGTTTTTATTTAACATACCTTTACCAGAGTACTTGGCGACGACGATCCCTTTACCACCCTGTATAAACATAGGTTTTATTATATTTAAATATTTGTCTCTCCTTGTACCTTTCAAATTTCCTAAAGAATTTCGGTGTACCTTAGACATTTCTAAGAATTGTTTATAGGGGACCAAATCCTCCTTTGTATAACTAGGATCATTGTAGAAAATAAGCTGATATAATCCTGGTGTTCCCTTTGCATAATACCACTTTCCATCAGAATTTAGGATTTTTATACTTCCCATGTTTTTGTCAAAGTCTATACGCTTGTCACCTAAATACCACCAATCGTTTCCAGGTTCATAAATAGGACCATACACGGGATCAATTTTATCATCTTTATTCCAAAAATCTTGAATGTATGGTTGACTCATTGGCGGATACTGTTCAAGGTATTGCTCAACTACTGCTGGTGCCATCCGTTCTTCAGAATGTTCAGGTTCATCAACTTCGCTAAATTCTTCACGGGTACTACCTCCATCATCTTCAACTATAGTGTCTATCGGTATGTTTTTTATTTTTTGGTGTGGCGATGAGGCTGTTTGTGGATTGAAATGAGACAAAGAGAAATCCTGCTGATTTGTTAACTCTGTTTTCGGCTCGATCTTTGACACGTTTAACAAGTTATTTGAATTTTTTTGAATTTTTCTCAGAGGTTCGGCAATTGGTTTAAATAATCTATTAATAGATTCATCCTCCTCCGTTCGACCTAGTTTCAGAGCCAAGTACTTTCTTCGAATAGAACGTCTAAGTTCGGCAATTTTTCGTTTGCGAGCTGCATCCGTCGACATCTTGACGTCAAGTAATGAGTAACGTATGACACCTACATTTTTATATATTTATCAAAACCCTTACGATATCGGCCATCGTTAAGATCAAAGTCTTTTGCGATTACAAGAGTACCGTATCGATCGTTCCAACATTCAGAACATACCTTTTTGAAATCGTCAAAGGACATGTCAGGCGATACGTGTTCGTCAAAAATATGTTTAAGGTTAATCTCATCCTGTTTAAATACCACAATTACGTTACAGTTATCTCTCACCATCTGTTTTGGAACTTTAGAGTAAGTTTGACAGAGATATGCAGCATCGATATCTTTGTGTCGACACATGGAGTAATATTCACGAATTTTCTGCTGCCCATCGCATGCTACATCATCAAATATGAATATTGAATTTGGTTTAGCATCGTTGGGACTTAGAATTTCTTCGTTGTCTTTGAATGGGAAATAACCTACCTCCTTCATACCAGATAAAACTTCTTTCAGCAATTGGTACTTTGGTTGGTACAATGACTTTGAATAAACATAAACATTTTTGAATTTAGCTCCATTCGGATCGTAAAGAAGCGCCATCATTGCGTTCGTTTTCCCGCATCCACTAGGTCCACATATAATAGCACGAAACGAATTAGGTAATAATTTACCATGTTTACTTTCAGTTTTTTCCGTATTAAAATCTAAGTTGCTTATGGGCAACGTCTGAGTCTGTTGAACTACCTTCATCGTTTATCGTAATTTTATTGCGATACCCTATATATAAGCAAATTCACTAGAATATGCATCATTCTAAATGTTGGTGTACGAGGGACAAGGTGTTCTCAATACTATTATCAACAAGTTACCGTTCGAACTTCATTTTCCGGGTTATAGGTACTGTGGACCCGGTACTAAATTACAAAAACGTCTTGCGCGTGGTGATCCTGGCATTAATCCTTTGGATACTGCATGTAAAGCACACGATATTGCATATTCTAAGAATCATTCTCTAGACGAACGCCATAAAGCCGATTGGGAACTTGAAAACAAAGCTTGGGAACGCGTCAAGTCGAAGGACGCGACTTTTGGTGAAAAATCAGCCGCTTGGCTTGTTACTACAGGAATGAAGGCTAAACGTAAAATGGGTGCAGGATTAGGCGACCAAGCTGTTGCTTGGATGCTTAAAGTGGCTAAACGAAAACTTGGGTTAGGAGCGATTACAGGAAAAGTAGGAAAATCTTTGAAGAAGAATCCTTCATCGGATCTGAAAAAGTCAGCCGCTCATGCGTTGAAAGTAGCACGAATGTTAATTAAAAAATCTGGAGGGCGAAAAAGTGTTAGAATTCCTAGGATAATTCCGATTCCAAAGAGCGGAGGATTCCTTCCTTTGATTCCATTATTTGCTGGTCTATCAGCTCTTGGTGCGTTATCAGGAGGCACGGCCGGCATTGCCAAGACAGTCATCGATGCCAAGAATGCTCAAAAGAAACTTGCAGAAGATCAAAGACATAATAGAGCTATGGAATCTATTGGTAAAGGATTATATTTACGAAAAAACGCAAAAGGAGGATTGGGATTATTTTTAAAGAAACAAAAAAACTACCGTTGAAGCTACCCTCTAGACCTCTATACGATAAAGACTTGATTGCGTATGCTAAACGTTTAAAAATACCATATTTTCGTGGAGTTTTCATGAGAGATACTTTACCAAAGACATCTCACCAAAAAGAATCCGCCATTTTAAATTTAGATACGTCGAGAAATCAAGGAACTCATTGGGTAGCTTATAGAAAGATAAACGATATCGTAGACTATTTTGATTCATTCGGTAATCTAAAGCCGCCGAAAGAACTTGTTCGTTATTTAGGTAAAGCAAAAATATTTTACAACGACGATCCATATCAAACTTATAACCAAATTAATTGTGGACATTTATGTTTAAAGTTTCTATACAATGGAGGCCATACTAGCGTACACAGACGGAAAAAGGACGCTACAATCCCTTAAAGAAGATGAACTAAGCATACTTCCTGTCGACTATTTGATACGGCACGTTAGACCTGGAGAATTGTTGGATGTTTGGCACAAATTACCTAATGAATATAAATGTAATTTTAATTTACAAATTCGTTTACCTTGTTACGTACATTATAATAGGCCTGACGCTCAAACTCACTTTGATGGGCCTGTAGATGCGCAGGCTGATTGTCACGCTTGTAATTATTATTTAAAAAAAAATAAATGAATAAAAATTATAAATGTGTATATATATATAAATCCTTACATCACTCATTCTACATCAGTCATGTTGTTAACTTTAACGAGTACCACTAACGAGTTCTCATTCGTTCCGCAGACCCCAATCATATTAAATCCTGAAAATTCATATTTTCTAGGATTGTTGGGGTTCTGTTCGTACAATTCAATACCCAATATTGATGGAGAAAAGTTTTACTATTATGAAAATAATAATCGAAAAAAATTAAAGATCATCGAAATTCCTACGGGGTGCTATGAAATTACGGATATCGAAAAATATATAAAGAAGGAACTGGAGGTGCGAACCAACAGCATTGACGAGTTTTCATTGCAGCCGAATAACAATACTCTTAAATGCGAAATATACTGTCGAAATCACGCTATTTCATTTGTACAGGATGATAGTCTTGGTAATATTTTAGGATTTTCCAAGACAATTCTTGCTCCAGACCGAAAGTATGCATCGGATCTACCTGTAAACATTATAAAAGTATCTAGCATACACTTTGATTGTAACATTACTGAAGGAGCCTTCTACGGAGATAGACCTACGCATTCAATATACGAGTTCCCGATAATCGAAAATCCTGGATATCAGATTATAGAACGTCCACATAATCCGATATACTTACCTGTAAGTAGTAGCAGAGAAATAACAAACATAACTGTTGTGGCGCTTGATCAGCAGCAGAGACCCGTAAACTTTCGCGGTGAACTAAGTACTCTTCATTTGGAGTTACAAGAACGTTAAATGGGTTTAGTTATAAACACTTCTGCATACGTGACGTTGTCAGTACCAACCAGAGCTCCTCAGCGACAGGTCGTTATATCTACACAAAACCTATTATTTCTTAAATCGATTGGATTAAAACCTAAACGAAATGGGAAAACGCCAGCATGATGATGATGGTGATGAACCGGCGATGAAACGTTTTCGATTCGATGAAGGTGGTATCGATCCAAAATTCAACCTTTATAAAAAACCACGATTTGATGATACCATTAGAAAAGAAGAATATCGATCCTATAGTCCATACGTTAAATCGTTCAACAACAGCGACGTCATTGAATTTATCATAAATCAATCTGATGCATTTTTCGCAATGCCTGACACTCTATTGGAAATTAAAGGAAAATTGGAAATTACTGGTGGTGGAAAATGTGAATTAGCACCCAATTTTGGGGCGTTTCTTTTCGATAGCTGTTCCTACAGCGAATGCTCTAGAGAAATAGAAGTCGTTAGAGATCCTGGAATCGTAAGCACCGTACGAGCCTTAACATGCTATGGACCGGAATACAGTCGTTTCATGAGTATTGCGGGATGGAATTATCCCGATAACCCGCTTCTGAATGGTTCAAAACATTTTAATTTGCTTATGCCTCTTAAACACATTTTCAACGTTTTCAATGATTATACTATGATTACCTATGGTAGACAAACATTTCGTTTAGTTCGATCACGTAACGATAATGATTGTGTCATTGTCACAGAGCAGCCCATAACCGGAGGTAGTGGTAGTGGTATGACCTCTACAACCGTTAAATTGATAATTGAAAGTATGGAAGTAAAAATTAAACATATCTTCCCTAATGACGAAATTAAAATTAAACTTATGGAACCCATAAAAAATGATCGCCCTATATTGATTCCGTTTAGAAACTGGGAATTAAATGAACTACCATCAATAACTAAAGATTCTAAACGAGAAATTTGGGCCGTAAAGACTAGTGCTGCTGTAGAACGTCCACGATATATATTAGTTTGCTTCCAAACTGACAGGCGGAATAAACTAAGTAGCGACCCCACTAAATTTTAGATTTTAAAGAAGACGACTATGCTATTGCTCACTACAACTACACAGAATTTAATGCAAACTATATAACCGGTACACCGAAAACGGCTCTTCTAAACTATGAAGCGTTCAAACGCTACGCATTATTTGTGATTGATTGTTCAAAGCAGGAAGAGACCATGAAATCTTCTACGGTTGACGTAAAATTGGAAATAGAAGCAGATACAGGATTCCCCGCTAATACCAAAGCATATTGCATCATAATTCATGATCGTTTGATGGAATATCGTCCTCTTACGGAAGTAGTTAAGAGTATTATATAAGTCTCTCAGTCTCGTTTCTGTCATCATGAGGATCGCATTCGTTGACATCCAAGGCTTCTGCATCGACGGTATTTTTCATCCAAAGGAATTGAGTATCGCAATTGGTTGTAAACAATACCACGCTTTGTTCACACCGCCTACACCTTATTCTAACCTAAATACGCCTGATAGAATTAGCGCTAGATATGTTGAGAAACATATTCATGGGGTCAACTATTCCTCTGGAGACGTGGATTATTCCAAGTTAAACTCGATTCTGGAAACATATTTACTAAACCATGCTGATTGTATTTACGTGCGAGGAAGTGAAAAAGCCGAATTTTTACTAAAAAATTGTCACGTGTCACGTCCTATAATAGTAGATGTATGCAAGTTCGATGGAACCCCGTGTGCAACAGAAAAATTCAGTAGTGACTCCAAAACCTGCATGTACCACGCCAATGGATCATTTAAATGTACCCAGAAGAACGTCGAAAGTCTACGCCAATGGTTTCTTAATTGCATACCTTTGTAATTTTTTAATTGAAACCCCTTATTAATTTCATGCATTTATTTTCGTTTTACAAGAAGAATAAAAATTTTTATTTATAATTTTTACAATAATTTTCAATATTATAAACAAAGTAGATGATAGTGTTATACAACTAACTACATATAATTTAGAATATTTGGGCTCTGACATGTCACTCAAATCGATCGGTGGTGGTGGTGGTGGAGTCGTAACAGCATGCCAATCTTTGAATTCTCCTTCAGTGCCATCATTAAAAATCAATTTTAATTTGTATCTCTTTGCTTCATCGATTGCTATGGAAAACGTATTTAGCTTCATATTATTTACCACCGAGAAATTCATCTTTCGCCATTCCGTTTGATTATCAAAACGTATCGCCATCTGTTGTACGCCCAACGGTACATTGGTATACAGTACGTTGTTTAATATAGCCGTAAGTATAATGAAATTAGCCTTTAAGATGGCCATATTTGCGTCGGTTGGATTCTTCTAAGTGGTCTAGGATAATATCTCTCAATATCCTCCCAAAGACTTAAATTTGTCAAATCTCTTAAAACTTGTTTTTTATCTTCATATAATTTTATGTCTCTTCTTAGTTTTTGAACTTTTATACCAAACTCTTTGCGTCTATTCTCTTCGCTAGACATCTCAATACTGAATACTTATTTTACTTGTCGGGTGTAGGATACGCCTCCTCTCGGAGATCTGGGTTGTTAACCTTGACGCTTGATACTAGCAGAAACTAACCGTCAAACGTCAAACGTCAAACGTCAAACGTCAAACGTCAAACGTCAAACGTCAAACGTCAAACGTCAAACGTCAAACGTCAAACGTCAAACGTCAAACGTCAAACGTCAAACGTCAAACGTGAAACGTGAAACGTGAAACGTAAAACGTGAAACGTCAAACGTCAAACGTCAGTCGTCAAACTTTTCGGTGCACATACCCCCATTTAAATCGAGTGAAGATATACGCTAAGGCCCTTCTGGCTTTTCGCAAAAATTCTCTTGTACGTTAATCTATACCACGATCTCTACGTAATGCCGTTTTCCCCATTTAAATCGGACCAATAGCAGTGAAGATACACGCTAAGGTCCTTTTGCCCTGCCACTGCGCATGATTTTTCTCTTGTATGTTATTCTATATCCCTCTCTCTACGTAATGCCGTTTTCCCCATTTAAATCGGACCAACGATAGCTGAGATATACGCTAAGGTCCTTTTGTCCTGTCATTGCGCATCATTTTTCTCTTGTATGTTATTCTATATCACGCTCTCTTCATAATGCCGTTTTTCCCGTTTAAATCGGACCAACGATAGCTGAGATATACGCTAAGGCCCTTTTGGCTTTACCACTACGCAAAAATTCTATTCGACGAAATTTAATCCCCCCACTCCCCCCACTACCCCGTTTTCCTCTCAGACCGTCTGTCTCACTCTTATTCATTGAATATGTACCTCTCACTCTTACACGTTGAATTCCCTATGTGGTCCCATACATAGGTTGTCTATCTACTATGGTTTTTTTGGTGTAAAGTTAGACGCCTTCATTTTTCAGGTAAGTTATTTGTAGTTATTTTTTACTTAAAAGGATAGCAATACGTCCTGGTTCGGGGTGTGACTTTTGGGTTTTAGCTATCTGAGCCAAATTGTCGGCTAAGTGTCCTCTTTTAGGGCACCCAGAACCGAAAACTATATAGGTATATAATATGTTTTTTTTTAAATTATTTTTTAATATGTATGCAGCTTGGATGAGTGCTTTAGGAAGAGATCCTAAGACTGAACACTGACTGCTATAAATGCTGTTTTTAGAGCACATTTCATAGTAAGTGATTTCATTCTAGCAGCAATGAGGAAACGTTTAAAAAACATGCTGTACCAGCTATTACTTTAAGACCTCGTCTCTTTAAGTTATTATTACTTCATTCTAATGCATATATGAAAATGGTTTTTAACTTATGTCCTTATGATTAAAAGATGTAGGTATTTTAGTTATGTTATAATAGAAAAATATGATACTTAGTATTGACTGACCTACTGGCCACTGGTCATTCCACTTTTACTCACTTTTTTCATAAATTATCAAATTATTTAAAAACAAATACATACCTAGCTATTTTCTGTAAATTACATTAAAATTTTAGTATTAATACTTTACTATTAAAACTTCAGTTACTTTATCTTATATATATACACAACGGAAGAGTTAATTGGATTTTCTCCTTGTTGAGTTTCAAAAATAGTAATTTAACATGATTTTAAAACAAATACATGAAATGGGCAAAATAGGCCTACAAAGGCACTTTGTAAACAATCTCACTTGTATCGATGTGACGTAATGCGCGAATCCAATGTGGCTTACTTTTGTTAATAGATTGGCGTTCCATTTTAAATATACAGTTCACCGGGAATAGATTATTTAAATATACACGGATCGGGAAAACAAGCACGAAAAAATTCACTGGCTCCTGGACTAGTACTGTATCGAAGGAATTTTTATGAATGAAACAATATACGACCCTCCACAATTGCGGTCTACTTAACTTCCGCTGTTGTCAGACATTATTTTTTTTTGGACAATTTAAAGACCTAACAGTAATTCAAGCAAACGCAATAACATTACTACAGTTAAAAACATCGCAAACTTGGCATCAATATTTTAATTTTATCCAAATATTGCATTTCTGTCGAGGATCATCCGCGCTGACTTCAGAAATTGTGTAATCTGTATTGGTTATATATATCTATAGTTAAAAGCACGTAAACTTGGCATCAATGTTCAATCCGATTATTGAGTTTCTACCGCGGACACCACCGTTCATTCTTCAAAAATTTTGTAAATAATCCTATCTGTCTTGGTTATATATCTATAGGGTAAAACCACCTGTAATTTCGATTAATGAAGATAGCTCTTTAAGTTTATCTAATTTATTCAATTCAGAATGGTGATAAGTCAAGTAAGTAAGACTACTATAATATAGGTACAAGGTGTCTTATCTAAATACAGTAGAACAAGAATAATAAAGAACAATAAAAACCAACCGTTATCAAAAATATAGAAAGGGAGGTAATACTGCAATGTTGAGGGGGTGGGTGGCTCAGTGGTAGAGTTTCTGCCTGTGCATCCAAGGGTCCCAGGTTCGAATCCCACCGTTGGCCGGGATTTTTTTAATTTAATTTAATTATTTAAAATTAATTCTGATGCCTTGGTAGGATTCCCCACTCGACCATTCACTGTTGGGTTCTAATTAACAGTGCTGTTCCTAAAGTGGCGCTGGGAAACAGCAACAAAGCCTACACAGAACACGAGGCTAATGATCATAGCAGTCGATGCCGTTGACACCAAATTAAAAAAAAAAATACTGCAATGTTAAAAATTTTCTTTTAAAGATGCACATTTTTAAATGAAATACCAAACACCTTTTATATTTAAAGTTCTTTTAATGTTTTTAGCAGATATATATTAGATATTAAAGAATTTGCAATTATCTAGACACCCTGTATAATATAAATTTATAAAATGATTGTTTTAATGCTCTATGTCACAGTAGACATTAGGGTGGCGCAAAAAAACCAACTACTTTTTTTTTGAGTCTCGAATGAAAAAATGTTAGTTTTTGATGTTTTAAGAGGCTTCTCCAAAGGACAGCGCAAAAAAAATTTTTTAGAGGTCGCTCCAAATTTTTTTAAATTTAAAAAATCGTCAAAAATCGATTTTTTTTTTAATTTTTTTCTCGGTACGGTATAATTTTACAGACAAAAAAAATAAGTTTCTGAAAGTTTCAGTTCAAAATTTAAATTTTAAAAGGTTGCTCAAAATTTTTTTAAATTTATCAATGCATTACTTTAGATTTTTTCGAGCGACCTTTTAATATTCAAATTAAAATTCCATACATTTTATCTTTCTTATTTAGTGCAATAATCGATAGAAATATACCACGAGATGAACTAAACGTCAAGCACAATATAGAAAACATAATTTTTTTTAATTCAATAATTTTATTTAATTAAAAAAAAAATCAATTTTTGACGATTTCTGAAATTTAAAAAAATTTGGAGCGACCTCTAAAAAATTTTTTTTTGAGCTGTCCTTTGGAGAGGCCTCTTAAAACATCAAAAACTAACATTTTTTCACTCGAGACTCAAAAAAAAAATAGTCGGTTTTTTTGCGCCATCCTAGTAGACATACTTAACGAAATAATATAATGCAAAACTTTTTACCTCTCTTTTAAAGTCAAATACATATAAGTTATAAAGTCAATAACCCTGAGTCGGCAACCTCGTGGATGAACCTTGGAACTGCTGACTATTGCATTAGATTAGTTTGTGTCATTTCACCTTAGGTGTAATCAGCCTGTTATATTATATTTCCTTTCTTGATATTCAGTTTAGAATCTGTTCTTGATATGAAAAGTTGTACTTTAAATTAAATAAATCTTTTAAAAAAACTAAATACCGAGTGTACTTAGATAAGTGGCGCAGTCAGTAGGATGGTCAAACGGGTTTAGTGCACATAATTCCTGGTTTGTTTCTACGATCTTTTGACCATTTTGAACTTTAAAACGTGTTTAAGAAGTTTTCCAGTTGGGTGAATTGAGTAGCCTAACGAGAAAAACGCTATTCAAGTTAAGAAAGACATTCAAGTGAACATTGAAGAGTCTACCCGGTCCAGTCCTTGGTTGACGGCGAAATTCGAATAGATGGAGTGGAAACTACTTTTACTGTAAGTGTTTTATATGTCGTTTAGAGAGCAACCTTTAATTATCAATTCTGAAAGTTCAGACAATTCTGATTCAGATACAGATTCTGACTTAAATTTAAACAAAACAAATTTAGACATTTCAAATATTTTAACTTCAAACAATAAATTTAAAATGGCTCCAACAATTCCAGAATTAAAAGATAAATAAGTAAAGGGGCAGCAAGAGTTCTGGGCCATTCCCCATGTTAAATCCCATAAGAAATCGCTAAGGTTCATTCTGGCAATTTTTGTCTAAAAGTCCAAAGGTCAATCGAAGTTCGAAGTCTGGGTTATCAGTAAACATGATAACGTCGAAAATCCAAGATGGCGGTAATAGTTGACGTAAACAATGAAAAATAAGCAAAAAATTCAACCTACCCTTCTCCACCCCCACAACCCCCTCATGCTTATAAAATATGGTCGGTACATGCGATACATCGTTGAAAAGGTCTTAACGTACAGAGTAAGGGAAAAATAATGAAAAAATGTCAACTACCCCCTTTCATCCCCGCGAACCACCCCCTCATTGAAAAATCGATCAATCATAGTGTGTGATACCTCGTTGGAAAGGGTTTTAAGCATAGATTACATAAAAATAATTTAAAAAATTCCAACTACCCCCTTTCATCCCCGTGAACCACCCTCTCATTGAAAATTGATTAATCATAGTGTGCGATACCTCGTTGGAAAGGTCTTAACGTACATAGTAAGGGAAAAATAATGAAAAAAATTACACCTACCCTCCTTCACCCCCACGACCCCCTCATGCTCATAAAATATAAAACATGTGATACGTCGTTGAAAAGGTCTTAACGTACATAGTAAGGGAAAAGTAATGAAAAAAATTCCACCTGCCCTCCTTCACCCCCACGACCCCCTCATGCTTATAAAATATAAAACATGTGATACGTCGTTGAAAAGGTCTTAACGTACAGAGTAAGGGAAAAATAATGAAAAAATTAATCTCCTTTGACAGAAAAATCATGCGCAATGCCACAAGGGCCTTAGCGTGTATCTTCACTCGATTTAAATGGGAAAAATGGGGGTATGTGCACCGAAAAGTTTGACGTTTGACGACTGACGTTTGACGTTTGACATTTGACGTTTGACGTTGTGGAATAGAAATGCCACAAGGGCCTTAGCGTATATCTCAGCTATACGGGAAAAACGGCATTACGTAGAAAATGATTAACGTAAAAGAGAATTTTTGTGTAAAGCCAGAAGGGCCTTAGCGATTCAAACGGCTACGTGTAGAGAATGGCATCTAGTTGTCATTTCGCACATGCGCAGTTCATAATGCCGTTTTCATATCTTCGTTAGTATCGATCGGATTTGAACGTTGAAAATGGTAGATGACAATATCATCTAGATGGCATGTGCACATGCGCAGTTCAAGGGTCAGTTCTCGCTTGTCACTTTATATCTTCGTTAATATCCATCAGATGGCGATCATCGTTCACGTGAACTAGCCATATACAAGATGGCGGAGTCAAAAGGACCTGTCAACCGTCAAGGTTCGTTGCTATTGGTCGGAAAGGAATGGGGAAACAGTTGATGTATTCGTTACGTTTCATTACGTTTCGTTACGTTTCGTTTCGTTACGTTTCATTACGTTTCGTTACACGCAACGCACACAACATAGGTATGCATTTACAATTAACGCTTTACAACATATATTAGGTCAACCACGTGACCATTCAGCATGTAGCTCTAAAATTTAAATTTGTAGTGTAGTTTAGTATGCTATTCAAGGAATTGACGTTAAAACATGGTGTTAGAAATATTTTTTGAGCTATAGTGTTTGGTTGGATATCAAACTAATCTGTTTGACTTATGAATCAATAATCTGAAGTCTGTTTGTTTGTAGGTGTTTTAGATGCAAAGATACGTCATTTTTGACCACGAAAAGGCTTTTGGTCGAGTAAACAAAACCTCTAGTGTATATTGTGAAGCAAATAGAATACAATGGCATCAAAATTTTTCATATTGCGTCTATAACTAAACTTCCTCCAGATCAAAATGCGATAAGAAGTTTGACGGTACCATTAAACTCCTTAGGTATCTAATAACGTTTTACAACATATATTAGGTCAACCACGTGACTATTCAGCATGTATGAACGAAGGTTAGGTTAGGGTATGCACACTCGACGTTTCGAATTTCGAAACGTAACGAAACGTAACGAAACGTAACGAAACGTAACGAAACGTAACGAAACGTAACGAAACGTAACGAAACGTAACGAAACGTAACGAAACGTAACGAAACGTAACGAAACGTAACGAAACGTAACGAAACGTAACGAAACGTAACGAAACGTAACGAAACGTAACGAAACGTAACGAAACGTAACGAAACGTAACGAAACGTAACGAAACGTAACGAAACGTAACGAAACGTAACGAAACGTAACGAAACGTAACGAAACGTAACGAAACGTAACGAAACGTAACGAAACGTAACGAAACGTAACGAAACGTAACGAAACGTAACGAAACGTAACGAAACGTAACGAAACGTAACGAAACGTAACGAAACGTAACGAAACGAACGAAACGTAACGAAACGTAACGAAACGTAACGAAACGTAACGAAACGTAACGAAACGTAACGAAACGTAACGAAACGTAACGAAACGTAACGAAACGTAACGAAACGTAACGAAACGTAACGAAACGTAACGAAACGTAACGAAACGTAACGAAACGTAACGAAACGTAACGAAACGTAACGAAACGTAACGAAACGTAACGAAACGTAACGAAACGTAACGAAACGTAACGAAACGTAACGAAACGTAACGAAACGTAACGAAACGTAACGAAACGTAACGAAACGTTTCGTTACGTTTCGAAATTCGAAACGTCGAGTGTGCATACCCTAACCTAACCTTCGTTCACGTGAACGCTTATCGCATGGCCATATGACCATCCTAAATGCTAATCATTGCCACTACGCATGTGTACTGAAGGCAGCAGCCAAGAATGATTTTGAGAAAAATTTCATCATACTTTATTATATACTAACCTACGTGACTCTTTACTAAACCACGTGACTGGAGCATAGAACCACGTAAAACTTCTTCAACATTTATTTAGATATACCGCGTTAGCTAACTACATTAACAAATACTTAAAGTTTATTCGGTATAAATGAGTTCTTTAACAAAAAGTATCAAAATTGTTGGTTTGGGTTAAAATGCACCAATTTTATATAGTTTCTTATAAAAATACAATAAAATTATAGGCTTTTTGATAAAAATTATCAAACAAAAATTCGGAGAGCTTTTTAATATCTTAAAGTATTAAAATTATCGATTTGGGTTAAAATATTCCATTTTTACATGGTTTCTTATGGTGAATAACGCACAAATTTGATAAATTCAGAGGCCTTCTTAAAAACTTTTTAAACCGTTCAGTCTTCCGTCCGACCAGAAGTTTACCTAATACCTATTACCTTTTGTCATCCTGTTTCAGATTGTTAAAGTATTAGAAAGTATCCAGCATCTACAACTTTTGAAATAAACATTTTCTGATTTTACTACTTTAAAGGGTCTTTCTGTATGCAAAAAAAACCCCCATTTAGTTTTTCGTCCAAGTAGAAGTTTACAATATCAGATCACACTCATTTGGTTTCTAATCTTTTTGTGCCTCAGCTTATCTGATCAGCCGACTTTAAGAATCGTAAATTTATTTTATTTGCTACAATCCAATGACAATCCAATAAACATCGTAGACCGAATCAAGTCGAGGCGGGTTCCGTCGCACGTTTGTAGATGGAGGCACCGATCACCGCGTACTACATACATAACCACTTGGGCATGTATTGTGACCATTTCCGAAGTGCTGGTATTCAAATTCCAATGCAGTTATATACGTTTTTAGTACCGATTTATTGAGTGAACGCATTATTATCTACTCCTTCCTAAGTTTAAGGCTGCGTAATTCCAATAACTACCACCTGATTAATTCCTACAATCATATAATCTATATAAGGTTTTCTTTTTATTGCAGAACGATGTCACTCTTTGCAGATTTGATTCGACACATTGCTGGTTTTCTCGGCCTGCTAACCGCGAGTTATGATGAAGCGGTAGCCCGGGAGGGGCTTCGGGAATGCCAGAAGGGCATGAAAAAATTATATTATGCGATGAGGTATGCTACTTCGCTTGGAGAGAAGCAGCATATTGAAGCTTGCATGCGTAACATTAGGACCATACGTAATCAAATCAAGGCGTCGCAGAAGATGGGAGCAGGGGTTTCATCGCGAGCAGAGGGGGCCCGAGAACGTGTCCGCTGGGATGACTCCAAATCTGCTTTTAAAGGCCGCATCCGCACTGCGGTTATCTCTAATTTAAAACATACTGATCCGAAAGCTTTCCTGGCTGATGCTAATGTTTTATTTAAGCGGAGGATCCAGACTGCATTGAAGAAGGATGATGCGTTTAAAGTTAATATGAGTTTCTGTGGAGAATTCGAGGTGGTGAAGGGAGATAGTGTACTTAATGAGTATAAGTACTTCACAACATCCAATTCTGCTATTTATAGAGACACGAACCTAAATGTTTGGTTTGATGAGAAAGTTACTGCTCCTATATTAAATGAGCTCGAAGAATTTCAGGAACGTGACAGCGGCTGGGCGTTGAAGAAGGTTGTAAATTTGGGGGTTAATATTAACAAATTTTCATGTCAACTTGGATCATAATATATCCATGTGATTATCATCTTATAAAGTTAAAAAACATGCATGTGATGCCGTTATACATGAAGCTGAAGCAGTTTTCTACGACTACCAAGCAGTTTCCGAATTTAGAAAAAGTGAATTAAGTATAGAACGTATACCTGTTAAGTACATTTAAACCAGCCAACGATTCCCAAAAAAAGTATCATCAACCCATTCTAGCACCGGGTAGTTACAATCTAAACGTAACCATGATAATGGCCTCTTTTTAACGAAACATAAAGTTGTTAGATGGCTAACGTTACTTATTTCCTGGGACTAATCATTCTCTGTCCAGAAGTTATTATTTGATTCATAATGTTAATGTGGATCCTCCCACTGGAATTTACTATTATTTCATATATTGTTAATTCTAGAAATATGAGGAATATTTTTATTGTTTACAATACAATGTTTATTAATTGTTAATAAATCTTTATAAATAATATATCGTTTTATTTTCCACTAATAATTTAACAAAATATTATAATTATTTTAGCTTTACCTGTAATAGTGTTTCAGCAACGTCCTCTTAATGATATTGCTATAATTTTCCTTCAATCATACATTTGCTCCAAATAATCTACAAATAAACTCTATTATTAAAAGTTATTTCATCATATCTGCCTTTAGTAATATTAAATACAGTTAGTTACTATTAGATAGTTTACAAAAAAATTTTTTATCTTCGTAAAATCTTATATCTCTTCTAAGTTTTTCTATAAACTCTTCAGTTCTACGTTTATTCTCTTCGCTAGACATCTCGATAATCAATAATATGCGTAGGTCACTGCGCGTATTTTTTCTCTTCATCGGTAATTTCTCCCCCTCCTCGTTCTTCCGTTTGAATCGGACCACGTGATACGCACCTAAGTCCTTTTGTTCTCTACTTTAGAATTCGCTAGAATATGAGTCATAATTCCAAAAATACCAAAAAGATACAATGAATGACGTAATACCAGTTTAAATTTAGTATAAATATGATCAATACTAATAAAGGTGAGCTGTGTTTAACACCGAATGACAGTTGTAACAAAAGAAATTTGTTTAGTAACTTTCTAAGTCATTGATTGTTTTTTAAGTTACAGAATAAACAAACGAGGAACTAAGAAGATAATTCGAGCCCAAACAAATGCCTGCCGTTGTCAAATAGTATGCCAGCTTTTTATATCAAGATTTATTATTGTCAGGTTCATTGGTTAAGTATTTATTTACCATATGGACTTTTGGTATTATTGCTATTGCGCCTAATTTTTCTCTTTAGCGTTAATTTACGTCGCGTTTTCGTTACAATGTAATTTTTTCCTGTTTAATTCTATCCGATAATAGCCGATACTTAGGACCTTTTAACTTTGCACATGGTTTTTGTCTTCAACGTTAATCTATGTTGCTCCTCCTACACCTGAGCCGTTTGTTCCGTTTGAATCGGTCCAATAGCAATAAAGATATGGATTTAGACATATACTTTTGTAATGTAGGTATTATAATTCTGATTTACAAATATTCATATGCGTTGAGTATGTAGAGAGAGGCCCTCGTATTTTATCTTGGTTTTTGTTTATGCATATTAACCAGATTTAACGTCTTTACGCTTTTCTTAAATAACGTAAGGCATTAACTTTCTTGATAACATTAATATCCTTTTTTATATTTATTATTCCTGCGTACTATTTTTTAAAATATAATATAATTTATAGAGCTCATGCTTTAGAGTTAGACAGAAAACGATATTATTCTGTATCAACTGCTTATTAAATTTCCTAAACCTTTTCACCTGATTATATCTTCAGCTCGTCTTCAGATATATCTTTGTTTAAATATCCAAACAATGGTAACTACGATATGATAATGAACGAAAACGAACGACGCTGATGTGATTTCTACTTGTAGAAGCATACACCTTACGTTTTTGCCATTTTTGACGTTTTTCGGCGTTTTTCGACGATTTTTGCCGTTTGAAATCATTTATGAACAATGTTGCAAGATACCTTAAAGGAACAGTCGAATGTAGAAATTATTGCTCTAAACCCTAGTTTTATTATTCCAATTTCTATAAAAACTTCTGCTAATATAAATTTTGACGACATTAATATTTGTAGAATGCCATAACTTATCTTTTAACTTAATGTTTTGATATGATTTTATATTAGGAAGGATTCTGTTTTACGTTAGTGACTTCCTGCGAAAAATGTTCTAGTAAATATAAACTTTTTTTTGACAATGATACTTGAAGATGCATCTGTCATTTTATATGATTTAAGCTCCATGTTTTGTTATAAATATTCTCGTATAAGTCCTTCATACTCTTCATATTGCATGAGCTTGTTGAATGAAAACTTAGCTTTGACCGTAGAAAATTATACTTGTTGTACTTTGAATGAAATCTAACATTAGAATTAGTCGTACAAAAAGTAAATAAGAGTTTGTTGATTGAAAACTTACATTTATTAGCATTGGTATTGATATCTGTCTACAGATTGCCTATAGATATTTTCTTTTCTTTTTCTTATTTTTGATGTTTTCAAAACGTATGTATTTAAAACATTTTAGGTAGCCTTTATAATTAATTTTGTTATTACACTGTGTATACTTTTAGATAGATATTTCCCTGTATATATATTTTTGTCGTATAATACATCGTAGATATCTAACAATATGTTGAGTTTTTACAGGATATGTAACCGCAAGAAATGATAATATTGCTTTGAACAACGTCTCAGCGATAATTATTATATAGAAATCTTTTAAAAACAGAAAACGAAAATGTGTGTGAGTACAAAAGTTTTAATACTAATGGATATTTAATGAGAGATGTAATTAAAAACAAAAATGAGAATATTATGAAGATAGCATAGACAGAAGATAGTATAAAATAACCTAGTGGTGCTAATACTAACCGAATTTACTGACTGATGTCTTATTTTTGTAGAAATATACAGCAACTAAATAAGTAAGAATATCGTAACAAATGAATGTCAATAATTAGGGGAAAAGTGAGTACAAAGGTTTACAGATGTCTTTAACGATAGCTATTATCTTTTTGGGTTGAAAAACAACTGATGTCATATTTTTAGGATAATGAAAGATACAATATAAGCGAAGATACCATACTGAAATGTCAGTAATTAATGAAAAAGTGTATTTAAATGTCTAAGAATGGGACTTTTTATATTGGATTTTTTATGACAGATGATGAAAAAATACTGAAACTAAATAATAATATACGGAAAAAGTGAGTACAAACGTTTTTAATAGTGATGAATGACAGATGTCAGATTTTTAGGGTAGAAATGCTAAATATAAAAGCAATCGGTAATTACTTTCTAAAAATGAATGAGGCCTTTTTATTGGATTTAACGAGTCATACGAGACAGAAGATGATGCAAAAATACTGAAATTAAATAATAATATACGGAAAAAGTGAGTACAAACGTTTTTTAATAGTGACAGATGACAGATGTCATATTTTTAGGATAGAAATGCTAAATATAAAAGCAATCGATAATTACTTTCTAAAAATGAATGAGGCCTTTTTATTGGATTTAACGAGTCATACGAGACAGAAGATGATGCAAAAATACTGAAACTAAATAATAATATACGGAAAAAGTGAGTACAAACGTTTTTTAATAGTGACAGATGACAGATGTCATATTTTTAGGATAGAAATGCTAAATATAAAAGCAATCGATAATTACTTTCTAAAAATGAATGAGGCCTTTTTATTGGATTTAACGAGTCATACGAGACAGAAGATGATGCAAAAATACTGAAACTAAATAATAATATACGAAAAAAGTGAGTACAAACGTTTTTTAATAGTGACAGATGACAGATGCCATATTTTTAGGTTAAAAAGAATATTGAATAGACATACAAAAACCTATAGAGATGACGATGGTTGGATAGCTGCGATTTTTTAGGTTGATAGCTTGAAAAAAAGAGAAGGTAATAATAAATGTTTTACAGATGATTTTCCAGGTTGAAAATCTTAAATGCGAAAATAATCGAGTACAAACGAAGATGGTATATTGTAATTGTTGTATTTATTTTTAATAAAGATTAAGACGATGACACGACAATAACGTACTGCGCAGGTTTACATACGATAATGGACGAAGAGTATTTTGTTACCTCTTTACCATCGACAATAAACGTATAGTATTTTTATTGTACTTGTAAGTAATAAGGAAACGACGATGATGTATGACTATAATACGAACAATACCTATGCGTTTTTCTTTCTCAAATACTGAACTTTTGACTGCTACCTTCCCGTATTCAGAGATCCAGAAAAGTAATGTCTCCTTGGTTATTACATTTTCTGTACTAACCAACTATGGCCCCTTTGGTAATGCAGCACCGTGTATTCTTTAAAGATTTCAACGATTTTCCATTCTTTTTTCTATGAATTTCTACAAATATCACCCTTTTAACGTTTCACTCTTCCTTTTCTTCTTCTTCAGTAGTTTTTTGTTCTTCGTCTTAGGCCTGTACTGGCTTCTACATCATCTTAGGTCTTCACTGCTCTCTGTATGATTTCTTAGTATTTTTTCCTCCAAAGTTTATACCTTTTTGGTTTCCCCCTTCCTAGAATTTTGACATTTGACATTGTTTACTTACTTAGCGATAGATAGATACGAATTTTTATGATTTTATCCTTTACCGTATATTTGTCTCCTCTTTCCGTCTGCCTGTCCTTTTATCTGTATTTTTGTCTGTCTATCCGTTTGTCTACCTAAGATCCTTTTGACCATTTTGCACCTGGTGACATGCCACCGAGACTTAGGTCCTTTTGTCCACGAAACGAAACGTAACGAAATGTATCGAAACGTGACGAAACGTGACGAAACGTGACGAAACGTGACGAAACGTGACGAAACGTGACGAAACGTAACGAAACGTAACGAAACGTAACGAAACGAAACGTAACGAAACCATCTTTTTCTGTTTGATCTATGGACTTAAGAATCGGACCACGTGATACACGCTAAGGCCCTTATGGCATTGCGCATGATTTTTATATTCGACGTTCATCATTCTCTACGTAATGTCGTTTTTTCCCGTTTAAATCAGACCAACGATAGCTGAGATATTTGCTAAGGCCCTTCTGGCTTTACGCTAAAATTATCTTGTACGTTAATCTATACCACGATCTCTGCATAACCCTGTTTTCCCCGTTTAAATCGGACCAACGATAGCTGAGATATACGCTAAGGCCCTTCTGGCTTTACGCAAAAATCCTATTCGACGTTAATCTATACCACGATCTCTACGTAATGCCGTTTTTCCCGTTTGAATTGGACCAATAGCAGTGAAGATACGTGCTAAGGCCCTTTTGACATTACACAATATTTTTCTCTTCTACGTTAATCGTTCTTTTCATAATGCCGTTTTTCCCGTATGAATTGGACCAATAGCAGTGAAGATACGTGCTAAGGTCCTTTTGACATTGCACAATATTTTTCTCTTCTACGTTAATCGTTCTTTTCGTAATGCCGTTTTTTCCGTTTAAATCGGACCAATAGCAGAGAAGATACACGCTAAGGCCCTTATGGCATTGCGCATGATTATTATATTCAACGTTCATCATTCTCTACGTAATGTCGTTTTTCCCGTTTAAATCAGACCAACGATAGCTGAGATATTCGCTAAGGCCCTTGTGGCTTTTCGTTCTGCGCATGATTTTTCTATTCAACGTTGATCTATACCACGATCTCTACGTAATGCCGTTTTTCCCCATTTAAATCGGACCAATAGCAGTGAAGATACACGCTAAGGTCCTTATGGCATTGCGCATGATTTTTATATTCAACGTTCATCATTCTTTACGTAATATCATTTTTCCCGTTTAAATCGGACCAACGATAGCTGAGATATATGCTAAGGTCCTTATGGCATTGCGCATGATTTTTCTCTTCTACGTTAAAAGAGAAATTTTTTCAATATTTTTCCCTTACTCTGTACGTTAAGACCTTTTCAACGACGTATCACATGTTTTATATTTTATAAGCATGAGGGGGTCGTGGGGGTGAAGGAGGGTAGGTGTAATTTTTTTTCATTATTTTTCCCTTACTATGTACGTTAAGACCTTTTCAACAATGTATCGCATGTTTTATATTTTATAAGCATGAGGGGGTTGTGGGGGTGAAGGAGGGTAGGAATTTTTTGGTTATTTTTCCCTTACTCTGTACGTTAAGACCTTTCCAACGAGGTATCGCACACTATGATTAATCGATTTTCAATGAGAGGGTGGTTCACGGGGATGAAAGGGGGTAGTTGGAATTTTTTAAATTATTTTTATGTAATCTATGCTTAAAACCCTTTCCAACGAGGTATCACACACTATGATTGATCGATTTTTCAATGAGGGGGTGGTTCGCGGGGATGAAAGGGGGTAGTTGACATTTCTTCATTATTTTTCCCTTACTCTATACGTTAAGACCTTTTCAACGATGTATCGCATGTTTTATATTTTATAAGCATGAGGAGGTTGTGGGGGTGAAGGAGGGTAGGTTGAATTTTTTGCTTATTTTTCGTTGTTTACGTCAACTATTACCGCCATCTTGGATTTTCGACGTTATCATGTTTACTGATAACCCAGACTTCGAACTTCGATTGACCTTTGGACTTTTAGACAAAAATTGCCAGAATGAACCTTAGCAATTTCCCATGTTAATTTACATAAGGAATGGCCCCGAACCCGTGCTGCCCCTTTACTTAAATATTTAGATATGATCCCAGATTTCTATGGTGATTCCGCGTTGCTTCCTAGATTTATAGAAGTAAGCGAAAAATTAGTTTTATAATACTGTAGATATAAACGATTTTCAAAATGAGTATTTAATGTCTAGTATTTTAGTGAAAGTAAAAGGCGAAGCTGCCAAAAATATATCATCTTGTACGATAAGAAATTGGGAAAATTTAAAAGCTGCTTTATTGAATACATATGAAGATAAAAGAGATATTTATACCGTAAGCTTAGAAATTTCAGCATTACAACAGGGTAACGATTCTTCGTTCTAATTATTCAATAAAATACAGCAACTTTTAAATCTCCAAATAACCTTATTAATGACTTGTTCTAACGAAAATGAACAAAATGTTTTAGGAAATTATTTTTGAAATATTTCAGAATATTGTTACGCGGACTAAAGAAACCATTAGGTACATTAATGCGAACAAAAAACCCTTTAGATTTAAATTCTGCTTTGAATACATTAACGAATGATTTTCAAATTGAAATGGGACCTTATAATAATAGTAATTATAGTCCAAGATATAAAAATATTAATCATAATTACCAAAATAATCATTTACTTAGAAATAGACAAAATTTTCAAAATAATCAATCAATAAACTGGCAACCAGAAATGCCAAGTTCATCTCAAAATTATCAACAATTTAATAGAAATGTAAGTTTAGTGCCTCGAAATCAACCTAGTACAGGTAGAGGTCCAAATACGAATGTTTACAGACCTAATCCGAATCAAAAATTCCAAAATCCAACACCTATGAGTATAAATACTTCAAATTCCTTTAGACCTACAAGAAATTTCCAAAATCGGAATTATTCTCAAAACCAAAATTCTTTTGCAAATCAAAAGAAACATTTTTATTTCTGAAAAACTACATAACTTAGATAATACAGAATGTCCCAATGAAAATATTAATAATGATTTTTTAGGAGAAAATTCCTCAGAAAACAAATAAAGCAAATCGAATTACTAAACTTAACAAACAGTGAGAGTGAATTACCGTACATAATATTCCCAGAAAATAATGTAAGAGTCCTAATTGATACTGCCAGTACAAAATCCTTTGTTGTGCCAGAAATTGCTGACAAATATTTTAAAACATCCCTTATATGCAAACCATTCCAAGTTTCTATTGCTTTAGGAACGAAATAAGAAAATTATTGTACAGAAATACCATCCTAAAAAATATTTAAACATAATAAATCAATTAATTTAGAATATTGTATTTTAAAGTTTAATAATTACTTTGACTGTTTATAAGGGTTAGATAATCTCAAAAAATTAAATGCAAAAATTGACCTAATAAACGACTTATTAATTACACCTTACAGTCAAATCAAAATAAATGATTTTAAAATAAATAGTGAGTGCACGAATTGTATAGTAGCGCCACCACGAACAGAACAAATTGTTAAATTAAATATAAGTAATGTTAAAAACGGTGACGTAATAATACCATATACAAAAATTGATAAATTAGAAATTCCTGAATGTTTAACAAAAGTAGAAGATAGTACAGCTATACGTACCATCTTAAATTCATCTGAATCATATTTTAAAGTTGACCTAAGTCCAATTATAGAAGTTGCAACAATCGCTGAATACGAACAAACAACATACCCAGACTTAAATATTTTTACAGACAAATTAAAATTTGATAATGCAGAAGTTGAAACGTTCGATGAATACGAACAACCAACGTATCCAAATCGAAATAAAATTTACAAAGACAAATTTAAATTCGATATATCAAAAGTTAAAACGTTCGCTGAATACGAACAAACAGTATCCTCTTACTTAAATACAAATAGTGATGCTTTATCTAGAATAGAACTTAATGTAAACGAAACAATAACTAATTCAAAACCTAGTACTTCTACAGAAATTTTCGAATATATGGAAAACTTTAATAACAAACTTCAATGTCCTAAATTATATATTGAAACAGAATCTCTTGTAGTAGAACCTGATGATATAAACAATGACATCGAAGATGAAAATGATACTATTCACACTAATGTAGAGAAACCAATACCAGGTATACCTATCGCGGATTGCGCGGTAACTGTCGGAAAAAAAATCAAATAATAATATCCGAAGTCAATTTTGCTCCTACCATTCCTACTATTATAAAACCCTATGAAAACAAACAACGAATTATTGTACAATTCTCAAAAAATATTTTGAAAACGATGTTATCAAATTTGTAAAAGAATACGTAATACCAAAAGTTAAATATGTATCATATCTATTTTGAAGATCCCTATATGAAAAATTTATCGTTGTTGTACAACAATTTTATAAAAATTCTCAAATTTCATTTATTAAATGTTCCAAAAAATTTATTGATGTCCTATTAAATGAAGTTGAAGATGTAATAAAAAATTATCACGAAGGAAAACAAAATCATAGAGATATAGATGAAACAGAAAATAGAATTAAAACATTATATTATTGGCCTAATCAAAGAGCATCAATTCAAACCTACATTAACAGCTGTGAAATATGTCAATTAACAAAACACGATAGAAAACCTATTAAACCTATTTATAATATTACTCCTACAGCGATTAAACCTTTCCAAATACTACATTTAGATACAATAACATTAGAAAATAATAAATTTTTAACTATAATAGACTAATTTTCAAAGTATGGTCAATTATACAAAATCAATTTCGCACAAGGAATCGAAGTAGTCAATAGCCTAATTAAATATTTTACTCATACCAGAACAAATAATTTCTGATAACGGTACAAAATTAAAAAAATCACTTGTAAAAGATCTATTAAATCTTCACAAAGTAAAAATTAATTTCATTAGCTCACAGCATCCAGAATCCACCGGCATCGCTAAAAGATTCCATTCTTCTATTATTAAACATATTAGATTACTAAATAACCAAAACGAATATAAAACTGAACCTATAGAACAAAAAGTTAATTACGCACTTTAAGCGTATAATAATAGCATTCACTCTGTAACAAAATTAAAACCTTATGAAATTACTACAGGTCATTTAGAAAATAATTCCGTTTTCGCAAAGAAAAAAATGAAAATAATATATTCACAATTATATAAAAATATACAAGAAACCAAAGAAAAAGTTATTACCAAAGCTAATGAAAAGCGAGAAAAGTTAAGCGATGAAATTCCTTCTAAAGTATTTGTTCGTAACAGACAAAAACAAAGTAAAACAAAAAATAAATATCAAGCTGAAGAAATTAAAGATACAAATCTAGAAAGAAATACTGCTAAAATTATCACTAGACATAAAAATACTGCCGAAAATATTTATTTATCAAATATTAAACGTCCTAATAGAAAACCTTATACTTTTATTTCAGGTGCGTCACAATCGGATACGCATCAGTAAACATAAAAAGACATCACCCACAATTTAGGTATCCTACCAATTAATCTAGGTCCTGCCAAACTTCAAAAATCTAGGCACACATTCGTGCATTTTACGATTTGTAACATATTACCTAATTTGAGGTAATTATTATATTTGTTACAAATACATGTAAATAAAACAACTATTTCAGTACAGTAGTTTATTCATGACTGTGTCTACAAATCACCGATATCGTTCCAATAGGTAAAACCACTTTTTATAAATATACTTTAATTGGAAAAGAAAACAATAAATTAAATCTAATATACAGAGTGATGCACACCAATTACCCGTACATCACATCTCCCCCCTTAAAATAAATTTAGACATGATCCTTATATATACCTATATTATATTTTTTTAACAAAAAAAAATTGCAGAACAAAAAAAAATAACTTTCATAATTTAACCGTTCAGGCGGTTTAACATTTCTTTTGGTCGGTCACATATTAAACTTTCTGCTTCGTCGTGTGAAGTAACGCCACTGGTATCAGAATTTATTACAGATTCAGATTCAATATTGTTATCACAAATAGCTGAATTTTTAATATGAAATATTTTTATCTGATTCAAATGGCGTTTCCATGACAAGTTTAATTCAGGTATCGTTACAATATAAGTAGCTCTTCCAATTTTTTTAGAAATAACACCTTTGATCCATGTTTCTACATTCGGTTTACGATAATCGCGCACAGTAACACTTTCACCTGGTTCAAAACACAAAAATCGTTTTCCACCATGATAAAATTTTTGTTTATTTTGACATTTTATAACACGTTCTTTCAATTTTTTATTTGAATTGGGTAAGAGATCATCAAAACGGGTTCTTAAATGACGACCCATCAGCAATTTAGCAGGTGTTTCTTGGGTGGTACTATGAGGTGTAGAGCGATAATCAAACAAAAAATTATTTAAAATGATATTGATGTTTGAAGTATGAGATTTGCCTAGTGCATTTTTTAATGCATTCTTGATTGTTTTTACCGCGTTTTCGGCCGCGCCATTAGACGAAGGATTATATGGGGGAATCGTAATATGGGTTATGTTATTTTTTGTAAGGAACTCCTCAAATTCAGCAGAACAAAATGATGTTCCATTATCAGTACAAATTTGTTTAGGTAATCCAAATCGTGCAAAACAAGACCTTAAAATATCGATTGTTAAAGTTGAAGTTATTGAATTCATTGGAAAAACCTCTATCCATTTACTATGGGCATCCAAAATAATTAAATACTGTTTATTGAGATATGGGCCCATAAAATCGAGATGAAGTCTATGCCAAGGTTGCTCAGGATAAGGCCAAGAATGCAGAATTGATTTATTGGGTGCTTTTTTATTTACTAAACAAGTTGTGCAAGTTTTGCAAACTTCTTCAATTTGTTTATTTAAATTGGGCCACCAAAAATAAGATCGGGCCAAGCTTTTCATTTTAACTGCTCCCATATGTGAGGCATGTAAACTTTGTAAAATGTCTTTTTGTAAACTACTAGGAATAACTATGCGATTGTTCCACATTAGACAACTAGACTCTATACTTAATTCATTTCTAATGCGATAGTAATTCTGTAACTGTAAATCTTTATTGAATGATTTGTTTACTGGCCATCCCTTATTGATAAATTTTAATACTTTACATAAAATTTCATCTTTTGATGTGGCTATTTTTACAATATTAAAATTTATCGCAAAATCACAGTTATTTTGAAAGTAATCGACGTAATTTAGATCAACATCTAATAAAGAATTTTCTTCCAAAGGCAAAGGCAATCTTGACAAGGCATCAGCTGGATTTTTATCAGTTTTAACAACTTCAATTTCATAGTGATAGCTTGATAAAATTAAAGCCCACCTTTTTAAACGATTTGCAGAGTATTGCGGAATATTTTTATTAGGATGAAAAATATATGATAATGGTCGATTATCTATTACTAAAGTAAATTTTTTCAAAAATAAGTAGTTATGAAATTTGCAAAGACCATAAATGACTCCCAAAGCTTCTTTTTCCAAAGTACAATATTTACGCTCAGCATCCGAGAGCATGCGCGATGCATACCCTATTACCCTATGTGAACCGTCTGGCATAATGTGCGAAATTAGAGCACCTATTCCGTAATCACATGCATCCGTTACCAAACGAATTGGAAGCTCTGGGTTATAGTGAACCAAAATCGGGGCATTAACTAATATTTTTTTTATATTTTCAAGTGCATTTTGGCATTCATTTGTCCACTCCCATTTGGTTTCTTTTTTAAGTAATTTATACAAAGGATATAAAATTGTCGCTAAGTTTTGTGCAAACTTCCCATAATAATTGATAAGTCCTAAAAATGACTTTAGGGAAGTAACATCACTTGGCTTTGGTGCGTTCACAATGGCAGAAATTTTCGTTTCAGAAGTATGTAGTCCCTCTTTATCTATATCATGTCCTAAATAGGTTATTTTGGATTTAAAAAAACTACACTTCTCCAACGAAAGTTTCAACCCCGCATTTTGTAATCTAATTAATACCGAGTCTAAACGTGCTAAATGTTCTTCGCGATCTTTACCCGTAATCAAGATATCGTCCAAAAAACAAACAACTCCATTTAGCCCTTGCAATAGAGTTTCAATAATTTTTTGAAATTTTGCGGGAATACTCGCAATTCCAAAAGGAGCACGCGTATATTGGTATAGTCCTTTATGTGTTGATATAGCCATTAATTTTTGAGACTGTTTATCTAAACAAATTTGTTGATACGCATTAGAAAGATCTAGTTTTGAAAAATGCACTCCTCCCTGTAATTTTACAAATAAATCCTCAATCTTTGGCAAAGGAAATTGGTCAATTTCAATAAACGGATTTAAAGTTACCTTAAAGTCTCCACAGATTCGGACAGAACCATCTTTTTTCAAAACTGGTACTATAGGAGTTCCCCATTCCGAATAATCTACCGGTTCAATTACTCCAAGGTTACATAACCGCTCTAACTCATTTTCGACCCTTTCTCTCATGGCAAACGGCAGAGGACGTGCACGGAAAAATTTAGGAGTGACTTGTATATCTGATTTTAATTTAATTGATATTACACCTTTATTAAAAGTTCCTAAACCAGGAGCAAATAAATTAGAAAATTTGTTTACTAAAAAATATAAATCTTGAGGCATGTCTAAAAAATTTAAATTAGTAATACCCAATTCAAATAAATTGAAAAAATCGCGTCCTAATAAAGGCGGTCCTCCATTTTGGATCACAAAAAAATTTATGTTTTCAATTTTATCTTTAAAATTTACTAAACAACAAATATAACCTAATGGTTTAATTTTATCCCCATTATATAGATTAAATATTTTATTAGTAGGATATAAACTTTTAGTTTTGAAATTATCGTTATAAAAATATTCTGAAATCTCACTATAACTAGCGCCGGTGTCTAAATTTAAAGTAAACATTTTATCTTCGATAAATAAATCTAACGAAACTGGATTAGTATTATATTCAATGGTATATAAGGCGTAGTCATCTGACTCTAAATAATTATTTTTGATTTTATTTTGGTTAGATTTATTTACGTTTTTATTTGAACACATCGGTGCTAAATGACCTTGCTTACCGCAATTATGGCAGTAACATTCACGGAAAGAACAGCTATCAGTGTTATGATTATTGCGACCACACACTGCGCATTTTGGTTGTGACGTAGATGGCTTTGAAAAAGCTCGTGCTGGCTTGAAGCGGGAACTAGAGGCTTGCGCATGAGCCTTAGACTGGTGAACCTGCGTGGATTTCCTGTAGTTGGAATTTGCGCCTGAGTAATGAATTTCTGGTTCTTTCTTGATCATTGTCGAGCAATATGGCTGAACTGAAGATTTTGAAGCTGCTATTTCCACTATTTTCACAAATTTAACATCTTTTTTCTCCTCGAAAAGTCTGTCTTTAATTGCACTTTTTTCGTAACCGATAATGAAATGATCCACTAAAGCACGTTCAATTTCGGTACCGGCAAAATCGCACTTTGCTACTAAATGTCTTAAACGAGCCGCCCACTCTTTTGCCGATTCATTAATTATTTTACGAGCTTCGTAAAATTTTTCACGATTCGCAAAAACTGGCACAGTAGATTTAAAATGTTCATCTAATAATTTAATTATTGATTTATAATCTATTTCTTCGGGTTGATCCGGTATGCACATATCATGCAAGAGTTTATAAGCGTCTTCATTTAAAAGACTTAACAAAATGGCTCTTTTTCGAACTTCAAGCGTGATTGAATTTGCCAAAAAATAATTTTCTAGACGTTTTTTGTATATTGACCAATCGGCACTCCCCGGAATAAATTCTTGCACGTGGCCGGTATACTGTACCTGGTCCGGCATTTTATTTGATTTTAATTTAAAAAATCAACAAAAAATAATTTGAAAACTGAATTTACACTTGTCAACTCACTATTAACTAAACACTCGTCGCCAATTGTAACATATTACCTAATTTGAGGTAATTATTATATTTGTTATAAATACATGTAAATAAAACAACTATTTCAGTACCGTAGTTTATTCATGACTGTGTCTAGAAATCACCGATATCGTTCCAATAGGTAAAACCACTTTTTATAAATATACTTTAATTGGAAAAGAAAACAATAAATTAAATCTAATATACAGAGTGATGCACACCAATTACCCGTACATCACACGATTTAAACCCGCTATTGCAGGAATACAATAATTTAAACATACAGTTTAACTATCTTAAAAATAATATTTCAAATAATACATTCTTCAGTATAGAAACTGAGAATTTCGTTAATATTATATCTATATTATCTTAAAACTAATATAGAAGAAAAAATTTAACAATCTTAATATTCACTCACTTTAAGAAAAAAATAAAAGAGGTTTAATAAATGGGTTTGGATCAGTTCTTAAAGCCATTACCGGAAAATTAGACTCCCAAGATGGAGAAAGAATAAATTCAATTTTAGAACATTTAAAAGAAAATCAAGCTAATTTACAAAACAATTAAAAATGCAATATTCTGTCAGAAGCCAGATAATAAATAATTGTATCAAACAATTCAAGATATCCAAAAAAATTAAATTAATCTTAAATCTAAAACACTAGAAATTAAAGACATTGTAGATTTTCAAGCAAAATTTGAAAATGTAGTTTACTTAAAAGACTTATTCAACGAATTAATAATAATTTATAATTTATTCCTGGACATAATGGAAAATGTAGAAAATTCCATAACATTTTGTAAACTGAAAACCATTCACCCTAGTATCATAAAATTACATGAGCTAAAATAATTCTTTTCATTATCAATTTCAGCTACCATTAGAAGTAAAATATGAAAATATTTTAAATTTTGAATCAATCTTAGAGGTTAACTGTAAATTAGAAAAAAATCAAATACAATATTTTCTATCAATTCCTAATGATTTTGAAACAGAATTCGAACTATATTATTTACTGCCAATTCCCACTAAATTTGAATCAGAATTTGTTATAATAATGCCAAACACAAAATATTTATTAAAATCTGGAAATTAAATAAAGCCTCTAAACGATATTTGCACACGCGGTAAAAAATTCCAATGTCCTAGCCATTTACAAAATAATAATGAACAATTATGCGAAAAAGAAATTTTACTAAAAGGAAATTCTAGCCAATGTCAATATGGCAATCCAGTCCCTTCTGACGTCACACCGCACGAATCTCACGACCTCCCCTTAAAGTATTTGGAACCTTGTTCGCTACATAAATTTGGCAATGTTGTGTTTCGTACGCTAAAGGCTAATCATATTGGGTAGGTCCGATTACAATTCAGGTATAATTCGTTGGCTATCGCCGCCTACTGGGGGTTAGTGACTTGTTAATATACGAATGTAGGAATACTATTTTTAAACCAAATAACTCAAATATTTTTTATTTATTGATAGGGTGTCCCGAAATTAGACGGTCATATTTTAACAGCGTAATCTATATCCTAAAATAGTAGTTACAGTTCATATAAACATAGAACCGAAAACTTTTCTTTTCCGAGATACAGGGTGTTAAAGGTGAAGTCCTGATACCACACTTTTGTAAATATTTTCTAAACGTTTAAAGATAATTAGGTAAAATTTGTTACAAATACTTACCTTTTTACACTTCATTTATTGGACTAAACCCCAGTTATTGATCATCTTCTTAGGTGGGTAAATTAGGGGGAGCTTAGGGTAAAATTGCCGTGTGTGTCTGTGTGTCTATATCCACCATAACTCATGAACCGATACACAGAAACACTAAATTTTAAACTTAAGTTTTTTTTCGGCTTGACGTGAAATGATTAGATTTTGGACAAAGTCGGAACATCTGGGGGGGGGGGGGGTACTTTATGGGAGGCCGTCTTTATATTTTAATGAATATATCTGTTATTTATGTTTGGAGAAGAAAATTATTCAAATAAAAGTTACTTCTAATATTATTATCTATAATTTTTGCTTTATGTCAAAATTTCCTGAAATGGTCCGTATTCGAGAAATTTGACAAAATGTGCAAAATTCTAAACGAAACTAAAGTTGTTTGCGATATCGATCTCTATAATTTTTGTTTATACATGATTTTCTAAAATGGACCGTAATGGAAAAATTGTAGGAAAATTGCTAAATTTAAATTTTTCAGTATTTTCGTTTTCAATGAATAACTATAGAAAAATGTTTCGAGGTAGATAGATGTATGTGGAAAATGTATTGTGGCGATTTACAAGAGTGGATATGGTCTAATTCTAGCAAGAGTTGCTATTAACCGGTTGTTGGGCGCCATTGTTAGAATAACAAAATTAATTAAATTCAAATCACTTGTTTATAACTACCTTGAATTTAAATCGAATTATTAAAATATTTGTTTTATAAAACCATTCATCATCCACAATTACTAAATATTTCTCAGGGGTAGGTCCGACTCTGTGGTTGCAGAGATTTATTTGTTTCACGCCAGACGGCGCTGCGATACGTTCGATTTTAACCTGTGTCATGTTAGCAAGTAGCCAGCCAGCAATAAATTCAGGTGGACGCCAAAACGCCAGCGGTCATACTAAATTTTTAACATCTAATTATTTTAAGTTCCGACAAAAAGAATATATTTAATCATAATTTGTTGCATTATAATTATTATAACCCCTTTCATAAAATTATAATAAGGGATGTAGAGAGGGCTAAAGCTTTTATTACTAGCACAAAATTTGTGTTTGTCATAAATTTATTTAGGTCATTGGATAGATAATAAAAAAACAAAAAACTTTTTCAAATACCATTTTAAATGCTATATGGGTAAAAAGAGATTTAGAGGGCTTCGAAATTTCAAAGTTTTTATTGCTGAACCAAAATTTGTTTTTTTTGAAAATTCATTTAAGCCATTCGAAAGATAATAAAAAAACAAACAACTTTTTCAAATACCATTTTAAATGCTATATGGGTAATAAGATATTTAGAGAGCTTTGAAATTTCAAAGTTTTTATTGCTGAACCAAAATTTGTTTTTTTTTTTAAATTCATTTAAGCCATTCGAAAGATAATAAAAAAACAAACAACTTTTTCAAATACCATTTTAAATGCTATATGGGTAATAAGATATTTAGAGAGCTTTGAAATTTCAAAGTTTTTATTGCTGAACCAAAATTTGTTTTTTTTGAAAATTCATTCAGGCCATTCGAAAGATAATAAAAAAACAAACAACTTTTTTAAATACCATTTTAAATGCTATATGGGTAATAAGACATTTAGAGAGCTTTCAAAGTTTTTATTGCTGAACCAAAATTTGTTTTTTTTTGAAAATTCATTTAAGCCATTCGAAAGATAATAAAAAAACAAACAACTTTTTCAAATACCATTTTAAATGCTATATGGGTAATAAGACATTTAGAGAGCTTTCAAAGTTTTTATTGCTGAACCAAAATTTGTTTTTTTCGAAAATTCATTCAGGCCATTCGAAAGATAATAAAAAAACAAACAACTTTTTTAAATACCATTTTAAATGCTATATGGGTAATAAGAGATTTAGAGAGCTTTGAAATTTCAAAGTTTTTATTGCTGAACCAAAATTTGTTTTTTTTTAAAATTCATTTAAGCCATTCGAAAGATAATAAAAAAACAAACAACTTTTTTAAATACCATTTTAAATGCTATATGGGTAATAAGATATTTAGAGAGCTTTGAAATTTCAAAGTTTTTATTGCTGAACCAAAATTTGTTTTTTTTGAAAATTCATTTAAGCCATTCGAAAGATAATAAAAAAACAAACAACTTTTTCAAATACCATTTTAAATGCTATATGGGTAATAAGATATTTAGAGAGCTTTGAAATTTCAAAGTTTTTATTGCTGAACCAAAATTTGTTTTTTTTTTAAATTCATTTAAGCCATTCGAAAGATAATAAAAAAACAAACAACTTTTTCAAATACCATTTTAAATGCTATATGGGTAATAAGATATTTAGAGAGCTTTGAAATTTCAAAGTTTTTATTGCTGAACCAAAATTTGTTTTTTTTGAAAATTCATTCAGGCCATTCGAAAGATAATAAAAAAACAAACAACTTTTTTAAATACCATTTTAAATGCTATATGGGTAATAAGACATTTAGAGAGCTTTCAAAGTTTTTATTGCTGAACCAAAATTTGTTTTTTTTGAAAATTCATTTAAGCCATTCGAAAGATAATAAAAAAACAAACAACTTTTTCAAATACCATTTTAAATGCTATATGGGTAATAAGACATTTAGAGAGCTTTCAAAGTTTTTATTGCTGAACCAAAATTTGTTTTTTTCGAAAATTCATTCAGGCCATTCGAAAGATAATAAAAAAACAAACAACTTTTTTAAATACCATTTTAAATGCTATATGGGTAATAAGAGATTTAGAGAGCTTTGAAATTTCAAAGTTTTTATTGCTGAACCAAAATTTGTTTTTTTTTAAAATTCATTTAAGCCATTCGAAAGATAATAAAAAAACAAACAACTTTTTTAAATACCATTTTAAATGCTATATGGGTAATAAGATATTTAGAGAGCTTTGAAATTTTAAAGTTTTTATTGCTGAACCAAAATTTGTTTTTTTTGAAAATTCATTTAAGCCATTCGAAAGATAATAAAAAAACAAACAACTTTTTCAAATACCATTTTAAATGCTATATGGGTAATAAGATATTTAGAGAGCTTTGAAATTTCAAAGTTTTTATTGCTGAACCAAAATTTGTTTTTTTTTTAAATTCATTTAAGCCATTCGAAAGATAATAAAAAAACAAACAACTTTTTCAAATACCATTTTAAATGCTATATGGGTAATAAGACATTTAGAGAGCTTTCAAAGTTTTTATTGCTGAACCAAAATTTGTTTTTTTTGAAAATTCATTCAGGCCATTCGAAAGATAATAAAAAAACAAACAACTTTTTCAAATACCATTTTAAATGCTATATGGGTAATAAGACATTTAGAGAGCTTTCAAAGTTTTTATTGCTGAACCAAAATTTGTTTTTTTTGAAAATTCATTTAAGCCATTCGAAAGATAATAAAAAAACAAACAACTTTTTTAAATACCATTTTAAATGCTATATGGGTAATAAGACATTTAGAGAGCTTTCAAAGTTTTTATTGCTGAACCAAAATTTGTTTTTTTTTTAAATTCATTTAAGCCATTCGAAAGATAATAAAAAAACAAACAACTTTTTCAAATACCATTTTAAATGCTATATGGGTAATAAGATATTTAGAGAGCTTTGAAATTTCAAAGTTTTTATTGCTGAACCAAAATTTGTTTTTTTTGAAAATTCATTCAGGCCATTCGAAAGATAATAAAAAAACAAACAACTTTTTTAAATACCATTTTAAATGCTATATGGGTAATAAGACATTTAGAGAGCTTTCAAAGTTTTTATTGCTGAACCAAAATTTGTTTTTTTTGAAAATTCATTTAAGCCATTCGAAAGATAATAAAAAAACAAACAACTTTTTCAAATACCATTTTAAATGCTATATGGGTAATAAGACATTTAGAGAGCTTTCAAAGTTTTTATTGCTGAACCAAAATTTGTTTTTTTCGAAAATTCATTCAGGCCATTCGAAAGATAATAAAAAAACAAACAACTTTTTTAAATACCATTTTAAATGCTATATGGGTAATAAGAGATTTAGAGAGCTTTGAAATTTCAAAGTTTTTATTGCTGAACCAAAATTTGTTTTTTTTTTTAAAATTCATTTAAGCCATTCGAAAGATAATAAAAAAACAAACAACTTTTTTAAATACCATTTTAAATGCTATATGGGTAATAAGATATTTAGAGAGCTTTGAAATTTCAAAGTTTTTATTGCTGAACCAAAATTTGTTTTTTTTGAAAATTCATTTAAGCCATTCGAAAGATAATAAAAAAACAAACAACTTTTTCAAATACCATTTTAAATGCTATATGGGTAATAAGATATTTAGAGAGCTTTGAAATTTCAAAGTTTTTATTGCTGAACCAAAATTTGTTTTTTTTTTAAATTCATTTAAGCCATTCGAAAGATAATAAAAAAACAAACAACTTTTTCAAATACCATTTTAAATGCTATATGGGTAATAAGATATTTAGAGAGCTTTGAAATTTCAAAGTTTTTATTGCTGAACCAAAATTTGTTTTTTTTGAAAATTCATTCAGGCCATTCGAAAGATAATAAAAAAACAAACAACTTTTTTAAATACCATTTTAAATGCTATATGGGTAATAAGACATTTAGAGAGCTTTCAAAGTTTTTATTGCTGAACCAAAATTTGTTTTTTTTGAAAATTCATTTAAGCCATTCGAAAGATAATAAAAAAACAAACAACTTTTTCAAATACCATTTTAAATGCTATATGGGTAATAAGACATTTAGAGAGCTTTCAAAGTTTTTATTGCTGAACCAAAATTTGTTTTTTTCGAAAATTCATTCAGGCCATTCGAAAGATAATAAAAAAACAAACAACTTTTTTAAATACCATTTTAAATGCTATATGGGTAATAAGAGATTTAGAGAGCTTTGAAATTTCAAAGTTTTTATTGCTGAACCAAAATTTGTTTTTTTTTAAAATTCATTTAAGCCATTCGAAAGATAATAAAAAAACAAACAACTTTTTTAAATACCATTTTAAATGCTATATGGGTAATAAGATATTTAGAGAGCTTTGAAATTTCAAAGTTTTTATTGCTGAACCAAAATTTGTTTTTTTTGAAAATTCATTTAAGCCATTCGAAAGATAATAAAAAAACAAACAACTTTTTCAAATACCATTTTAAATGCTATATGGGTAATAAGATATTTAGAGAGCTTTGAAATTTCAAAGTTTTTATTGCTGAACCAAAATTTGTTTTTTTTTTAAATTCATTTAAGCCATTCGAAAGATAATAAAAAAACAAACAACTTTTTCAAATACCATTTTAAATGCTATATGGGTAATAAGACATTTAGAGAGCTTTCAAAGTTTTTATTGCTGAACCAAAATTTGTTTTTTTTGAAAATTCATTCAGGCCATTCGAAAGATAATAAAAAAACAAACAACTTTTTCAAATACCATTTTAAATGCTATATGGGTAATAAGACATTTAGAGAGCTTTCAAAGTTTTTATTGCTGAACCAAAATTTGTTTTTTTTGAAAATTCATTTAAGCCATTCGAAAGATAATAAAAAAACAAACAACTTTTTTAAATACCATTTTAAATGCTATATGGGTAATAAGACATTTAGAGAGCTTTCAAAGTTTTTATTGCTGAACCAAAATTTGTTTTTTTTTTAAATTCATTTAAGCCATTCGAAAGATAATAAAAAAACAAACAACTTTTTCAAATACCATTTTAAATGCTATATGGGTAATAAGATATTTAGAGAGCTTTGAAATTTCAAAGTTTTTATTGCTGAACCAAAATTTGTTTTTTTTGAAAATTCATTCAGGCCATTCGAAAGATAATAAAAAAACAAACAACTTTTTTAAATACCATTTTAAATGCTATATGGGTAATAAGACATTTAGAGAGCTTTCAAAGTTTTTATTGCTGAACCAAAATTTGTTTTTTTTGAAAATTCATTTAAGCCATTCGAAAGATAATAAAAAAACAAACAACTTTTTCAAATACCATTTTAAATGCTATATGGGTAATAAGACATTTAGAGAGCTTTCAAAGTTTTTATTGCTGAACCAAAATTTGTTTTTTTCGAAAATTCATTCAGGCCATTCGAAAGATAATAAAAAAACAAACAACTTTTTTAAATACCATTTTAAATGCTATATGGGTAATAAGAGATTTAGAGAGCTTTGAAATTTCAAAGTTTTTATTGCTGAACCAAAATTTGTTTTTTTTTAAAATTCATTTAAGCCATTCGAAAGATAATAAAAAAACAAACAACTTTTTTAAATACCATTTTAAATGCTATATGGGTAATAAGATATTTAGAGAGCTTTGAAATTTCAAAGTTTTTATTGCTGAACCAAAATTTGTTTTTTTTTGAAAATTCATTTAAGCCATTCGAAAGATAATAAAAAAACAAACAACTTTTTCAAATACCATTTTAAATGCTATATGGGTAATAAGATATTTAGAGAGCTTTGAAATTTCAAAGTTTTTATTGCTGAACCAAAATTTGTTTTTTTTTTTAAATTCATTTAAGCCATTCGAAAGATAATAAAAAAACAAACAACTTTTTCAAATACCATTTTAAATGCTATATGGGTAATAAGATATTTAGAGAGCTTTGAAATTTCAAAGTTTTTATTGCTGAACCAAAATTTGTTTTTTTTGAAAATTCATTCAGGCCATTCGAAAGATAATAAAAAAACAAACAACTTTTTTAAATACCATTTTAAATGCTATATGGGTAATAAGACATTTAGAGAGCTTTCAAAGTTTTTATTGCTGAACCAAAATTTGTTTTTTTTGAAAATTCATTTAAGCCATTCGAAAGATAATAAAAAAACAAACAACTTTTTCAAATACCATTTTAAATGCTATATGGGTAATAAGACATTTAGAGAGCTTTCAAAGTTTTTATTGCTGAACCAAAATTTGTTTTTTTCGAAAATTCATTCAGGCCATTCGAAAGATAATAAAAAAACAAACAACTTTTTTAAATACCATTTTAAATGCTATATGGGTAATAAGAGATTTAGAGAGCTTTGAAATTTCAAAGTTTTTATTGCTGAACCAAAATTTGTTTTTTTTGAAAATTCATTTAAGCCATTCGAAAGATAATAAAAAAACAAACAACTTTTTCAAATACCATTTTAAATGCTATATGGGTAATAAGATATTTAGAGAGCTTTGAAATTTCAAAGTTTTTATTGCTGAACCAAAATTTGTTTTTTTTTTAAATTCATTTAAGCCATTCGAAAGATAATAAAAAAACAAACAACTTTTTCAAATACCATTTTAAATGCTATATGGGTAATAAGACATTTAGAGAGCTTTCAAAGTTTTTATTGCTGAACCAAAATTTGTTTTTTTCGAAAATTCATTCAGGCCATTCGAAAGATAATAAAAAAACAAACAACTTTTTTAAATACCATTTTAAATGCTATATGGGTAATAAGAGATTTAGAGAGCTTTGAAATTTCAAAGTTTTTATTGCTGAACCAAAATTTGTTTTTTTTGAAAATTCATTTAAGCCATTCGAAAGATAATAAAAAAACAAGCAACTTTTTTAAATACCATTTTAAATGCTATATGGGTAATAAGACATTTAGAGAGCTTTCAAAGTTTTTATTGCTGAACCAAAATTTGTTTTTTTTTTAAATTCATTTAAGCCATTCGAAAGATAATAAAAAAACAAACAACTTTTTCAAATACCATTTTAAATGCTATATGGGTAATAAGATATTTAGAGAGCTTTGAAATTTCAAAGTTTTTATTGCTGAACCAAAATTTGTTTTTTTTGAAAATTCATTCAGGCCATTCGAAAGATAATAAAAAAACAAACAACTTTTTTAAATACCATTTTAAATGCTATATGGGTAATAAGACATTTAGAGAGCTTTCAAAGTTTTTATTGCTGAACCAAAATTTGTTTTTTTTGAAAATTCATTTAAGCCATTCGAAAGATAATAAAAAAACAAACAACTTTTTCAAATACCATTTTAAATGATATATGGGTAATAAGACATTTAGAGAGCTTTCAAAGTTTTTATTGCTGAACCAAAATTTGTTTTTTTCGAAAATTCATTCAGGCCATTCGAAAGATAATAAAAAAACAAACAACTTTTTTAAATACCATTTTAAATGCTATATGGGTAATAAGAGATTTAGAGAGCTTTGAAATTTCAAAGTTTTTATTGCTGAACCAAAATTTGTTTTTTTTTAAAATTCATTTAAGCCATTCGAAAGATATTAAAAAAACAAACAACTTTTTCAAATACCATTTTAAATGCTATATGGGTAATAAGACATTTAGAGAGCTTTCAAAGTTTTTATTGCTGAACCAAAATTTGTTTTTTTTTGAAAATTCATTTAAGCCATTCGAAAGATAATAAAAAAACAAACAACTTTTTCAAATACCATTTTAAATGCTATATGGGTAATAAGACATTTAGAGAGCTTTCAAAGTTTTTATTGCTGAACCAAAATTTGTTTTTTTCGAAAATTCATTCAGGCCATTCGAAAGATAATAAAAAAACAAACAACTTTTTTAAATACCATTTTAAATGCTATATGGGTAATAAGAGATTTAGAGAGCTTTGAAATTTCAAAGTTTTTATTGCTGAACCAAAATTTGTTTTTTTTTAAAATTCATTTAAGCCATTCGAAAGATAATAAAAAAACAAACAACTTTTTTAAATACCATTTTAAATGCTATATGGGTAATAAGATATTTAGAGAGCTTTGAAATTTCAAAGTTTTTATTGCTGAACCAAAATTTGTTTTTTTTGAAAATTCATTTAAGCCATTCGAAAGATAATAAAAAAACAAACAACTTTTTCAAATACCATTTTAAATGCTATATGGGTAATAAGATATTTAGAGAGCTTTGAAATTTCAAAGTTTTTATTGCTGAACCAAAATTTGTTTTTTTTTTAAATTCATTTAAGCCATTCGAAAGATAATAAAAAAACAAACAACTTTTTCAAATACCATTTTAAATGCTATATGGGTAATAAGACATTTAGAGAGCTTTCAAAGTTTTTATTGCTGAACCAAAATTTGTTTTTTTCGAAAATTCATTCAGGCCATTCGAAAGATAATAAAAAAACAAACAACTTTTTTAAATACCATTTTAAATGCTATATGGGTAATAAGAGATTTAGAGAGCTTTGAAATTTCAAAGTTTTTATTGCTGAACCAAAATTTGTTTTTTTTGAAAATTCATTTAAGCCATTCGAAAGATAATAAAAAAACAAACAACTTTTTCAAATACCATTTTAAATGCTATATGGGTAATAAGATATTTAGAGAGCTTTGAAATTTCAAAGTTTTTATTGCTGAACCAAAATTTGTTTTTTTTTTAAATTCATTTAAGCCATTCGAAAGATAATAAAAAAACAAACAACTTTTTCAAATACCATTTTAAATGCTATATGGGTAATAAGACATTTAGAGAGCTTTCAAAGTTTTTATTGCTGAACCAAAATTTGTTTTTTTCGAAAATTCATTCAGGCCATTCGAAAGATAATAAAAAAACAAACAACTTTTTTAAATACCATTTTAAATGCTATATGGGTAATAAGAGATTTAGAGAGCTTTGAAATTTCAAAGTTTTTATTGCTGAACCAAAATTTGTTTTTTTTTAAAATTCATTTAAGCCATTCGAAAGATAATAAAAAAACAAACAACTTTTTTAAATACCATTTTAAATGCTATATGGGTAATAAGATATTTAGAGAGCTTTGAAATTTTAAAGTTTTTATTGCTGAACCAAAATTTGTTTTTTTTGAAAATTCATTTAAGCCATTCGAAAGATAATAAAAAAACAAACAACTTTTTCAAATACCATTTTAAATGCTATAGGGGTAATAAGATATTTAGAGAGCTTTGAAATTTCAAAGTTTTTATTGCTGAACCAAAATTTGTTTTTTTTTTAAATTCATTTAAGCCATTCGAAAGATAATAAAAAAACAAACAACTTTTTCAAATACCATTTTAAATGCTATATGGGTAATAAGACATTTAGAGAGCTTTCAAAGTTTTTATTGCTGAACCAAAATTTGTTTTTTTTGAAAATTCATTCAGGCCATTCGAAAGATAATAAAAAAACAAACAACTTTTTCAAATACCATTTTAAATGCTATATGGGTAATAAGACATTTAGAGAGCTTTCAAAGTTTTTATTGCTGAACCAAAATTTGTTTTTTTTGAAAATTCATTTAAGCCATTCGAAAGATAATAAAAAAACAAACAACTTTTTTAAATACCATTTTAAATGCTATATGGGTAATAAGACATTTAGAGAGCTTTCAAAGTTTTTATTGCTGAACCAAAATTTGTTTTTTTTTTAAATTCATTTAAGCCATTCGAAAGATAATAAAAAAACAAACAACTTTTTCAAATACCATTTTAAATGCTATATGGGTAATAAGATATTTAGAGAGCTTTGAAATTTCAAAGTTTTTATTGCTGAACCAAAATTTGTTTTTTTTGAAAATTCATTCAGGCCATTCGAAAGATAATAAAAAAACAAACAACTTTTTTAAATACCATTTTAAATGCTATATGGGTAATAAGACATTTAGAGAGCTTTCAAAGTTTTTATTGCTGAACCAAAATTTGTTTTTTTTGAAAATTCATTTAAGCCATTCGAAAGATAATAAAAAAACAAACAACTTTTTCAAATACCATTTTAAATGCTATATGGGTAATAAGACATTTAGAGAGCTTTCAAAGTTTTTATTGCTGAACCAAAATTTGTTTTTTTCGAAAATTCATTCAGGCCATTCGAAAGATAATAAAAAAACAAACAACTTTTTTAAATACCATTTTAAATGCTATATGGGTAATAAGAGATTTAGAGAGCTTTGAAATTTCAAAGTTTTTATTGCTGAACCAAAATTTGTTTTTTTTTTAAAATTCATTTAAGCCATTCGAAAGATAATAAAAAAACAAACAACTTTTTTAAATACCATTTTAAATGCTATATGGGTAATAAGATATTTAGAGAGCTTTGAAATTTCAAAGTTTTTATTGCTGAACCAAAATTTGTTTTTTTTGAAAATTCATTTAAGCCATTCGAAAGATAATAAAAAAACAAACAACTTTTTCAAATACCATTTTAAATGCTATATGGGTAATAAGATATTTAGAGAGCTTTGAAATTTCAAAGTTTTTATTGCTGAACCAAAATTTGTTTTTTTTTTAAATTCATTTAAGCCATTCGAAAGATAATAAAAAAACAAACAACTTTTTCAAATACCATTTTAAATGCTATATGGGTAATAAGATATTTAGAGAGCTTTGAAATTTCAAAGTTTTTATTGCTGAACCAAAATTTGTTTTTTTTGAAAATTCATTCAGGCCATTCGAAAGATAATAAAAAAACAAACAACTTTTTTAAATACCATTTTAAATGCTATATGGGTAATAAGACATTTAGAGAGCTTTCAAAGTTTTTATTGCTGAACCAAAATTTGTTTTTTTTGAAAATTCATTTAAGCCATTCGAAAGATAATAAAAAAACAAACAACTTTTTCAAATACCATTTTAAATGCTATATGGGTAATAAGACATTTAGAGAGCTTTCAAAGTTTTTATTGCTGAACCAAAATTTGTTTTTTTCGAAAATTCATTCAGGCCATTCGAAAGATAATAAAAAAACAAACAACTTTTTTAAATACCATTTTAAATGCTATATGGGTAATAAGAGATTTAGAGAGCTTTGAAATTTCAAAGTTTTTATTGCTGAACCAAAATTTGTTTTTTTTTAAAATTCATTTAAGCCATTCGAAAGATAATAAAAAAACAAACAACTTTTTTAAATACCATTTTAAATGCTATATGGGTAATAAGATATTTAGAGAGCTTTGAAATTTCAAAGTTTTTATTGCTGAACCAAAATTTGTTTTTTTTGAAAATTCATTTAAGCCATTCGAAAGATAATAAAAAAACAAACAACTTTTTCAAATACCATTTTAAATGCTATATGGGTAATAAGATATTTAGAGAGCTTTGAAATTTCAAAGTTTTTATTGCTGAACCAAAATTTGTTTTTTTTTTAAATTCATTTAAGCCATTCGAAAGATAATAAAAAAACAAACAACTTTTTCAAATACCATTTTAAATGCTATATGGGTAATAAGACATTTAGAGAGCTTTCAAAGTTTTTATTGCTGAACCAAAATTTGTTTTTTTTGAAAATTCATTCAGGCCATTCGAAAGATAATAAAAAAACAAACAACTTTTTCAAATACCATTTTAAATGCTATATGGGTAATAAGACATTTAGAGAGCTTTCAAAGTTTTTATTGCTGAACCAAAATTTGTTTTTTTTGAAAATTCATTTAAGCCATTCGAAAGATAATAAAAAAACAAACAACTTTTTTAAATACCATTTTAAATGCTATATGGGTAATAAGACATTTAGAGAGCTTTCAAAGTTTTTATTGCTGAACCAAAATTTGTTTTTTTTTTAAATTCATTTAAGCCATTCGAAAGATAATAAAAAAACAAACAACTTTTTCAAATACCATTTTAAATGCTATATGGGTAATAAGATATTTAGAGAGCTTTGAAATTTCAAAGTTTTTATTGCTGAACCAAAATTTGTTTTTTTTGAAAATTCATTCAGGCCATTCGAAAGATAATAAAAAAACAAACAACTTTTTTAAATACCATTTTAAATGCTATATGGGTAATAAGACATTTAGAGAGCTTTCAAAGTTTTTATTGCTGAACCAAAATTTGTTTTTTTTTGAAAATTCATTTAAGCCATTCGAAAGATAATAAAAAAACAAACAACTTTTTCAAATACCATTTTAAATGCTATATGGGTAATAAGACATTTAGAGAGCTTTCAAAGTTTTTATTGCTGAACCAAAATTTGTTTTTTTCGAAAATTCATTCAGGCCATTCGAAAGATAATAAAAAAACAAACAACTTTTTTAAATACCATTTTAAATGCTATATGGGTAATAAGAGATTTAGAGAGCTTTGAAATTTCAAAGTTTTTATTGCTGAACCAAAATTTGTTTTTTTTTAAAATTCATTTAAGCCATTCGAAAGATAATAAAAAAACAAACAACTTTTTTAATTACCATTTTAAATGCTATATGGGTAATAAGATATTTAGAGAGCTTTGAAATTTCAAAGTTTTTATTGCTGAACCAAAATTTGTTTTTTTTGAAAATTCATTTAAGCCATTCGAAAGATAATAAAAAAACAAACAACTTTTTCAAATACCATTTTAAATGCTATATGGGTAATAAGATATTTAGAGAGCTTTGAAATTTCAAAGTTTTTATTGCTGAACCAAAATTTGTTTTTTTTTTAAATTCATTTAAGCCATTCGAAAGATAATAAAAAAACAAACAACTTTTTCAAATACCATTTTAAATGCTATATGGGTAATAAGACATTTAGAGAGCTTTCAAAGTTTTTATTGCTGAACCAAAATTTGTTTTTTTCGAAAATTCATTCAGGCCATTCGAAAGATAATAAAAAAACAAACAACTTTTTTAAATACCATTTTAAATGCTATATGGGTAATAAGAGATTTAGAGAGCTTTGAAATTTCAAAGTTTTTATTGCTGAACCAAAATTTGTTTTTTTTGAAAATTCATTTAAGCCATTCGAAAGATAATAAAAAAACAAACAACTTTTTCAAATACCATTTTAAATGCTATATGGGTAATAAGATATTTAGAGAGCTTTGAAATTTCAAAGTTTTTATTGCTGAACCAAAATTTGTTTTTTTTTTAAATTCATTTAAGCCATTCGAAAGATAATAAAAAAACAAACAACTTTTTCAAATACCATTTTAAATGCTATATGGGTAATAAGACATTTAGAGAGCTTTCAAAGTTTTTATTGCTGAACCAAAATTTGTTTTTTTCGAAAATTCATTCAGGCCATTCGAAAGATAATAAAAAAACAAACAACTTTTTTAAATACCATTTTAAATGCTATATGGGTAATAAGAGATTTAGAGAGCTTTGAAATTTCAAAGTTTTTATTGCTGAACCAAAATTTGTTTTTTTTTAAAATTCATTTAAGCCATTCGAAAGATAATAAAAAAACAAACAACTTTTTTAAATACCATTTTAAATGCTATATGGGTAATAAGATATTTAGAGAGCTTTGAAATTTTAAAGTTTTTATTGCTGAACCAAAATTTGTTTTTTTTGAAAATTCATTTAAGCCATTCGAAAGATAATAAAAAAACAAACAACTTTTTCAAATACCATTTTAAATGCTATAGGGGTAATAAGATATTTAGAGAGCTTTGAAATTTCAAAGTTTTTATTGCTGAACCAAAATTTGTTTTTTTTTTAAATTCATTTAAGCCATTCGAAAGATAATAAAAAAACAAACAACTTTTTCAAATACCATTTTAAATGCTATATGGGTAATAAGACATTTAGAGAGCTTTCAAAGTTTTTATTGCTGAACCAAAATTTGTTTTTTTTGAAAATTCATTCAGGCCATTCGAAAGATAATAAAAAAACAAACAACTTTTTCAAATACCATTTTAAATGCTATATGGGTAATAAGACATTTAGAGAGCTTTCAAAGTTTTTATTGCTGAACCAAAATTTGTTTTTTTTGAAAATTCATTTAAGCCATTCGAAAGATAATAAAAAAACAAACAACTTTTTTAAATACCATTTTAAATGCTATATGGGTAATAAGACATTTAGAGAGCTTTCAAAGTTTTTATTGCTGAACCAAAATTTGTTTTTTTTTTAAATTCATTTAAGCCATTCGAAAGATAATAAAAAAACAAACAACTTTTTCAAATACCATTTTAAATGCTATATGGGTAATAAGATATTTAGAGAGCTTTGAAATTTCAAAGTTTTTATTGCTGAACCAAAATTTGTTTTTTTTGAAAATTCATTCAGGCCATTCGAAAGATAATAAAAAAACAAACAACTTTTTTAAATACCATTTTAAATGCTATATGGGTAATAAGACATTTAGAGAGCTTTCAAAGTTTTTATTGCTGAACCAAAATTTGTTTTTTTTGAAAATTCATTTAAGCCATTCGAAAGATAATAAAAAAACAAACAACTTTTTTAAATACCATTTTAAATGCTATATGGGTAATAAGACATTTAGAGAGCTTTCAAAGTTTTTATTGCTGAACCAAAATTTGTTTTTTTTTTAAATTCATTTAAGCCATTCGAAAGATAATAAAAAAACAAACAACTTTTTCAAATACCATTTTAAATGCTATATGGGTAATAAGATATTTAGAGAGCTTTGAAATTTCAAAGTTTTTATTGCTGAACCAAAATTTGTTTTTTTCGAAAATTCATTCAGGCCATTCGAAAGATAATAAAAAAACAAACAACTTTTTTAAATACCATTTAAAATGCTATATGGGTAATAAGAGATTTAGAGAGCTTTGAAATTTCAAAGTTTTTATTGCTGAACCAAAATTTGTTTTTTTGAAAATTCATTTAAGCCATTCGAAAGATAATAAAAAAACAAACAACTTTTTTAAATACCATTTTAAATGCTATATGGGTAATAAGATATTTAGAGAGCTTCGAAATTTCAAAGTTTTTATTGCTGAACCAAAATTTGTTTTTTTTTGAAAATTCATTTAAGCCATTTGAAAGATAATAAAAAAACAAACAACTTTTTCAAATACCATTTTAAATGCTTTATGGGTAATAAGACATTTAGAGAGCTTTCAAAGTTTTTATTGCTGAACCAAAATTTGTTTTTTTTTTTGAAAATTCATTAAGGCCATTCGAAAGATAATAAAAAAACAAACAACTTTTTCAAATACCATTTTAAATGCTATATGGGTTATAAGAGATTTAGAGAGCTTTCAAAGTTTTTATTGCTGAACCAAAATAAATAATAATAATAATAATAATAAAAAAACAACTTTTTTAAATACTATTTTAAATGCTATATGGGTTATAAGGGATTTAGAAAGGGTTGAAAAGTTGTTTTTACTAGAACGAATTTTTTTTTTAATTTCTATTCTAAAGGTTGAAATTTTAAATGTGTCCAGTACTTTCTTCCACACTACCCAGGAGGTGAAGCACACCGTGCGTTTTTTTTTTTGCAAGTGGTGTCCCCGGTAGGCCTAGTCCACTTTTGTTAGTAAGTAAGCAAGCATTACTGCTTAGTTTAGGAGGAAAATTTGCAATTAGTAGGTTAATAAGTTAAAATTAGAATTTATAATTTATTTTTTTCAATAACTGTGATTTTTTATAAATTTGAAAGCATGGTATTACATGTTTATAAGATATTACATAGAACTGAATTTTCAAAAAATATGAATTGTGTCTCGGTGATTTATAAAATAAAAATATAATTTTTGTTAAAGATTTTAAAATCAGTCAGTCAGTATGCACATCTTTTTATTGAAATATGTTTAACAGAAGAATTTTTTAAAACACAAAGATATAGCAAGTACATTTAAAAGGCCTCCTCCATCCCCTTACAGCCGATCCCTTGACCTCCTGGGCGCAAATGTACTTACTATATTTTAATTTTAATTTCTATGAAATATCTTTCTTAAATTCTAAACAAATTTGGCAAATAAAAAATTCTTCTTCTGGAGGTTTCTGAAACGTTCCATCTCTATTCCTTATACATCTTAAATGAATGAATCGTTGGCACATTTCGCAATAAATCATTTCCCTAAAACTTTCATCAGAACCGCAATATAAACAATATTCGCGCATATCTTTTGCAGATAACAATAACATTTCTTGCAAACATTCGCGATATGTCTCTGGATTAAATGTTTCGGAAAAGGTTTCACTATTAATTAAACATTTTGCATAATAAATGCAATAAACCCCACAATTAACATTGTCATTCTGCAATGGATACTGATAGGTGTTTAATTTTAAATCTGTCCGAACCGTAGAATCAAAATATTTTAAGTTATACTTATTAAAAAACGTTAAAAATTTTTGAAAAAAGTTTCTCCCATTACTATTATTAATTGGATCTAAATATCCGAAAGTACCGTTTTTTAAATCAACGTAAATAAGGACCCAATGATTATTCCCCTGGTTAAATACCATTAAAATTTTTGTAGCCGAGTTATTAAGATTTTCAATTTTATTCGCTATACCACGCTTTTCTTTGTCAATTTCCTTACTAATCGCACATGATAAAAGACAATAATCCGGATTATTATTGATAAACAAACTAATACTGAATTCAATAACAAAATTATCCAACCACTTTTCATTCTGTTCTATTACCCAGGAAGCTCGTAAGGTTCGAAAAGAAGCAGAATATAATATATTTTGAAAAAATACATTATTCTCAAAGCGACACACGGCATATTCGTGGCTTCGAGTTTGAGAGTAATAATTCTTTGATTTTATTAATCCATTCGAAAAAAATTGCAATGGAATATAATGTTTTACCTGACTGACAATCTCCTGCGATTTTAATTTATTTGAATATAATGCCTTATAATATGAATGAACCCTTTTAGATTTCTTCTTCCATCCTTCCTCACAAATTTCGCGCTTTCGTTTTTTCGACGCGCATTGGCTTTTACCAATGTTAAATTTTTTCATTTCAAAAATACTTACAATATGTTTTCTAATACCCCGTATAACGCGTGAACACTTTTCGGGCATCGTATTATTAAATAAGCTATTTTTTAAAGTACCAAAATATTTTTCGATTGGCGCATTACACGATCTCTCTCCATTAACGATACTTGTCCATAAAGGCAAGTAAGTTATAAATCGTACTAAAATATCGTTGTAAAAATTTGGACTATAAAATTTATTTTGTGTCCCGATTCCGTCATTATTTACTTTAATTAAAACTTTATCCTTCATTAGACAAAAATGTTTATAAAATAACGAACTTTTATAAGTGCTGTCTCTAATTTTATTATTATTAATTGAATCAGTTTTAAACGTTAATTCTATTTCCTCGTTGACAATAATAGCCTGTCCAATATTTAAATTTATGATGTTATTTTTCGCGTAAATTACTGCAAGACTTTCAAGTTTCGAACATGTTAAAACAGTGAATGATTCGAACCATTGTTCTACTTCCCGAATAGTTTTCATATTAGATACCGCGGCTAACGATTCTTTTAAAATTGTCCCTACGTTACTATCGTTATAATGACTATTTATACAATTTACAAAAATTTTCATTAAATGAGCGCAACACAAAGCTAAATGAGTTAAATTATTATTCTGTCCATTATTATATATAATATTGTAACAATTATTAATATAGGCGATGAAAGACATTTCATTAAAAGCCTGACTTAGCGCGTTTAGTTCTGCCATACTAAAATCGGTTACGACTCTATCAAAAATTGGCCAAGTCATAGAAAAATTTGTCCAAAACGTTTTAAAATGTGACAACCACGCCGAAATTGTCGTTATATCGTGTCGACTGGAAATGAAATCTGAAACCGAACACACCGTACCGGATTCTCCTGAACTGTCTTTTAGGCGAATAACTATAGAATACAACAAAATTCGTTTGGTTTCGACTGTTTTAGGTTTTCTTACTATGGATCCGGTAGCATCAACATATGCAGTTATTTTTTTTAATGGGTGCGCATCCCTAATTGCATTTTTTAATAAAAACATTTGTTCCTCTCCATGAACATAAGCAAATAGAGGTTCCCCAACAAGCTGGATATAATTTGGATTTTCACGCCTCATTAATAGAAGATCAATTACATCATCCGAATCGCGATCAAGTTTTCTTTTATTATCCGAAATTATGTTTCTATATACGCCGTGAGATTTAATTTTTTGTAAATGATTACTCTCTAAAATATTTTTACTAGATTTTAAAATGCAATCCGTAGCCATGTGTAAAGGTTTTTTATTTTTATATTTATCCCCTAATAATTTTCTTTCTATTCCCTTTACATGTCTGGTCAACAATTTCGAATGACAATAATCAACACACGAACTGAAAACTTTAAAATGGTATAGAGGTTGATCCATATTGTTATGAAAGCTAATTTTAAATACAAATGATTTACATTCGATGTGACCACAATAAGCATAAATGCATAAATTTGATAAATTTTTCGAAAAATAATAACTCCTAACATTTATAACGCATACATTATTTACAAATTCAAAAAGTTTTTCTTTAAGAAAATAAACATAAATTCCTTCCTTTAATTTATTCCCACCCTGATAGATTGAATGCCACTCTTCTTTAGAAATATAAAAATCTCCCTCAAAAATTGGACAAATATAGGTGCGCTTTCTATTATCAACAATAGATTTATTCGCTATAAATACATTCTTGCAACCAACGGGCAATATTTGTCTATCACGCGATAATTTAAAACTATTTTCAAACATGTTTCGTATAGGTATATCAATATCAATCTCATCATCTGTAACGCAAGGACTAGTATTTTCAAAATCATTAAAAACTCTATCATAATTATTATTAATATCATTATCATTAATATTATTACTATTATTAAATGTGTCTACTGACTCTACTGACTGTCTAGATGTTGATAGGGATGGAATATTTTTAAAAAAACGTGAGATTTGATCGGTATTTCTTATTAAAATTCTTAAAATATTGACTCTCGTGAAATATGTGTTCTCTCCGTAAAATTCCAATGCTGCATTACAAACGACTTCATCCCTATTTTTCAATTGAATAGCGTCATTATAAGAAATTGATAAATTATTAAAATATTCAGCTAACTGCAATCTATCTATTCGTCGCTTTGGTTTAAAATTATTATTCATTTTATTATTATTTATTATAAATTGTAAGTTCACCGCCAGTTATTAAAAGTTTAAATTATAAATACTTTTATTAAAATAGGTATATTGAAATCTACAATACAAGCTTACCATGCAAAATTATCTAACTAAAAAGGTATAA
>OV651828.1:24452125-24595902 GCA_927349885.1 Psylliodes chrysocephalus | reverse complement strand
GGAGTTCAGCGGTGAGGGGGAGGTCTTGGGCGTCTGTGAGGAGTTTTAGATTCGGCTGTGGCATTTTTCTTTTCGGTTTTCGAAAGAGGGGGAGTTGGTTGGGTCGCCAAGGGGTACGAAGTGTGTTTTGGGAGTGGGTGTTTGTGCCTTTCAGCGTGCGAGAGACGTATTGTTTCCTGAGGGACTGGAAACGTGTGAGGATGGGGGTGTTTAAAAAGACTTCTCCGCTGGGGGAGCGATAGGGGAGGTATTGGCATCGTCTGAGGATACGTCTCTCGAGTGTGGTGAGTTTGTGGGACAGGTGTGTGGGAAGTACACCGTAGGGCATAGCTCTGTATTCGGCAACGGGTCGGATGAAGGAATTATAAGTATGGATAAGGGTATCTGGGTTACAGCGCCCTATTCGCCCGCACAAAGCTCCAAGGAGACTGGCTCGCTTTCGCATCTTATCAAGAGTGCGTTGGACGTCAGAGGACCAGTTAAGAGTACGAGAAAATCGTACCCCCAAATAGTCGACTTCGGTCTGTTGAGCTAGCCTGACTCCTAGGAAATTTACGTTTACGAGTTGGGGGTTCTGAGAGGTTCTTTTGGAATTTGGGTGTTTGAAGACGATAAATTGAGTTTTCTGTGGATTTAATGAGACCCTCCATCTGCTACACCAGTGAGAGTACCGGTTTAACAGATTTTGGGTTCGAATATTTAGTTGGTTAGAATTTTTGGCTACCGAAATTAGAGCTGTGTCGTCTGCGTATAGCAGACATTTGGATGTGGGGTGGTTTGGGGGGGGAATGTCGTGAGTGTAAATGAGGTAGAGGAGAGGGGCCAGGACGGAGCCCTGTGGGACTCCTGCTAGTGGGGTGAATGTTTCGGATAAGGAGTTGCCCACTTTGACTGTAATTTTTCTGTCTGAGAGGTAGGAGTGTATGAGTTTCGAAATTTGGGGGGGGAGACCTATGTTCATAAGTTTTTTGACTAGTCCGGCATGCCAGACTTGGTCAAAGGCTTTTTGAACATCAAGGAGAACGGCTGAGGAGATATGCTGGGAATTTACCGCTGTGACAGCGGTAGTATGGAGGGAAGAGATTGCGTCCTGGGTGGAGTGGTGGGGTCTGAAACCATGTTGGGATTGGGGTATGATGTTTCTCTCTTCACAAAATTCCCAGATTCTTTCCTTGAGCAGAAGCTCGAGGAGTTTACCTAGGACTGATATGAGAGAGATGGGTCTGTATGAATTTAGGGATTTGGGGTCCTTGCCTGGTTTGGGGATCAAAATGGTGTTTGCGGATTTCCAGGCAAGTGGAAAATAGGATAAGGAGAGGCAGGAGTTTAGGATAAGAGTGAGAATAGGAAATATGGTTTCAGGACCTTAGATTTTTTTTTTTACCTTAGATTAAAAAAAACGAAGATATGGTCAAATGCGCCCACTGCCCTTTTCCCCCTCAATTCCCACTACCGAGTTCCACCAATTAAAGTGAATAAGTGAAGTCTTCCCCCGCCTCCACCCGTCCTCGACAACAAGTGGCTGACGGATAATCGGGATAACGTGTGTATCGCCATTTTTGTGCTGTCCTTGAAATTACTAAATATTGTTTACTGTGTTGTTAAGTGAGTTTATTTTGGACAAAAAATGCCAAGGTGTATAATAAGGGACTGTTATTACCTTGCAAGCGCAAATTATTTGAGAGACAAGAAGTCTGTTCACTTATTTTGGTGAATTTTTAATATTTTATTTTGTTATGACAAGTAGCCATGTTTATTTTGAGTGAAACTAGGAGAGGTACGCCAGGTCAGGAGTCAGGACTGTAGATAATAAATTGTAATAACTGAAATTTCTGAAATTATTGTTTAAAATTATCAGTTTAAAAGTTTATTTAAATGTTTTTTGAACGCTGAAATAAACATAATCTATTTTAGTTTCCAAGCAAATAAAGAAAGGCGAGAGACATGGTTATTGGCTTGCAATATTAAGGAAGATGAAATACATAAAGATTCTCGTATTTGTCATTTGGATTTTACTAATAATTCTTTGGACAGGGAAAAATCACCATTTAAAATTGATTTGAAGGGAAATGCTGTACCCACTGAGATAAAAATAACAATTTTTAACATTACATAAAAATTTATCGTTATTAGAGTCTTAAAACGGTATATTTTTTTCCAGAATTTACCAACCTTACAACATAAGGTGGTAAATGTAATGTAGAAATATTACCATATCAAAATTCACCCGTACTTAAAAAACAGGTAAGTTATTTGGCTAAGAATATATAGGTCGGTACCGACCAATTTAAAAAAAAAACAAAATTTATTTTGTTTTATATGTCACTAAGAATCATTTAGATATTTCAAAGATTTAACATTTTTTAACCACTGTATAAATGAATAAAATTGTAATAGTTTACGCAAAAGACTAAAAAAATTAACTTTTAACATATTCAAAAACATACAATAAGTTAAATTTTCTCAAAATATCGACAAATTTTGAATGAATTTTTTTTTTATTTTAGTTTTCTACCTGCTTGCTAAATTTGAAAAACTGAATATTTTAATTTTTTTTGTGCGTTTGAAGGGGGACATCTTTTAATCATATCTTTAACTGGCATACGTGATGGCCCTCTACTCTGTTACTCTAACCAATGCAATTTAAATAAGGAAAGTACTAAAAGTATGACACATCATTGAAAAGATAATTTTAAGGAGAATTGAGTAATATGACTATTCAATGTGTTACTTTTGATTTTAGCACCCTCTGGCAGTATACAAATACTGCTATCTACTATAAAATGTGGAATTTAATTTGAAAACTAATTTTAATAATACTTTAATGCACAATATAACAAAACAATTGAATAAAACAAGAACTTAAATAATTGCAGAGTTCACAAGTTAAGAAATACAAAACTTTATTGCAATCAACCAATATAAAAAATTTACACTACGTACTATATTCCTAATAAAATTAGCTTTCAAATGAAGTGCCACACTTTACAATAGGTAACAGTTTTATCCCGGCAGAAGGCGCTAAAATCAAAAGTAAAGCAATAAATAGTCATATATTACTAAATTCTCCTTAAAATTACGTTTTCAGTGATATGTCATACTTGGCACTTTCCCCATATAAATTGTATTAATTGGAGTAACGGAGTGGAGGGTAATGACGTATGACAGTTAATGATATAATAAAAAGATGCCTTCGTTCAAACTAAAATCGACGTGTCCGAGCGTTTTTTAAGATCCACGATATTAATGCCCAAAACCCCAATGTTAAGTTTTGGTTGGGCCATCCTGTAAATAAATTTTAGATCGAAAATAAATTTTATCAGAATTTATAATTTACAAATAAATAAAATTATGTACTAATGTTCTTTTATTATTCCTATTCAAAAAATCAATCACTGCTGTTATTTATCCTGAGTACGTATCTGTTAAGTACCCCCCACTTACTCGTTCCGACTGAAAATAATTGGCAGCCTCCGCGCAGCTCTTTGTAATATGCATGTTCTATCTTCGGTTTCTTTAATTTAAGACGAATACGTAAGGCGTACGAATAAACCCGAACATGTACCTACTTTCACGTAATAGATGCGTAGAAAAAATGGCTGTTTCGCAAGAATAGCTGTGGATATGTCTACGTATACGTTTCTAGCATTCTTTTAACTCTTTATTACTAATTAAATAATGTACCTTAGGAGAAGTTGTTGTGCTTCGGAGTCCAAAGATTTAATATTGATTCCTGCAGCATCGGTAAAAGCTCCTCCGAAACCATGAATTGTTTGATATTCTTTTTCTCCGACATTTATCAAATTATTTTTAGTGTTTGCCACTGGTTCAAACTCGCCCTCAGTTCTATCGAATCTTAGTCCTGCTTCATTTGAAGTGTACACGATAATTTTGTTTGAATTAAATTTTTTTATTGGTGATATGGTATCACAGTAAGTAGAGTTGCATACACATACTGAGTAGTTTCTTTTAATTACTTTACTTTGGCAAGCTGCAAAAAATACATAATATATTTATTGTTGTTCCAGCAATATTTTTACCTACATATATTGTTAAAATTGCAATTTTACGATCAAAATCAATAATAGAATAGTTATAATATTAAATCTTATTTTAGTTCAATAATACATAATCTTAGTGCAATAAATATAGTGATAAATGCAATATTTAATTTAAGTGCTTGTAGATGCATAAGAACTGATAAAAACGACTTTTTAAAAATTAGTTTTCATTGGTAAATACATTTAGATATTTTTCGCGACCTAAACCAACATGAACTAGTTATTATAAATACATCAGTCGGATAGAAGGAGTTCAAAGAAAACTAATAAAACATTTAAATTACCGGTTTAATAGAAATATATATCTTGAATCATAAGATTTTAGCTTACGACATTACAAAATAAATAAACTTGTTTCAAGAAGAGTTGTTGCTCATCTTATATTTCTTTACAAACTCATAAACAACAAAATTGACTGTGTATACACTAGAAAACTTAAACTTTTACGCGAAAAATCACACATCTCGCTCAACTAATCTTTGTTATTATAACTCAGCGTTAACAAACTATTGTAACAACTCTCCGGTAACAAGACTGCAATACTACTACAATCAATATTTTGGCCATCTTGATCTGGCTTATGTTTCTCTGTACACACTAAGGCACGCTGCTTTTTTGGTTCTCTCGTGACGTACTTCCTATTTATCTTTGTAAAAAACACTCGAAATGGCCGCACCTAGCATCGTGCCTTGTAGTAAAAAAAAAATAAATAAAAAAAATAAAAAAAAAATAAAAATAAATAAGCAAAAAATAAAATGATAAAACTATGTATATTATCAAAATGCTAAAACTATTAAGTTATTAACTCAACCTGCGCTTAAATATTAATATACTGTTGTCACTTTTTTTTTCTTTTTTTTTTAAATTATTGTTAATTTTAGTATTAAGTTATTATGATGTACTGATTATGAAAATATGTAATTCATTTTTCGTGCAACCTTATAATTGGGCATTTATTTGCTTGTTAGGTTGCCAAATTTATAAATAAATAAATAAATGAACGTTTATGATAGATTATGTTATTTATACATATGTCTAAATAACAATTTACCATAAACGTTCATGTTGGTTTATACCGCAAAAAATACCTTATAATCGTAACACCATCATAGAAATATTATAGAAAGGCTGGCTCGGACAGGTCCGGTGCAAGTTTTTTATTGATCGAACAAATAATTCACACGATGTTTCAGGTTAGAAGTTATACATTTTTGGAGATATAAAAAAACGTTGAAAAAAACATTCAAGTGGTTCTGAAAGTCCTTATTAAGAAATATATGACATAAAATATGATTTAGTTAATTTTCGGCAATCATTAGTGCTATAGTCACGATATTTTGCTTGTGACCTGACATCTTATTTGATTATAGTATCATTTGGTACAAGTAAATTTAATCTGGGAGTGCAAAATAGTTGCGTTTCGCCCAGGAATATTATGGTCGTTATTTTTCTTTCATTTTGTCAGCCGAGACTAGTCATTACTTACAATTAGACAAAAAACCTTTTATGTTACTTACCATTTTCAATATAAATTATCCAAAGATATCTGCATCTCTCAAGATTCAAATTTAAAAAATACTACTACATTTACTTGGTATATATTTTATTTTAATTTTGAACCCTTTTAAAAGATTTAAAATTTTTAGTCGATGATAACATTTCACATCAGCACATTGCAAATCTATTTTATAGATAATAAGCCGCAACATCATCCTCATCTTTCATTTTTGTTTTAATTTTACGAATGTTCTGGGTATACGCTTGCGTGCTCGCGAATTTACTGGATCAGTAGCGAACAGCGCCTCGTGCGTCCACCATTCGTGTATACAAAATGCATCGCATGAGGCATTCGGTTCGGCCTCGGCTTGCCTCATACGCGTACGTACTCAGATAAGTACCCGCCTTAAGGGTCTCCATAAGGGTTGGAAATACCTTAAATACTTTTACTTTGAGATGCTAAAATAATCCTTGACAATTATATATTTTTAATTGACATTGAAATTAACATTTCTTATATATATATGGTGATAAAACAAGAATCGACAATATAAACACAATGAGAAAATCAAAATAATTTGCTAGTCCATTTTTAACAGGTGTATTGGTTTGTAAATTTCGCATTTTATCGTTATTGTTGAGACTTGTGGGGACTTATTTTAGCTTGTGGTCATATTAAGGCACTTAATTCTCTATCAGCTTATTTTTTTATTATATAAATTTAATCCAATATTCATAATATCATGATGTAGAATGCGTATTAAAAACAGATCACTTTAAATTTTGTGGCTCTTGTTTAGAAGTCCAGCCACCTAAGTTGCAAAAATCTATGATGCATTTTTATCTCACACCATTAATTGAAAATGTGTGGAAGTTTACTTACTTGCAACAATTGAAGGGTACAGGGAAAAAACCAGATATATCACTTTTTATTGAATAATTAGGTAGTGGCACCATTAAATTCCCCTACTCAAAACACTTTTTTCCCAACACTCAAACCGGGAAAAAACCAGCGTAGTTTTGTGTAACATATTAAAAATATTGCGTGCAGGATAAAAACCAGCTTGGTCCAAGCGTGCAGGAAAAAAACAAGCGATGTCGTGTAAACAAACCATCTGATGCAATATTGTGTAAAAAGTTCCAGTGCAAAATTCTTATTTAGCTGGGCTGCTACTCTCCATGATGCTAGTTATTTGTATCGAGTTCGAGTTCTCGATCGTAATATTCCGGTATGTGCCAAAGCGTTTTGTCCTACGCATATGACAACAAAAAATAAACTAATTTATATAAAGGAAAACCTTAAACGAACTGGTGCAGCTCCTAAAGATAGGCGTGTGACCACATCAAAAGTTTTAGGGGCGCCAAAGCCACTATAGTCTAAAAGATACAAAAAAAACGTATTTGCCCGAAGAGCTTACAATAAAAAAAATGTTTAACCTCTTTAAGGAAACGAATCCAAATGCTAAGGTCTCTTACGAAACTTGTAGAACATTTTTTAATAAAGAATTTAATATTTTGTTTGGATACCCCCGGACTGACACATGTACAACGTTTGACGAATTTTAAATTAAGGTTAAAAGCTTTTCTGCTGAAAAGGATACAGGTGAGATTAGAAAATTAACAGAATGATTTTCATAAGAGAAAGGCTAAAGCGTTTTATTAAAAAAAATATGGAAGCCAAAAGAATTGCAAAAAAGTAACAAAAAGGAAGCCATCTGCATTGACTTTGCAAAAAATATTTCAATATCAAAAATTGTCACCAACGACGTGTACTATAAACGGCAATTGTCTATTTATGCCTATAACAAACATGTCCTCTCTTCTGATTAGTCGATATTTGATATCTATCAAGAAGGAATCGCCAAAAAATGATCCAATGAAGTTGTTTCTTTTCTTTTTCATTTTCTTAATACTTGCTTAGAAGACAATATTGAGGAACTGCAAATCTTCTGCAACTCTGTCGGAGGACAAAATTATTTTTTTACCATTTTCCGTTTTATACATTTTATTGTAAATAACAGAATTCATGACTTGAAAGAATTAAAAATCGCATTCCCTGTTAGAGGAGACTTGGAGTGTGACAAAAATGTAGGATTGTGCGATTTGAAAAGTCCTTTTGAGACCCCAGAAGAGTTTGAGGAAGTTATTACAAATATTCGCTGCAAATCATCGCCTTTTATCTTAAACTGTGATTCTACTATTAAATATACTTATTATTACTTATATAATGTAGAATATATTTAAGTAGGACTGTGGGCCATGTAATCTCCCCCACCTCGACCCTCGACCTTTTCAGATCTATTGTGGATATCCTTTAATCATTGTTTAGAGAACCTTGTCAAATTCGGTCTTTTGTAGACTGGAAATTAGTTCTCCGGTATAGCCAGTTTTTAAAAAGTTTGCGAAAAGTTGGAGTTTTGTTTTTTGATATGAGTTTGTGTTTTGTTTTTGTTTTGTCCGTTTAGTGGAAAAGCGCCATTAGATTGGAAATCTTATTTACAAAATTTACAAAAATGCCCATTTTAAACTCAGTCCGTGAAGGAAATAGTAGGTGGCAACATCTGACCATAGCCGTCTCATTAACCACCGTGTTGAACATATAATGGGCCACTAATAACCGGAATAATAAGAAAACGCTTTGACACAAACACAGGTGTAAGATGTGAAGAATTTGTACTGCCTGCTCCAGCATACGATGGTAAGTTATATGTAAGGTTTAACCTAAAAAATGAAATTTAATAACTTTTTTTACAGGTCTTTTAACAATTCCAAAGGCCAAGTTTGAAGACCTTATGAGCCTTATGCGGTTTTCCTGTCCAAGAGCCGTTAAATTTTTTAACAACCTGGCTTATTTCTAACTAGTAAGTTTAAATTATTTATTGGTTGATTGTTGATGTATAACTTTCAAACGTCAACAAATAATAAATAGTTACTACACTAATCAAACTTTCTTTCCTGGTATAAAAATAAAATATGATGACTGTTTTTTTTTTCGTATGACATGGCTGCTTTCTTCCCAGCAAAACACTGACTACTATGCTACTTTGTGCAATGAATTCACCACCAGTTTTTTAAAGGAAAAAAATGTAATTATATCACTTTGTAATAATATAAATTTAGTTTTGTGTAAGCAACATGTTTATATAATATTTTTAAATATAAAAATATTTAGTTTTGAACATGAAAATTGTATTTGTTCGTTATGTAAGTAAAATGACCTGTCTGTTTCTTCTCTCTACCCTTCAATTATGACTGGACTTGCCACAACATTTTGCTTAGCACTTCTGGTCCATCATATTACAAAAATGTTCATTCCTTTCGTACCACATTGTACTTAAAAATATATCTATCTCTGTTTTTATAATATTACTATTAGTCATTGCAAACAAATGAATTACCAGTGGGCAGGTTTGGTATATCTAAGGGTGGCGACATATGGTGTATTCTATCTACTTTACGTAAAATCATGAATAATGGATTACATTTAAATATTTTATGTCAAACACAATAAAAATAATATTTAAAAAAACCACCTGTACATTTCTTCATAAATTGGCAGGCTTGGCGAGTACTACTTCGAATAAAAATAGCGTCCAAGTTGCAAGACTATGTCGCTACCCCCTTAAATATACAAGAATTTCCCACTGGCACCTTTTGTTTGACAGGTCGTTGGAATGCCTAATTGCAAAACAAACGATATTATTTGTGGTTATTTCCTCCTTCCCTTTGTGACCCCTTTGTTGGTACTGGGTCCATGTAGCAACCCCTTAGATATACCAGCCCCAGTATCCCAGCTAGCAAGGGACGTCGTTTTACGTCATAATTAAGTTGATTTTTGATCAAATCTTAGACTAGGTAATAAAGAGAGGACGCGTAACAAGTACATCGAGCACACGTAGTATTCTGTGCCGATTATCTATTGGCTGCCATTATTTTGGTGCTAAGCATTTCGGTGACACCAAAGTTTTTGTTCGTGTTTATTTCTGATTTTTGAATTAAACGACATTTAAGGAGCAGACATGCAAAACGCAGTTTGTCCAAAATTGTAAATTTTCAGGAATGGCAAAAAACTGGTTTCTTGGAAACTGCCTTAGTTACGGAGTTGCGATTTGCAGTAGGAAATCAAGAAAAAATAGCATAAGTAATTGCTAGATTTATAGACTGGAAAGATTTGAAATAGCTTTATTATTAAAGAAAAATAGTCGGACAAAATGCTATTTGCATGCCTAAGTAGACAAAGAGCGTTTTGGTTGTCTCTTGATCAGATTTTTGGGCATTTTAATCTAATAAAATTAAATAAAAACGAGTTCTCAATTAACAACCAATTTATTTTATGTGTATGAGACTTTTTGAGAAAGTTGCAAAATAAACACACAATGCTCGCAAATATTTCGAAACACCGTTAACAGCTATTAGGTTATGAAAACAATGTATTTACGGCTGGACTAAACGGCGGTTTGCATGTACTATGGACAAAATGCTTTTTGTTTATCTAATCTTGATGGACTAAATGCATTTTGCATGTCCAAGTGGTTTTCACAATACGTCTAAAGCAGGATATAATGCGATTTGTACCTCCGAGCAATTACTACTAGAGGGAGTCTTCCCCCCTTCCCCGCGCCAAATTTTGTTAGCAACATCTACTCCCCCCGAGGGGGAAAATACTTCTTCTGTAATTGGCTTACTTAATCAGCGTTGCCAAGTTTGACAGCGCCAGTTCTGACACTTTCTGACACATGTCAGTTTCTTATTTGTATTTTACGGAAAATATTATTATTTATAACGTTGTAAGGGTTGTAAATGTATATTTTAGATTTATTATCTCTAATAATATGGTGAAAACATGTTTTATGTGTAAAAGGCCTGTTGAAAATGCTTCTTCAAGATAATATTATAAGTAAGTACAGACACAACCTAATTATCAGAGGCGGAGCATTAGGCAATCACCTTTAATTTGCAATTAAACTTTCTTATTTTCTTATCGAAAAATTAAAATTAAGAGCAAGTAAACTCCAGCTAAGTTCGTCTTCATCCGTCTCATAATGATTATAGTAAAGGTTAATTACTTATTATTATTTTAATATCACATCTTTGTAAAGTTTATTGCTATTTTTGTTAGGTTTCCTTTTCTTGATATGAGAAAAAAATACATGGTTCCAAAATATAGGAATTTAACAAGTGACCACCTGAATTACTTTTTATGCTAATGAACATTTTTATTACAGACCTCAGGGGAGAAAAATATTAAAGAAAAATGCAATTTAGACGAAAGAAGTATATTAATCAATCCTATCACTGCTTCTACAATATATTTATCTGCTACTAAAATATTAAAACAGCAAGTAAATAGAGAAACTTAAGTTTCTTTCAAAAAGAATGTTTAAGGAAAAAGGCATAGCCATTTTTTTGTTGACATTTTTTTTAACTAATCTAAAAGACTAATTTTGTGTATTGCTTAAATTTTCATTTTTTGTACTTAATTTGTTTTAGGTTTAAACAAAATGAACTTCTAAGATATGCATGGAATATCCCAAAAGAGCTAAGGAAGGTTTTAAAATTCTTAAGAAAACTATTCAGAGCCAAAAACATAAAATAGTCTTCATGTCCAAAGTATAAATAGGTATAAATATTTAGATATTATGAGTGATTTTTTATTCTATAAAAGAACATAATTTGCTTCTAAATCACTACCTAATGAACTATATTATATAGTACAAAACTAAACAAGAATATCACATTATTCATGTTTTTTTTATTATGTATTTTACTCTTTAATAAACTATGTTTAAATTTTTATTTGAACCAAAATAAATTATAATTTTTATTTCAACTACAAAAACCCTCATAATATTAAAAAGGGGAAAAACCTTAGATTAGTTATGTTCAGGAATAAACTCTTTAAACATTTATCTACTTAAAATGTGTTACTTTTAGAAGGTATGTTATTAACTTTCTATTTGTATTTGTATTAATTTATTTCATTTTGTTATCTGTTGTATTTTCAAATTGATTTTGATATTAATCTTATCTATTTATATATTTTTTATATTCACATATATGTTTTTTTCATTGAAACAAACGTTTATTAGCTTATTAAATATAATGAATTCATGTTGTTTTATGAATGATTACTTTTATTTCCTTTTAAAAATGAATTTCGAAGATAAAGCCGAAACGGTGAGTGAGAATAAAAAATTAGACGAAAGTGACAATATTTGCTGGAGCTTTCATCTACACGCTCCTTTTTCTAGCCATCTACACCTGAGCCAGCAAGATTCGTCTTCCCTCCTTCCTTACATTCTCCAGATTTACAGAGAAAACGCCGTCCTCTTTAACATATCCAGACCTTTTACGGGGACTATACCACTACATTATCAGCTTTATTTGTTATCCCGAGCAATTTAAATGCATTCGTAATTGCTCATTCTCACCTCTTCTCTTGTAGATTCCGTACTCAGTTTTCATATTTTTAGTTACGTTTGCACTGCTCTTTCATTTTCACAGCTTTAATTCTATAATGCTGTAACGCTACAATATGGATCAATTTTTGTGGTTTATACTATTTAATGGTATTCGTAATTGACCAACCTATTATAATAATTAAAGATTATTGTATTGCAGGCCTGAAGATGTTCCTGTAAGGCCGAAACTAGTCGCTCCTGTATTTATTTATAATAAAATTGATTTTAAGGTTTTATTCTTCAATTGAAAAAATTAGACCTTTACAGTGATTTTGTTTCATTTCCTGCATTAGACACATATAAGACGGTAATCATTTTAAAAATAGTAAAATTAGCAAATTTTTTAGTTTTTTTTTTAAATTAAAACATTTGGACAATGTATGTTTTTATAGACAAATGATACACCACTGAACAAGAAGGATGCTTACCTTCCCCCTTGTGCCCGCTTCCTCACTTCCTCTACAGATGTTGCTAACACAACAATCGCCTACAAACTCGTTTTCACGCTCCCTCTATTAGTAATTGCTCGGAGATTTGTACATCCAAGATTTTATGAAACGATAGCTATTCAATTCAAAATTGTATCGCCATCTATAGTTAAAAAACTGAAATTCTGGACAAACTGAGTTTTGCAAGTCTGTTCCTCATTTAATGATCGGTTTATTGTGTGGCATATTAGGGTAACAGTTATAGCGGCAAGAAAGAAGCAAATATTACGTTTCACAGGTAAATGATAAACATCAATCGTTTTCACTTTATATATTTTCTTAATTTTTTCATTTTATAATATGTTATACAACTTGGTATTTACATATTGTACATGTCTCACTCCAAAGTAATAAATTTTACCCACCAAGTTTGTTTATTTTATGCTTTTCATTGATATTTAAGCAATTAATGATAATAAAATGGGCAAACATGTAATTTTTTCCAGTGGCGTATCGTACAATTCTAAATATTTTCTTTTAATAAATTCTAATTTACTTCTGCTTTTATTTAATTGCAGCAATGTTTGTTGTTTTATTTTAGATTTTAGATCCAGCAAAAAAATCTTTGAATTCAGACAACGAAAATTGCAAATTGGATGCCTACGCCAAATGATAGATTGTGTTCAAAACATTTTGAAAGATATTTTTTTATGGGGGGCACTGTAAAAGACTAAATGAAGCAGTTCCCACTATATTTCCTGAATTATCTAAATACATGCAGCCGAAGAAGGTGCGTATACCAATAAACATAATTAGACATAAATATTTTTTTAATTACTTTTCATTATTATGTTATGAACTTTTAAGAATTTAGCAACCCTTTTTTGTATAATTCAAAACATTACCGTAATAATTGGTTGTAGGATTAAAAAAAAGGGCATTGCATTTGGAAGCTGAGCCAGGCCCTTCAAATAGAACTTCAAATAAGGAATCTATCCTAGAAAGCCCTAGCATAAAACGGCTTCATGACCTACAAAACTGGATGTTTTAAAGACGTACAAAATTGGATGCCCTAAAGACGCCTTAAAATATCTTTTGGATATTAGCGTAGATCTTCAAAATGTCACGAACGTCGTTAACAAACGTATTTAAGATGTCTTTAAAACGTGTCTGTGCTATCTGGGTAGTGCCATTCTTTATTAACTAAAAATAAATCTTTTTGTAATAAATGTATATCATTGTTTTATTTTGCAGAATTAAAAAAAAAACACTCATTTTATTATTTAAACGATTTCATTCAGTTTGTTTCAATATGCAGGGTGTTAAAAAAAAGTGTCACAAAATGAAATGGTGAATAGTATGACCCAAAATAAGCAGAAAAGTCTTAATAAATATATGACCGCAAATTAACGGTTTCGGAGATACGGACCATTTTGTGTTTATAACAATTTTTTATTATTATAAAAAAACAATGATATTTATAAACAATCAATAACAACATAGAGTTAAATGAGATGTTCAAAGTGCCCTCCCTCCATTTTAATGCATTGCCATTTGCACGACCGTACATAAAATGCATGTCAGCTAATTCAATATTAGTGTAAACAGGCATAACGAAAATTTATAAAATTATTTACCCACAACAAAATAATAACTGCAAATAGTGTCTATGAAAAAACATCGGTAGACTCCGATAAGAAAAGCAAGTTTTTGAGAATGAAAAAAGATAATCAAAAAATGATACAAAACACAAAACACTCCGTATCTCTGAAACCATTCATTTGCGGACATATGTTTATTAAGACTTTTCTGCATATTTTGGCCCATATTACCCCCCGTTTTATTTTGTGACACTTTTTTTTAACACCCTGTATTTTTTCTTGTGTCTTATTTATTTAAAATTTTATGCTTTGGACTTGATTTATACCTAAAAAGATCAATGAAGTACTAATAACATATATACAAGTTCGTTTTTTTATTTCCAACATGTTACGCCTTTGGTCGAATATCGTTGGTGTCAGAATGGAACAAGATTTCCAGCGACGTTATGAGTCCTCTCTTTAATACCTAGTCTAAGGGTCAAATACGTCGATGTGAATTTTTGACGCAAAAGTAACGTAATACTGACGTCATTTTCGGACCAATTTACGTAAACACAGTAGTTGCGATAAAAATAAACCTATTTTTATTATTAATGCACTGCGTGTTTTTGTTATTCATTATTAAATAAATAGAAGGTAATAGGCCTTTTCATAACATTTTTTTTGTGCGCATGCGTCAGTATCAGCCGTCTTTTTCGTACTGTTTTTTGTAAACAAGCATATTAAAATGTCCACATGACAAAAAAATAATCGATAAATATTAATTTTACGTGTATTCGTTTAAAAAATGGGATAAAAAGAGTAAAGTAATAAGTGTCTTAATTGAAAAATCAATTTTGGCAATCAATTAATTATGTTATCTTTACGGAAAGAAAAAACTAAACGGTATTGTTATGAGTATGTAAAAGTGACACACAGTATAAATTATTATTTTATAAAAAGACTTGCCTGCAATATCGTAAAAAAACTGTTAAATCATTAGTCAAAATACATATTAAATCATGTTCAAAATAAGCATTATGAGTGAAAAAATGTCAAAGTGTCAAAGGTTTTCGATCGATTGATGGATGATGTTACTAAAGATACTTATATTTGTTCACTACATTTTCACGGAGAAAGCTAGTGGTTCAACAAAAGAAAATCCTTGTCTGGTATTACACAATATTTGAAAATATTAAAAATGTCATGTTGATCCTTAAAATTTTAAATAATTTATCTTATTAATTGAATCGGTGAAAACAAGAACAGTCCAATTCCAAATAAAACATTTTGAACTGAGATAGCCATTTTGTTTTTAATACAAGGCTTCATCGAATGAGTGCAAAAACAGTACTAATATCACTATATTAAGGCGTATGGCAACGCTTATCGTAAAGCATTGAGCGTAAGAACAGTACAAGTCCGGACTTGTACGGTTCTTATTCTCAGCGGAGATATTTGTTGACATGCAATCGTAATCACAGCCAGCTGTTTTAGTTTGTTTTCGTTGATGCTCGATGTATTTGTTGTTTGTGTGGATAGTTATTTTAATAAAATATATTGATAAAACGAAATAAAACGATGTCATCAGATGATAGTAGCTCGGCAGAATCTGAAAGTGAGAGAACTGAAGGTAAAAAACGTACCAGAAATCCTGAAAAATGGAAAGTTAACAAGAAGAAACTTGCACGTCAAGTAGGAAAAGCGTATATATCTACATCTGGGAAGTTTGTGGAAGCAAAAAGATTGGACCCCCATGCACGTAAGTTTTTATTGCTCATTATTGTTTTTAACTGGCAAAAGTGCGTTTTACTTTTGTAGGTGCAAACTAAAATGTACAAGCAAATTTAATGACGAAGAAAAACAGCTAATATTTTCTAAATTATATAACGGAAAGCCAAAAAACGCAGAGGACACTTTCCTTCAAGATTTAATGGAAACAAAAGCCATTGTAAGACGTCGCAAACGAGTTGCCGATGGCGATGAACTCAATGCAAAGCCGAGAACTGCACATTTTCAATACTTTGTTCAAAAAATTGAAGAACAAGTGCCGGTATGTAAACAGGCTTTTCTCAATTTGTATGCCATATCTCACTTCCGTGTACAACGCCTAAATATGTTGCTCAGTAAAGGAGAATCTCCTAAAGACATGCGTGGAAAGCACAACACCAGACCTACCTCAGTTACTGCCGAAACCAGGACTAAAATGCAAATGCATATCGATTCCTTTCCATATAAAATTTCACATTATGGTGAAAGACATTAAATATTTGGACTCCAAATTTTGTTCGACCTTTTTATCAAGAAACACCCTGAATTGAATAACAATGTTAAATATGAGTTCTTTTTAAAATATTTCAATGAAAATTACTCCTTAAAGTTTGGCAGACCACAAGTCGATGTCTGTAGCGAATGCGAACGACTTGGTACGAGATTAAGAGATAAAAGTTTAAACGACAATGCCAAAGGGGTGTGTGCAGCAGAGCTTATGGTCCACAAACGAAGGGGCAACAAATTTTATAGTAAATTGCAAGAAGTACAGGCACTGTCCAAGGACCATCCTGAGATATTAGGAATCACGTTTGATTACATGCAGAATTTGCCCCTCCCAGTTTTACCTGTGCAGGAAATATTTTATTACACGCAGCTTTGGGTTTATGTATTTGAAATCCATAACTTGCGAGCAGGCGATGGCCATTTTTATATGTACCATGAGGGTCAAGCCCTAAAGGGCTCCAATGGGGTGTGTACCTTTTTGAACGATTATATTTCAAATCATATACCCCAAGAAGTTAAAGAATTGCACATTTTTTCTGACGCATGTCCAGGACAGAATAAAAATAACACCCTGGTTAGATTTTTAATAACTCTACAAATTAATCGGAGTATTAAAAAAATTTACCACCACTTCCCAATTCGCGGCCACTCTTTTTTGCCTTGCGACAGGGATTTCGGAAGTGCAAAAAGATTGATCAGAAAATGTGATCGTATTTACGTTCCTGAGGAATACGAGGATATGATTAAAAATTCATTTCTTACAACGATATACTAGATTTTAAAAACTGGTGGCCAACCTTCTATAAAAAAACTTCCACAAATCTATCAAATAGGGAAAAGGAAAATTTTACTTATCCCGGCTATGTTAAGTGCCTCGATTTTATTGACGGAGCTTTATCCTACACTTTTAAGCTACTAAAACAAAATCAGAATCCAGAGGTTCCATCTTCTAAAGCCTATTCTGGGCCAGTGCCAATCAACGTTAAAAAGATGAACGATATAAGGCAGATCAAGAAATATGTAGAGGGAGAGCAGCTGGAGTTTTATTACCACATTATTTCATGGCCAACAACAAACAAAGACGATGATAATCATTAAAATTTATTATTCTGTATTTTGGTATTATAATAAAAGTGTGTTTTGATATGTTGTTTTTTATTAAAAAAAAAACTTGGTCAAGTATTTTAACAATAACGCAGATTGAGATTAAGAACAGTACAAGTCCAAGTTAGTTATTTGTGTATAAGTGAAAAAATCATGAACAAACAAATTTTATTTTTAGTTTAAACGACGTATAAAATGATACACTAAAACTATTATATGCACGCGAAACTCGTAAAATTAATAACTAACTTGTCAGAGAGTTTTTTCGTTTTCCCAAAATTGCAACATTTGGACTTGTACTGTTCTTATTCTCACCGATTCAATTATACTCGTGATTAACTTTCATGTTAAGGTGTTCTTGCAATTTTTAATAGTTGATTGCCATAATTAATTAGAATAGAGTTATAATTAATATTTGTTTGCATTAATTTGATCCACAGTTAATAAGTATTGAAACATAACCTCTTAATCACCACATTTTTTTCCTTGTTACGAACGTCCACGTCACTTCAAGAACCTTTTTAATTGCTCACAACTATGTGCTTTCAGAGAGTTATAAAAATGTAAATCACCATCAACGATTTTTTCTGATTGATTTGTATGTAGAGATAATATTGCTTTTCCAGTCATTGTTGATCAAAACAGTACGAAACTTTTGAATTGGCGCTATTTCAACATAGCGGCTGCGCTTGCGCTCATCACATGCTAAAAAGGCCTATTAATATAACATCGTTTTTTTTTAGCAGTCATGTGATATCACATACTATCAAAGTATGTGTGTGATATCAAAATAAGACATACCATGACGTCATTTAGGGACCAGTTTATCACGTTCCGAAATGAGGCGTAAAACTACGCACGTACACGTCCATTCTATGCCGCCATTGTTTTACATTATATTTATTTTTAGCACATACTTTGATTTTCTTTTACTATACGGAGAATGGTCGCACTGCGCAGCTTTCTGAGTGCCTTTTAAAAGGAGATAGAAAACTCCGCCATTTTGAACCCTTATTACGTGCTATCTCACAAATATTATTAATAAAAAGAGTTCAGAATTTCGAAAGTTTAAAGTTAGGACAATAGCTTGTTTTTCTGTATAAACAGTAACACTGAAATAAATTGATAAACTTTTTTGTTAATGCTTTAAACTAAATCAGGTTGACTAAACACACCTTGTTTAAATTAGTAAATGGCTTTTATTGTTGAAAATTTTTTAAATTTGTTTTGGATTAAGTACCAAAATTATAGCAGCAGTACTCAGCGGTTGAGTGCCAATTGAGCGCGTCTCCGGGTGGTGGATAGGAGGACGGCCAAGTTTTCCTTGGTTAGTGGTAGGCATAAGTAGAGTGCGAGAGCCTAAAAACCCTCAAAATCTTTTGCGAAGGCTACCGCCGCGAACCAACTCCCCTAATCTAAGGTGTATGGTAACGTGCCAACGGATGAATTGTCGCAGGGGTATATGCTGCAGCAAACGCTCCCCTGAGGGAACCTGGCGAAACCTTCTTGTATCTAGCCTTGCCGGCGCATGCGGGGCTCTACGTCGGTCGACCTTTCCTTCCCTAGCTACTCGTGGGAACCATATGGATTCACAAATACAAAAACAAAAACCCAAAGAGGCTGGACGTCAACGCTCACCTCCAGCAAAAGAGACTGGACACCAAAGTCCAACTCCGGCGCAGGAGGCTGGACAGCGACGCCCACCTTCAAAAAAGGAGGATGGACACAGTAGTTCACCTCCAACTAACAGACCCCGGAGAGGCAAAAGAATCTCTGGGTCTGAAGCAAAGAGGAGGAAGAGGGATAAGCTGCAGACAGACAGTGCTACGGCAACCGCCACCCTCAGCAAACTCCCTCACTCCAAACAAAAAAGCGGCCTAATTAAGTCCCTAGACAGCGACGCTAGTTCTGCCTCCACAAGAGGTCAGGAACACGACGCAACTAGGGACAAGAAAAGGCCGCGATCTCACACCTCTTCCGAGGTTACGCCCCGCAAGGGGAAAAACCCAGACAGGACCACAAAGTTCTATCTGGGTTAAGCTACAAGGATGCAGCTACGAGCCACCTGAAAGTAGCTATAATAGACAAGGATAACCATTACGGTAAGATAACTACCGAAAGAGAAATCCTTGTCAAAAAGACATTGATGGGAAAGCTGGACAAAACAATTTTGTCCGCCTTCTGCAGCAAAACCAAGCCACCCACCTTTAGGTCTTGGACGCAGTCTGGTGAAATCATCATAGTAACGTGCGACGATGACCTGACGTTGGAATGGCTAAAAACCAAGATAGCAATCTTAAAAACATGGGAAGGAGCGACACTCGCTATTGTGAGGATGGACGAGCTCCCCAAGCTCATCAAAGCCTCTCTCTGGATCACAGGGGAAGCGCAAGCTGACCTTGACGAGGAGGTTGTGCTCAGGCGACTTGAGGGGCAAAACCCAAACTTATATGTGGCGAAGTGGTGCACCTTCCACCATGAAATAAAAAAAGACCCCAAGGGTCATCTCTTCATCTTCGGCATCGGAGACGAAGACATGGGAACCCTTAAGGCCAAATCAATGAGGATAAGCTATGCGTTCACCTCATTGACTATAAGGCCAAAGGTAGAAAAAGAGGCTGAAGCGGGGCCCAGTGAAAACTCCTTGGTAAAGGACCCTCTTCCCCCCCAATTCAAGCCAACAGTGGAGGACGTCGAGCCAGAAAAAATGGTAATCGATGACCTCTAGCATAAAAACTCTGAGGAGCCACAAGAGACCAACCCCTCCCCACTTTCGGAGGAAGGAATGGTCGAATAAAAAAAAACACCTTCTGTCCAATTTTTAACGGAAGACCGGGAAGCAATAAAAGAGGTAACTATCATACAATGTAACTTGCAGCACAAAAGGGTGGCTACGGCAACATTATGCCGCCACCTTGATGAGCTGCAAGATATAATAGCACTCATCCAGGAACCCTTAAAAATCTAAATGGTTCAATTTTTAGCTTTCCCAGCAACCAACAACCTAGGACAGCCATTTACATTCTTAGGAAATACAGAGACTACTCAATGGCGCACCTTTCCACCTCCGATTTAACTGCGGTTAGGATGGAATACGCCATCAAAAGGGAAAAGAAAACGTTAATCCTGGCATCTGCATACCTCCCTTCCGATGCAACTATGCCACCACCCAGCAAAGAAATGGAGGATCTGATTGCATACTGCCTGGAACAGAAGTTTGAGCTAGTAATAGGTTGCGACTCAAACGCTCATCACTTCAGTTGGGGCAGTAAGGATAATAACGCTAGAGGTAAGTCACTTTATGATTATATAATTACCAAAAATCTTTGCATTTTAAATAAAGGTACTACACCAACATTTCTAAACTCTCGCAGTCAAACACTAATAGATATCACTTTATCCACAACTGGTATCTACAAATCAATTCAAAACTGGCATGTGTCTGATAACATTTCGATGTCAGACCACCGCTGGTTAACATTCAAAATAAACTTGATGTTGCCGACCCATACGCTATCTCGAAACCCTAGGAAGACGGACAGGGCAATCTATGCCCACCTTCTCCAAGAGGCTCTAAGAGAGATGGAGGCCGAAACACCAAACAATAACAATGCTTTGGAGAAGTACTCAAACACTATCCAAAGCACAATAAACAATGCCTATAAGAAATCCTGTCCCCTGAGGCTAATCCAACACGATCAGACGACTACCGCATGGTGGTGTCACGAGTTGGATCACCTCAGGAAGATGGCTGGGAAATCCTTTAATAAGGCAAGAACCACAAAACTCAAAGAGAACTGGGATACCTACAACTCTCACCTCAGAGAATACAAAAAAGTCGTCAGACAAAAACATAGAGATGCATGGAGATCCAACTGCGAAGAAATCGAAGATTTCCCGCAGGCAGCGAGGCTTCAAAAGGCTCTTTCAAAAGATCCACACCGAAGCATCGGTGCGCTAATCAAAGAGGATGGCACGAAGACTGCCAACCTCGAAGATAGTATCAAATTTCTGCTGTCAACACACTTCCCTGACTCGGTCATTACAGACGTGGCGGACTGGGCAGAGGAAGAATACAATCCATCTGTCTATGATTGGCAAACTGCCAAACACATTGTAGACGATTAAAAAATTGGATGGGCAATATCCAGCGTCTCTCCATTTAAATCGCCAGGACCTGACGGTATCTATCCAGCCCTATTTCAGTGGGGTCTGGAAGAACTCACACCGCACCTGGTGGGTATATTCAGATCCTCGTTGGCTCTGAGCTATATCCCCAAAAATGGAGAGAGGTAAAAGTGGTATTTATACTCAAACCTGGAAGGATGGATTACACTGTCCCAAAAACATACCGACCAATTAGTCTGACATCGTTTTCCATGAAGACATTGGAAAGACTATGCGTAAGGTACATAAGGGATGCGGTGATTACAACAACACCACTACACCCAAACCAACATGCATACACCCCAGGCAGATCTACTGATTTAGCCCTTCATCTAGTTGCTGGCCGGATAGAAAGATCCCTGGACAATAAGGAGTCCGCCTTTGGTGTTTTCATAGACATAGAAGGTGCTTTTGATAAAACCACCTTCCCAAAGATAATACACTCACTAATCAACAGGAATGTTCCACAAATGGTTAGTGGGTGGATACATAACATGCTCTCAAAGCGATCAGTAAACCTAAGTGTAGAAGATGTTAATATAAGAGGCTTGGTTGCGAGGTTCTCGAGGTTCTCGACACCCTCATCAGCCGTCTCAATAATGACAGTCACTACACAATCGCATATGCAGATGACCTGGTCATTCTGCAAACAAGGAATTTTGAGAAGATACTCTGCGAAAGAATGCAAGTAGCTCTAAAAATAATAGAACTGTGGTGCAAGGACCATTCACTGTCTATCAATCTTAAGAAGGCAGAAATCGTCCTTTTCACAAGGAAAAGGATGAAAATGGAATTAAAACCTCCAGAACTCCTAAACACAAAACTAAACTTTGCGACAGAGGCGAAGTACCTAGGTCTCACCTTTTACAGCAAGTTAACATGGAACTTGCATTTAGAAAACAGAGTTAAAAGAGCATACATCGCTTATGAACAATGCCGCCGTACTGTGGGACGCACCTGGGGTTTCTCCCCCAGAGTCGTCGCATGGACTTACACGGCTATCATAAGACCTATGCTAATATACGGTGCAGTTGTTTTGGTACCGAAAACCCAAAAATTAACAACTATCCGTAAACTAGAACAAATTCAAAGAACAGCATGTCTCAACATAACAAGAGCCATGAAAACAACACCGACTAGAGCGGTGGAAGTCATTCTTAGTCTCACTCCCCTTGATATTTACATCAAGGAGGTTGGTCTGACGACAATGACACGCCTCCGCACGGTCGGAATAGAACCTGATGTAGGATCTGGTGAGGCGAGACGTCACTTTTGGCAGGAGGCGATACGCTCCCACTGCTTCAAGCGAACATGGACTCCATCTCACCGAGATATATCTTCCATAAGCCATATAAAGTTATAACAGAACAAATAGAAGAGCCAGAAGTGGCACGTACGATTCATATCTACACCGACGGTTCTAAAACAAAACAAGGCTCAGGATGCGGAATATACTCCAGATTCTTAAACCTAAACATAAAATGAGCTGTGAGCAATAGTGCCAGTGTAGTTCAAACAGAGCTAACGGGGATTATCATAGCAGCAAAAGAAATAACCAGAAATAATATCACTGGAAGGAACATGCTCATCTATACAGATAGTAGACAAGCACTACTCACCCTGAACAGACCACGAATTTATTCAGGGTTAGTACTAGAATGTCATGAAGCTTTGGCCGAAGTATCCATCAACAATGTGGTCACCTTAAGATGGATCAAAGGTCACGCCATATCGAAAGGTAACCGTCTTGCCGATTCACTAGCCAAGAAAGCAGCCAACCAAATACTTTATGGACCTGGCCCCTCTATTGGCCTGACAAAATCGGTAGTAACAGATCTAATTAAAGAATATTCCCTTGTGAAATTCAAGGAAAGATGGGATGAAACAAGAAACTGTGGAGTTGCCAGGGAGCTCTTAAGTTATCCTGACAACACTGCCGCAAACAAATACTTGACTATGACTAGACAGAATCTGCGTCTGGTCACAGGCATTTTGACTGGTCATTGCCAAGTACGGAAGCATCTCCATATCATGGGGCTGTCAGAATCCGCACTCTACAGAGGGTGCGAACAAGAAGATGAGACCATCGAGCATATCCTTTACGATTGCCCGACGCTCTCATTTATTTGAATATTTGTGTTCGGCGAGTATCGGCTAACACCGGCCGATATAAGAGAAGCACCTCTTGGCGACGTTGTCAACTACACTAAATCTGTAGGCTGGCTGACGAGCTAGGAGGTGCCTATCATTTTAGGAGAATGCACAACCCAGACAACACACCAAATCCCAGAGATATCCACAGAATATATTTTGTGGATATCCAATATATCCACAGGATATCAGAAATATTCCGTGGAACTAATATGGATATCCAAATGTCCGTCTATATCCAGAATATAGAAGATATCCTATGGATATTCAGCAAAATATCTAATGAGTATCTCCAGACAATACAAGAAATCCCAGATGTATCCATAGAATATATTTTGTGGATATCCAACCAAATGTCCGTCTATATCCCAGGATATAGAAATTCAGATAAATATTTTATAATTATTTTTAGTAGAGGTTCATAAGTAACCAATGGTTATTGAATAACGTCGAAAGAAAATAGAGGTAAAAAATATTCCCAACAATCTGCCTTTGATTTTGCCTACTAAGGAGAAAATCATCCTTATTAGGAATCTTCAGGAATAAATGGAACTTCTCGACTTCAGTCTCTAATGAAGTCTGTTTGTGAAACAATGTCGATCAAACTCAATTACGGCGGGTTAAGCATGAGTAGATACGAAAGTGGTATCGCCATCTATACTTAGGAAGCAAAATCAAAAATTATATCTAGTAGATATCCACGATGGTTTGCGTCCGGGCTTAGACTTTGATATATTTATATTTATAGTGGATGTCCATGGGATATTGAATACACCTTAAAAAAAAATAATTTTAAATATCTCAACGGTACTATTAGCCACAATGTCGAGTACAATGGCGTAATTTTTTAATAATTTGCTATATAATTACAATTATTTATGGACATTTGCATGTCTATAAATTACATTTCATGGATATAAAATAGATATCCACCATGGACTGGACATTCAGTGGATATTGGGATGTTCAGTAGATATCCAAAGGATTTGGTGTGCTGTCTGGGAATGGGCCTAATGAGGCCTAAGTGGCGGTGGGGTAACCCACCCTCCACACATTACAGCTACAGATATAGCAGCAGTACTATATTGAAGATTTGTTTACCGTTGGATAAAGATGTCATTATTTTTATTAAAAAAATAAACTTTTTTGATTCAAAACTGTAATCGTATTGTTTTAATCAGAAAAACGTGTTTCTAAAGCTTTTTTGAAGGAAAAAAAAATTAATAATATGATTTAATTAAACCAAGAAATTTAGTATAAATTAGATTCTTGATAATCCAAGGTATAATGTAAATATATAAAATATGATAATTTCTTGATAATATTAACTGAAAACACAAATTTCATAAATTATTAAAATTTTTCAAATTCCAAAAATTGTTTTTAATTATTAAAGATAACAAAGTCGATAAATTTTAATTGGTTTGAAAAGTTGTATCCATTATGCAAAATCTCAACCATGACGTAAATTTGCTTTTTTAACCTGATTGTGAGAAATTTATGAAACTTACGTTGATCAAGAGTAACAATCTGCAATCCTGAAATAAATAAAAAAAAAATGTTAAATATTTTTTTTAATGTAAATATTGATAAATTTTATTCATGGTTGGAACCACAAACAAGTCAGCTCTGAAGACCGCTGTTGTTTCTGTACAATTTTGTATCTACCCCGAATGTTATTAGGTCATCCTTTATGTCATTTTCGTTTTATACGGGATGTCCCAGCTTCTATTAGACAAGCTGTAACTTTTATAATTATCAGAATTAAATGAAATTTAGAAGAGTGCTACAATGACATGTTTGCTATCTAATGAGCGTATTTTCAAATATCAAGAACTTCTGGTCATACCGAAAGTAATAATTCATTTTGTTATTTCAAATAGGTCACACTGTATATTTCAACAATTCCGAATTCTCTAATCAGTTCTACACATTTTTCATGTAATATGTCCTTGTACCTATATCTAACCGTTTCTGATAATTTGGAGGTTACACTTATTAGGTACCTTGTCTGAAAATTAAAATAGTACAATTTAATAAATTTTACGGACATTTCATAACAAAAAATCTAACATTATAAATTATATGAACATTTGAAATGCCTTCTTTCTGTCTCAAGAAAAGCCTGAAACTTCTTTAGTAGTTTCCTGGTTACACATTGTGTTTATGTATGTTTTGTGCTACCCATCTAGATATATCTTGTGGGTTTTGTTTTGTCAAACTATTGATGTCATTTGCATCGCTGTTGACAACTAATTTTTAGTGGTAACGACTTAAAGTACAATACGTTTTACTTTCACACCCAATGAAAGTGTTGATATGTTTTTTTTATACGGTGAGTGTCAAAAAATGAGCGTCATGCAAGAAGAGTGTATCAACAACGGTTTCCCGATCGTAGAACACCTACAGGGTAAACTTTTCCCTTAAAATAGTTCATGAAAGTGTCTTTTATGTAACTAAAAAAAATTAAATTTTTTGACCGTCTGTAAAACGAGATATTAACAATCAAAATGTGCATAATTAATACTCTTGAAGCCTCTCATGTACACAAGTAATGCATTTCTTTCAAGATATCTCGAAAATGGTTCTTACCATATTTTTTTAAAACTAATGTAATGTAAATCAAGAAGTTATAAAATTTTCTAAAGAAACGTTGAATTTTTTGAACGCCTTAAAAGACATAGATTTTAAAAATAAAAATATTTTTAAAGCAATTGACGCGTAGTTGCGTAAAATTATTAAAACTTGGCAACATTGTATACGCTGCAATCAACGCGTTGTACCAAAATAACACTCGATCAGCTAAGAGGATGTTCTAACCTCGCGACGTTTTCTTGAAAAATTAATTTGTCCACTGTCTTTGAGAACTGCAATCAGCGGTTCTGTTTGAACCAAAACAAACCCTTAAAATTAATATGAGGAAGTCACAAATTTCTATAGCAAACCATTAATATATTTATTTTTTTTATTTTTATTTTCTGCCGTAAGGAGGATATTTAATTGCTTGAGAGCGACCATAACTCAAGACAGACATTCACAGGGCCGACTAGAGGGGGGGGGGGCAGCCGGGACTAATTCCCGGGGTCCGGGCTCAAATGGGGGCCCGGCAGCGGTGGTGAGATTTTTTTTTGTTACTTTCAGAAGTTTGACACAAGAGAGGGGAAGTTCTGGTTGAAGACTTTTTTTTTAGAAAATTTCAAGTAGAAGAGGAGAAATTTTTGCTTGAAGACTTTTTTTTTAGGAAAATTCAAGAGTAGAGGAGGAGGAGGAGGAGAAATTTTTGGTTTGAAGACTTTTTTTTGTTAATTTTTTATAAAATTGTCGCGGGGCCCGATCTGGAGAATTGTCCTGGGGCCCGGTCTGGCTCTCGGCGGCCCTGGACATTCAAATTAGTCTTTGTTGTTCATAGAAAAAGATTATTTCAGTCAACATCGTAGAAAACTTCTATTGTAGACAATCAGTACTTTTAATATTAATCGTTATGTTTATAAGTTAATAAATGTATTAGTTGAAATATTAAAACCACTACAGTTCATCAAATTTCTAGAGGTGTTCGACGCCCAGACAGAGAACGCGCTACGTGTGACTAAGATAGCTATTGTACAGTCTGCTAAACAAGTTATTTTAAATAGTTTTTAATATTTTTAGGTAATTAAATTTTAAAAGTGTGGAATAGTTTAGGGATTAAATTGGTCTGATTGGACTTTCTTAGAACGTTTTTAAAAGCAGCTAAAGATAGTATGTAGAATTGAAAATAATTATTATGCCATAAAAGGTGTTTTGGAATTCCTTCCACCTTTTGAAATTGAGTCAGAAAATATAAATTTTATAGGATAGCGGAAAATACCTATAATTTTTTTGTAGGCCTTTGTAAATCGTGGAAATAGTTTATATTTTATTTCTACCTTATTAAGGAAAATGGTACCTATTATTAATAACGGTTGTTTCTGAAACATTACTAAAATTTTCGAAATTTTGTTTTTCTACAAAATAATAAACTATACTATTTAGAAAAAAATTTATTTCTCTTATAATTTTATAAAAAATAACAGGGGAATATTTACATTTCTTGATCTATTAAACAAAACGATAAATTATCTCGACGAATGACACCGTGTTCTAGTAAGGAAGCTAGCTTTACATTTTTGTTGGTGGTTTCATGGGTTTCATATCAATTTTTTGTAATTGTAGTTTACACGTACATATACCTCTTAACACTTGTTTGCTTTATTAAAAAAGTGTGTTGTTGTGATTTACGTCGAAATAAGTCAAAAACAACTTGAAACCCCATATAAAATCAAAAAGGAGAAACGGAAAAAAATTGAGCCTGTAAATGAACACAACTCAGAAACAAAAATAGCTATCTAATAATAAAAAAATAAAATTTGATTCTTGTGCAGCTTCATCTATATCATTAACTGTTTTTGGTTTTTTAATGGTTTTTCTTGGTGATGAAAATTCCGATATCTCACGGTTATCGATTCTTTTTTTCTCTCCAGAAATGCGGACGACAGTGTTTTTAGATACTCCTGTGGCTGCAGCAACACGATCATTTACATTTTTAAATGGTATTGAAGGTGAATTAAAGTTTCCTTCTCTTCTCACAAACTCTATAACATTGGCTATTATTTCGCGAGATTGACTGTTAATCACGCGGCCTCTTAATTTGCTATTAAACTCCATACTTAGGTTCTATTAAACTGTAATGAGCAAAAAACACAAACGAAAATAAAAGAAATGTTTTAGCGAAATTTACATCTGACATTTACGTCTGAATGAAATAGTGAAATACTTGATGCGCAGAGTGTACTTTCATTGCGTAAATCCGTCGGGATGCCTGTCAGTAGTGCTTTCTCTGTCTAGCCGTCGAAAGCCTCTAGAAATTTGATGAACTGTATTTACTATTCTAGCGTATTTTTTACCATTACCGCAATTAAAATAAAAAATATATATATGTATTTTAATCCAACGTACACCCCATGAAACTTAGGCTAGTAACCCGATGAAAGTTACCCTTTTTGAGGATCCTACATGTTTGGAGAAAATCTTATGGGGTGAATAATCAAAGTTTCACAACAATGAAATGGTAAATCACCACAATTCTTACTACTGGTCGGTCGAATATCCACATTGGGTCAGATAAACTTGTTTCCAAATAGTGTGGGGCATCAATGTTTGGTAGGGGCTATTTAACGGGCGTCTAATAGGTCTCTATTTTTCTGACGGTACGTTAAATGGGGTAAGGTGTTCCCCGGCTGCTAGAAGACATACCGCTTGTCGACTGCGCAACCATGTTCTGACAATAGGACGATGCCCCACTACACAATAACATAATTGTCACAATTTACCTAAATATGAGATTTCCCAATAAATGGATTTGAAATAAGGGACCTATAAGGTGACCGGCGCGTTTCCCTGATTTCACCCCTTTAAATTTTTTTTATAGGGACATCTCAAATACATGATCTATGCAACCCAACCAACTGATTTAAATGATCTTAAAAATAAAATAAGGGGAGCATGACCTAGTATTACTCCCGAGATGATAAGAGCATCGTGTACAAAGGAACTGCTAAAACGATTTCAAGCTTGTGTTGAAGAGGACGGAAGACAATTTGAACAGTTATTATAATAATTATGTATTCTCTTTTTATAACAATTAATAAACTGTACTATTTTCACATTTTATTTTCGAACAAGAATCATAAGTTAGTGTAACCACCAAATTATCAGAAACGGTTAGAGATAGGTATTATAGAACATATTACATAAAAAATATGTAGAACTGATTAGAGCATTCAGAATTGTTGAAATATACAGTGTGTCTGATTTGAAATAAGAAAATTTATGGTCACTTCCGATATAACCGGAAGTCCTAGATATTGGAAAATATGCTCACCAAATAGCCCACAAGTTATTATAGCTCCGATCTGAATTTCATTTATTTGTGATAATTATTATAAAAGTTGCAGCCTGTCTTAATAAAATCTTATATCATCACGTTATTTTTCTAGGGCGTCTAGGACTCCTTGTAATACTCCAGCGTTCGAGCTATAAATTCAAAATTTTCAATACCTCTAAAAATCTTTTGCTGTTTGCTCAGGCGATATAAATATTTTCCTGGACATCTGCTTTGTCGCTTGTAACCAGAGATATATCCTCTACAAAGGTAGTTTAATTGGTAAGTTATCCCCTAGTGTGTGCCTACGTTTCTTTCTCCTAAATTTTATTGGTACAATATGAATTAAGCTGGTGACAACGCGTCTGGTAGTAGACACTGGATAATCATTAAAATTATTCCGGTGAATAATGATCCAGTGATTAGCTCTTAAAGCATCATCTGTTCCTTACATAGCAGCTTTTAGATGATTAAAAAATCGATACTCATACACCGTACCCATTTGACAAATAACTGATATTCATTACTGGTACATTAATGCTGTAAAATCTAGTAACTGTAAATTATTGGACTATTATATTTTATTAATTCCTGATAATTATTATCTGGTGAATACAACTTATGATATGAATAATCGCATAAATTAATGCATTTAGCAATTTATACATTAGCCTATGAGATTATCATCGATAATTCCAATAACATTCATTGTATTATAAAGATGTGATAAGCTTATGACTATTGAAAATAATTCTTTACCTGTCAAAAATATGAATATTTTTAAAATATTTTTCCAAATCATGGTCACTATCTTCTAATGTAGGAAGTGTCATACACAAACAATTTTAAAACTTATTAGAATATATACCTAAATATTTTTTAGTTTTAAATAAATAATACAGGATAATGAGAAAGAGTACCAAATAATTTTTAATTGTTGTATCCAAGACCACTTCTAAGGTTACTTAAAATTCGGCGCAACTCCCCCTGTATAAATTTAATACTTAAAATTTTAAGGTTTACTGAGCGAGCCCAGAATTTAAATTTTAAATTTGTGTATTTAAATTTAAAATATATTTTTATCTACCGGAACAGTGTAAAAAAACATAAATAACGAATTATTAACTACGCAGAAAATAAATGTGTAATTATTAAAATTCTATCAATTTTTACACGGGAAAAACAGTGCCAAATAAATTATTGGAAAGGCTTACCTAAGTTAGGTCCGTATTTATCTTAGATAAAAGAGACCAGAGATATACACCGGTGTTTAACCTGCGCAAATGTTACCAATTTCTAAAGAACTGGGCGGCGACCCGAACTCTGTGATAAGTACCGGACTTTGTTTATTAGCATCATAATGAACTATTACATTTATTTAAAAGATGTTTAATGGAATTTTGTATTATGAAATAAAATTAACATGATTTTTTAATATCAAGCAGATGCCACGAAATTTTATGTAAAGAGAAGACCTTTTATAGAATATTTCGTTAGCGTTTATTTACTACGGACTTTTCTGCAAGAGATTACAGTAAAATGTTGAAATAGAATATTGTTAATAAAGCAAGAAATGGTACTCATTGTTTACGAGTATTATAAAAAAAGCATGTGCGCAGGCGAATACTGCAAATCTAACATTATGAGTTAAATATTAATTTTTTCTACTGCTATTACATAATATTAAAAATTAGTCAAAATGAGAAAATGCTGTTTTGTATTGTAACCTCAGAAAAAGATATATTAAGGCTTCTTTCTTTAGGAATATTAATTATTATAGAGGATGAGTCACATAAAACTCTATAAATGCATATTTTAACATTTAAATCTATTAAAAGTCATATGGTCGCTAGGGGTAAGTGATTATCGAAATAAATAATCGATCATTAAAAATAATTGATTATTTTCAAACAATATATTTTTTTGTCGTATTTCCTGTAAACTACACAAATAATTAAATGTTTATTTTACGTATGAAGTTTATTAATATTAAAATAACGTTACAAAAATAATATTTATTAAAACAAATGGAATAACACAGTCTTAACAAAGAAATCGACTGCATTCCTCAACGGTGTTCGATAATCTGCCCATCCAAATAGTTGACCCACTGATTGAACCTTTGAATATAATTGAACGACCCTTTTCTGTCAACCGCCAGGTTTACGATGTTTTGGTTTCCCAGAAATCGTCTCGGGTTAAGAGACCATCCAAAAATAGATTACAGTCGGCCTACCTGACTTTTTCACGACCCCGTGAAACATGGTTAAACTATAACAAAGAAAATATATTAATTAAGCTGAAATTAATAAATATGAGCACGAATACTTCTATTCGTCCTCGGCTTCACAGTGTCGCTTTGCGAAACTGTCACTTCATTTTTGTCTGAAGGACAAATGCCCGTATCTAGCTGTCCTACAACGTTTGGACCCTGGCAGTTCGTCAACCACGTACCGATCATTATCAAGTACTTTAGTAACTAGGAAGGGTCCTCTATAACAAGGTTCAAGCTTTCTGCTCCGCCCATCATTGGGGCCTTTATTGCCTTGTTGGCCAACCTTAAATTCCCGTAACGGGGCATGCCTCTTATCGTAATACTGCTTCTGCAGAAGCTACTGTTCTCGTTATTTGAGAAACATCATCTCTCAACATCCCTAGATCTTGCCGAGCTCGCATCTGACCTCCGACGTGAGAAATGCGTCATCTACGCCACAGGGGCGATAAACAAAGAAAAATTCATAAGGGTAGGTTGTACAATAGGCAGTTAAAATGTAATCTTAGTTTAACCTATGAACCTCGTTGTATGATGATCGGTTACTGTTAAATATAGTTTTAAAAATGACATTTGTACGGTAAATATAACCAGTTAAAAATGAAACTAATGGTTACTAAGTTTACATCATTCTTTGTACAACCTGTCCTAGGTGATTTGATGGTGGTGAAATTAACCGTCGAAACGTAGCTTTGCTCACAGCTTTATCCCAACGGGATTCGTCTTCTACTTGACCGTTAGCCCGATGGGTCAAAGTAGTACATTCTACATGTTTAATACCTAAAGTTAAATATACTTGTTTAACACCTACAGTTAAACAGCATTCCTTAAAATTATTTTTCATAAAATCAATGTCACTGTCGCAAATAAAACTGCGAAGAACCCCGAATATTTCTATTACCTCATCTAAAAATTGCAGTACAGGCACCGGCTCAGTTGTTGTATTTTTGTACCGCTTTTTTTAAAAAAAATACAAATTTCGTAAATTAATGCCGTCAACTGCTACGATGAGATAGGAGTTTTTCCTAATAGTCTTATACAAATTTCTTAAAGCCGTTAATTGATATGGTGAGATACGTGTTTTCCTAACACTCTTATAAAAATTTCTTAAGAGCAAACATGACGGGCGCTCCTCCACCAAAAATCAATTTTACATTTGAGGCAGTTAAAAAAAATTGTAAAAAAAATGGTTCAGGCCAATCGTTGTAAAAATGAACCAAGAATTTCGCTAAACCGCGAAAAACTTATATTTTTAAAGAAAAACAACAAAAATTTCAACTTTTTAACAAATTTAATTTTTTGGCTCTTTACCCGGCATTCTATAACAAATATCTTAACTATTTTCTAAATAACTTTTTTTCAAAAAGATTACCAATTTTAAACAGGACCGAATATTAACATAGTTTTCATTCCGATACTAATTCTATTAAAACAATGATACCAGTGAATATGGCAATGCTGCTAGTCTTTGAAGCCCGTGGTTGAAAGGGTAGCTGCCGTTTAGTTAAATTTGTTAATTCCTGTGTCGAAAAATAGGTAGTTGTTTTTGAAGAGGTGCGAAATTATTGTGATCGTCTTAGTTTGTTGTTGAGGCGTTGTTAGGTTTTTGTTTAATTTAGTTTTTAGTTAATTTATGAAATGAAAAATTCTGGAAGGCAAAAATGCACAGCTGACAAATTTCTATTTTATTTGTTTGCTGCCAGAGTTAGTAAATCCTAGAAAAATACGACATGTGCCAATTAAGGAAAAGAGATTGTCAAGAATTTTGCACGCTTAAAAAAATTTGTAATATACAGGGTGTTTCTAAATACATACGACAAAATTCAGAAACTGATTGCTCGTATGAAATTAAGATGGGTTTTTCCTATAACAAAATTTACTCAGCCCACCCCTTTTCGAGATATCATCCTTAAAAAGTGGTGACTAAAATTGAGTTTTTATTTTTTTTCTAAAATTTCAGTAAAGCTTGAAATTTTGTAATCGCAAAGGACTAACCACGGGTATTTTTTCAATATTTCTGTTACATTATAGGCGGGTGAAATTAGCAACACTTACTTTATTTCATATCAAAACTTTTTTTCGAGATGAACTTTTATGAAATCCTTGATTTATTTAATTTTTTTTTATTCTTGAATTTTTTTCCCAAAACCAATAGCTTCAGAGAAAAAAAATTAACACCCTGATTTATTACTTTTTTTTTTATAAATTCAGTGGAAAACAGTGTAACGGGCTTGTAACTATCGTATCGTACACTCTGTCATTATTCGTTTCTTGCAATAATTTACACCAGTTTACACCAGAAGATAGCACTTAACGAAGCGTTTTAGCCACTAATTTTGGCGAATTTTAAGAAATCATTAACAAGACATTAGGGGCTTAAATTTGGGGATTATATTAAGAATAGTGCTGTCGAGGTATGCATTTATTTTCATTATGATATTTCAAAATTAAAGCCCTTTTAGTTTTTTTGGGAGACTGGAAGGAATTAAAACATTAAAATATATGCATATTATAGATATTATTGCCTAATTTATTTTGCCAAAATTTAAATATTTTGAGATATTCTTGTCCGAAAATTATAAGGTGTATGAACACCTTAAGATTGAAAGAGAATTAACTTTAATTCATGAGATGCAAAGCATCATAATTGTCGCGTCACAAAAATCACCTGCTGCCAAGAGAAAATTTTGATTCAACAGTATTGTATATTTTGTGTTGTAAAAGAGAAAAAAATAACATTTCGTGTTTTAATAGTTATTTTTTTAATCTATGTGAAAAAAAATTATTTTAATACAGATGTTAAAAAATTATTATATTAATATACTTATTTAATTGTACTTATATTTGTTGTTCCTTTAATACAATAAATACAATTTACCTATCTCAAATTCTTCACTTTCCGTAGCCATATACCTAGGGTCAGATTACAATTAGAAAAACACCGCTACGTCATAACTATTATTTCGAATTTTTAATATACAGGGTGTCCCGAAATTAGACGGTCACATTTTAACAGCGTAATCTACATCCTACAAGCATTAGAAATTAAAAATTAAAAAAAAAACCGAATTCAAAAACGTGCAGATGCCGTCACCACATCTTAACCAAATTTATATAGGATTACCACTGAGGTACCCCCTTACTACCAAAAAAGAATCATAAATCGGACAAGGTGGTAAAGCATTATCGCTAAACATACATAAAAAATTAAGAGTTTGAGAATTTTCTCATGGGCCCAATTATTAGATTTTGACCAAATTTATATGGAACTACCCCTGAAGTACCCCCTTTCTAACAAAAAAAGAATCATTGAAATTGGACACCGTGTTAAAGAATTATCGCTGAACATACATAAAAAAAATAAAAAAAATATTGCGACGAATTTCTTTAGTTACCGGTTTTTCAAAGTTAAAAAAAAAAATAAAATTTCTAATTCTACAGACTACTAATTATTGTTTACACTTTCGAATAAGGTAACATGCTTTTCTCTTGAAAATGGCGCGTCCTAGCGAGATGCAACAAATGTAGCTTTATTATACAGAAAATATTGGTTTTCCAAATTTTATAGTCAAAAAATCTGATGTGTCCAACACATGACTTTCCTATCTAGTTATTATAGGCTTTTTCTGGTTATTTTGTACAACTTATTGCAGTACCTCTATAAATGTTTAGAGGATAAACTAAATATATACATTTTCCACATACATATATCTACCTAGAAATATTTCTATAGTTATTTATTGAAAACGAAAATACTGAAAAATTTGAATTTAGCAATTTTTCTACAATTTTTCCATACGGTCCATTTTAGAAAAATCATGTATAAACAAAAATTATAGAGATTGATATCGCAAACATCTTTTAGTTTAGTTTAGAATTTTGCACATTTTGTCAAATTTCTCGAATACGGACCATTTCAGGAAATTTTGACATAAAGCAAAAGTTATAGATAATAATATTAGAAGTAACTTTTATTTAAATAATTTTCTTCTCCAAACATAAATAACAGATATATTCAATAAAATATAGAAACGGCCTTCCATAAAGTGCCCCCCCCAGATGTTCCGACTTTGTCCAAAATCTAATTATTTCACGTCAGGCCGAAATAAAACTTAAGTTTAAAATTTAGTGTTTTTCTGTGTATCAATTCATGAGTTATGGTGGATATAGACATACAGATACACACGGCAATTTTACCCTAAGCTCCCCCTAATTTACCCACCTAAGAAGATGATCAATAACTGGGATTTAGTCCAATAAATGAAGCGTAAAAAGGTAAGTATTTGTAACAAATTTTACCTAAACGTTTAGAAAATATTTACAAAAGTGTGGTATCAGGACTTCACCTTTAACACCCTGTATCTCGGAAAAGAAACGTTTTCGGACCTATGTTTAAATGAACTTTTACTACTATTTTAGGATGTAGATTACGCTGTTAAAATATGACCGTCTTATTTCGGGACACCCTGTATATCATCTGTAACTATCAATAAATAAAAAATATTTGAGTTGTTTGGTTTTAAAATAGTATCTTTACATTCATATATTAACAAGCCACTAACCCCCAGTAGGCGGCGATAGCCAACGAATTATACCTACCTGAATTGTAATCGGACCCTTCAGCGTACGACACGCAACATTGCCAAATTTATGTAGCGAACAAGGTTCCAAATACTTTAAGGGGAGGTCGTGATATTCGTGCGGTGTGACGTCAGAAGGGACTGGATTGCTCTTAAAGCAGTTAAGTGATGTGAAGAGATACGAATTTTCCTAGCACACTTATAAAAATTTCTTAAAGCAGTTAATTGATATGATGAGATACGCGTTATCCTAACACTCTCATACAAATTTCGTAAAGTCGTCAACTGCTAAATGACCTATCATAAGGATGCTGCAATGTACTAATATTAAAATTATTCGTCGTGCTGTTTTCGGAATAAATCATCTCTTTTTTTTTGCTGTTTTTCGAAAGTCGTTTATCCCTTAAATAAACAATACCTTTTATGAATTTGTAGTACGCCGTTTGTCAATATCTGTAGGATCTCGTGACAAAACATTGATAATATTGTTACAAGTCTTGTCTTGTAGTTGTGCTGAAAGTATTCTTCCTCAATATTTACTATCATTACGTTAAATAATGATTCGGCTAACACCGGCCGATATAAGAGAAGCACCTCTTGGTGACGTCAGTAGATGGGATTAGCCAGTTCTGGACCAAGGTCAGAGGCAAGGTCAGAGGCAATTGGTGTAATTAGTAATTACCCTAAGTACCCACCCCCCACCCTTCGAGCAAGTACCCCCCACCCTTCGAGCAAGTACCCCCCCACCCTTCGAGCAATTAGCAAGTACCCCCCACCCTTCGCGCAATTAGCAAGTACCCCCCCACCCTTCGCGCAATTAGCAAGTACCTCTGAATTACTCTGTACACCATGTTATTGCATAGTGTAATGAGTGTAATTGCATAGTGTAATGAGTATAGTAAGTACCTCTCAGTACACATAGTGATGTAAGGACCAACCAATTATTCTGTACTGAGTGTAATTGCATAGTGTAATGAGCATAGTAAGTACCTCTCATTACACCATATGCATACCTCTCAGACAGTATTTACTGTGTATATCACGTAGTGTAATAAGTCTAAGTACTTCTCTTGTTTACTGTTGTAGCATAGGGGAAATAAGTCGGCGCCATGCACACCCTTGACTCTCAACCGCCATAGCTAAAGTGAATCACCGGTCTTCGGCAGACACGCGCGATGTAAATATTGTTGGAAGGGGTAGTATCCCACCCTTCGCGCAATTAGCAAGTGCCTCCCAATTATTCTGTAAATTATATACTTTAATGAACGTAATTGAGTAGTGTAATGAGCATAGTAAGTACATCTCATTACCTCCTAGTGATTACTATGTATTTAGAATTTACGTTACTCTATACCGAAGTAACAAGAATTGGAGCTGTTCCCGTATATTATGAATAGGGGAGGGGAGCATAGTGGAGGTGGGGATTTATTGAGAGGTATATAATATCACATCTATACGAATGAGATCAGTCGCGAGCTATAAGTGCGTTGGAAGTTTCATTATCTAATATCGAAATAATCATAAAAATAGTAGATATGTATAAGTGTAATTGCGGTTTAACATTTACAAGAGCAGATAATTTACGACGACATCAAAATAAAAGTTGTAATCTGATATCTAACCGCAATGGTGAATCATCCAGCGGTACGAAAAGAACCGCCAATTCAAGCCCGGATGTTTTACCGGTAAAACAAGCTCGTGTAATGCGAGTTTCACATCGTACCGTAGACCCACAAGTTCATAAAAGTAGATGTGAATCATGTAATGTAGACATCGCAACCAATCAGATGACATCACATATGAGGAGTCTTAGTCATAAAGAAAAGGCATGCACAATTCATGTCGATGGTATATATTTAATTAAGAGTGCATTTAAGTGCAGAATCGCAAGTTATAGAGTCAAAAGTGATGAAAAACATATAGACTATATAACATTTTTTGAGGCTATAAAAGTGAGGGTATTGGAATTGTTGAAAGTTGTTCTGAGGGCCCATAATGCCATTAAAGTTAATGTAGAGGTCTTCGCTACATATGTATTGCAGAGCCAAGATAATTCTGAAATCAAATCTTTCAATAGCATAAATCGAATACTAGATTTGCCGACGGATTTGGATGTGGTATATGCAAACTTTAAGGACGCCTTGGTATCTCAAACCGTAGACTTCCAACATAAAGATTCAGGTATAGTAGTTATATAATATATAATATATCGGTAACTAATAAATTATTCATTGTTTCAGGTTGGTCATTACAGGAAGTACTATTTCTAGAAGTTAATATAAATAAGTACTCTCCGTTAGGAGGCTGCTCATACATAAAGCTGCCTAAGTTTATTGAAACCAAGAAGGGTGTAGTGAATGTGCAGAATAATGATGCGTACTGCTTTGCTTGGGCCATCACATCAGCTCTATATCCAGCCAGAGATCATGTTAGCCTAATGTCATCGTATCCACACTTCGAGACCGTGCTGAATGTTGATGGCATTGAATTTCCCATGAAGCTTAAAGACATTTCAAAATTTGAAGACCTCAATGATATAAGTGTTAATGTTTATGGCTTGGAACATAGTTATGAAAATGGTAAGGCTAAATTTGAAATAGTAGGCCCATTACGATATTCCCGTAGAAGGTTAGGGCATCATATAAATTTACTGCTAATAACAGAAGATTCCGGTAATAGTCACTATTGTTGGATTAAAAGTATATCCAGATTAGTTTCGAGTCAAATAACTAAAAATGGTCATAAAAAATTTTTTTGTGACGGGTGTTTACTTTATTTTCCATCTGAAAGCGTCCTATTACGTCATCAATTGTGCGATTGTAATCATATATATACCAGTACACCATCAGTGGAGCTTAAAAAAGACAAACGCGGTAATTATGTCCCCGAAAATATACTGAAGTTTCAAAATTATGGTAAGCAACTAAGAGTCCCATTTGTAATTTATGCCGATTTTGAATCGATCCTAAAACCTATAGATCATTGCGAACCAGATCCGGAAAAAAAATTCACCATCCCTACATACCAACATGAGCCATATGCTTTTGCATATCTGATTAAATGTTCATTTGATGATTCATTGACGAAATTTGTAACTTTTACCGGCGATAATGCCGCGAGCGATTTCGTAAAACGCTTAGAGGATGATGTATTAACTATTTATAATACTCATTTAAAAGACATTGTTCCAATGCAGCGACTGTCTAAAGATGAAATAGATGATTTTAACACATCGACTATATGCTCTATTTGCGATGAGACCTTTCAAGAAGGCGAAGTTAAAGTAAGAGATCATTGCCATCTTACCGGTAAGAAAACACCCGGCGCCGCGCATAGCAATTGTAATTTAAATTATAAAATCCCGCAATTTGTCCCAATATTTTTCCATAATTTGAGTGGGTATGACAGCCATTTATTTATTAAAGAATTGTATGGGGAAGGTGAGAGAGCCGAAGTTATTGCCCAAAATAAAGAAAAATATATTTCGTTCACAAAACCATTGTACACCCATAGCTATGTAGATAGAGACGGTATTTTGAGAAAAAATTACATAAAACTCAGATTTTTGGATAGTTACAGATTTTTAGCGGATTCCTTGGTTGGGCTGTCGGAAAACTTGCCATCAGAATTTTTTGTTGAAACAAGGAAATGTTTTGCAGAAAAAGAAAAATTTTATTTGATGAGACAGAAAGGGGTGTTTCCATATAATTTCATGGATAATATATTGAAATTAGATCACCCAAATTTACCCTCAAAAGATGAGTTTTATGATAAGTTAAATGATTGTCACATATCCGACGAGGATTACGCGAGGGCCCAGAAAGTGTGGGATGTATTTAATTGCCAAACCTTGGGATCGTATTCTGATTTATATTTAAAATCAGATGTTCTAATGTTATGCGATATATTTGAAAATTTTAGAGATGTATCGCTTAAAGCATATAAACTCGATCCAGCGCAATATTATACATCTCCAGGTTTGTCATGGGATGCGATGTTGCGCTACACCAAGGTGGAGTTAGAGTTGCTGACAGATATTGATATGATTAATTTCTTCAAAAATAGTATACGTGGCGGTATCAGTCAATGTGTGGAAAGAAAACATATTGCCAATAATCAGTATTTATCGGAATATAATCCCTTCGAGCCAAAGTCCTCTATACATTATATTGATGCCACAAATCTCTATGGGTATAGTATGAGTCAGCCACTACCCACAGGAGAATTTGCATGGTTATCGACGGAGGAAATTAATCAACTCGATGTAATGTCAGTTGATGATCTCGGGGATTATGGCTATGTATTAGAAGTTGATGTAACATATCCACAACACCTTCATGATAAACACGCCGATTTACCATTTTTAGTGGAGAATATAATTCCACCTAATTCCAAAACAGAAATCCCCAAACTGGTGCCGAATTTAAACCACAAAGACAAATACATACTACACTATAGAAACTTTAAGCAGGCCATAAATAATGGACTAATTGTAACTGAAATTCATCGCGCCCTCAAGTTTAAGCAGTCACGTTGGCTGAAAAAATACATAGATCTCAATACTAATATGAGAAACAATGCCAAGCACACATCTGAGAGAAATCACTTTAAGCGCATGGTCAATAGTGTGTACGGGAAAACTATGGAAAACGTGGATGACAGACGAGATATTTACCTTAAAACCCACTGGGTTAGTAAGAGAAATTCCCCAGGCGCAAACAATTTAATTGCTCGACCGAATTTTAAGTCTTGTTCTATATTTTCAGAACACTTTGTGGCTATACATATGGGTAGAACCAAAATATGCTATAACAAACCATTGTACATCGGTTTCACAGTGTTGGAATTGTCAAAAGTAAGGATGTATGATTTTTATTATGGAATATTAAAACAGCAATTAGGTGATCAAATTTCATTACTTTACACAGATACCGATAGTTTTGTACTTAAAGTTGATAAAATTAATTTTTATGAATTTATGGGGAGAAATATAGAACATTTCGACACATCTAATTATAAAACGGATAATAAATTTAACCTACCCGTAAGTAAACCAATATTGGGGAATTTCAAAGATGAGTATCCAAATCAGGCCATCAGCACATTTTTAGGGACAGGCGCCAAGGCCTACTATATTAGATCAGACGAAAAAGAGACCAAAGCCGCTAAGGGAGTAAAAAAATGCGTAATACAAAGCAGCTTAAACATGTCGGATTATCAAAAGATTGTAGAAGGCGGGGGTAAGATATTTAGAAAAATGAATACATTCAGGAGTAAGTTACATGATATATATACTGAAATGAAAAACAAAGTCGCATTATCTTACAACGATGACAAAAGGTTTATAATACAAAACACCGTGAAAACTCTACCGTGGGGACACAGAGATATTCAGGAATATCGTAATGGACCTCGAAAAACTGTAGCCGAATTCAAATATAATGTAGCCAATATTGTAAATAATGTTAGTGATGAAAATAGATTAGAGTTACTGTTAAGACTATTATTAGATGAAATGTAAATAGAAAATTAATGTATATGAAATATATATGTAACAAATTATTGTGACTTTTTTTTACCAATATCAAACTATCTCTCCCCTCCACTCCCTACTCATTCGAACGGCTATAAATAGCGGATGCCCACAGTTAGATATTCATTCCACTCCAGCCAGTCCGCTCAGAAAATCAGCAAAAATGTCCATCAACATATCGGCCATAATTACCAGGGAGCAAGCTGATAAGGAGCTTGAGTGGTTGAATTCAAATTGGGGGAAGTTCCAACCAGAGGCGCAACAAATCAGTCAAGTGATGGTAAACGGGGCATCTGATGAGAAGAAGAAAGAAAAAAAAACGTAAATAATGGTATTTGAAGAGATGTAAATTTTAATAAATATATGTATGTGAAAATTTACTTTGAATAAATATTTATACCAATCCATGTATCTCATTTTTCATTTTTTTAAAAGAAAAAAATTCTTCAAATAAAAGTTGTTTGTAATGTAATTCTCTATAATTTTTGTTCTATACATAATTCCCATAAAATCGACCGTAATCGAGAAATTTGACAAAAAGTGTAAAATTACCCCCACTCTCCATAAAAAAACATCTGTGTCGGCTTTATTTGAAATGCGATAGGGATCATATTATATGTATGTACAGAGAATCAAAAAAGGAATAAAAAAAATTTAGTTACCCCCACCCCCTCCCTAAAACAGCCGCCAACAATTGCATATCTCCGTAACGGTAAGAGATAGAATTTTTTCCTTGGGGAGGGGGGCCTATGGGGGGTGGGGCGAGGGGGGATGGGTTGGGTGGGGGGTATGGGGCGGGTTAAACTTTGGTCTTTTATTTTTTTTTCCATTGGGTAAAAGGGGTCTAGGGGTCAAGATAAAAAAATTAGGCGAAAAACATCTGTGCCGGGTTTATTTGAAATGCGATAGGGATAGGGATCATAGGGATAGGGATTATAAAAACAAAAAAGAAAATAAAAAAAAAAATTACCCCCACCCCTATAATTTTTTGATTTTTTTTTTTTGCTAGGGTGTTGGGGAAAAAAAATTTTAGGTATTTTTTTTATTTTGATTTTTTTTGATAGGGTGTTAGGGAAAAAAATTTTTAGGGGGTATATTTTGTATTTTTATTTGTTTTTTGATAGGGTGTTGGGGAAAAAAATTTTTTAGGGGGCATATTTTGTATTTTTATTTTTTTTTTTTTTTGATAGGGTGTTGAGGTAAAAATTTTGGGCCCTGCGATGCGCGCGCAACACTCCCACTCCTCACAACACTCCCACTCCTCCCCACTCCTTTCGATTGATGTATATACCCAGCTACAGAGCATTATCATTCAGTCTGGTTCAGCTCACCACACCAGACAGACATGGCAGAAATCGCCGAGTGCGACTCTACAGATATGGTTGATATTGTTGACCTATTGTCAGCCGGGTGGGACACCGAGTTGAATGGTCCATGCGACTCCACATCGGGGTTCACACTGCAGCCGCCCGGTGTCTACGAAGTAGACACCGATCCGAACAGTGAGTCGGAGAGTGGCGACTCCTCGGACTGGTGGGATGACGACATCGACCCTCCGATCGACGACGACGACATCTCCGATTGGGATGCCGATGCCGATCCCGACATCGGCTTGGTGGTTTTTGACGATTCTGACTCGTAAAGACCACCTACCTTGGTCAGACAACGGCCCTTTTCAGGGCCATCAAAAAAATTCATAGTAAAGGCAGTGCCTTTAGATAAGTCTTAATGTTATACGCAGCTATTGACTCGCTTTCCATAGATGCGTGAGCGCATGATGTTGTGAGTGTCTCCCCTCCGCTTCCAATCTTTTCGATCACTATATATTCGGAGATCAGCGCTAGGAAATTCAGTTTACTTCAACTCGTTGAGTAACTAACATGGCCGATATAATCGAAGTAGCTGAATGCGATTCGACGTCCGGAGTAGATACGAGCTGGGGTCAAATGACCGACTTGGATGGGGTGTGCGATACCACCCATGGTCTCCGAAGACCAAGGCGACCATCAACGCCACCCGGTCCATGCGACTCGCGCGTCCTGATATTGGACGTGCATGACGTGTGGTGTGGCACCGACACTGAGTCGAACACCGACTCGGATGCTGAGTCCGGGTCGGATGCCGATTCGGAGAGCGATTCTGACTCGCAATAGGGTATCTGCCCTCGTCAGAAAAAAAAACGGTTCTTTTCAGAACCAACAAAAAACTATAAAAACGGTTCTTTTCAGAACCAACAAAAACTTATTACAAATAATTTGCCCCAAGAGGACAAACTATTTTATTTAGAGGTATGCACAGCCTTACACCAATATGGCTTAATAAATGATATATAGTACTTTATGAAATACCTCGTATTAAGATTGAATATTATTTAAAATATATTATGCGGTATTCCAAAAATGTATGAGCATCATGTTACAGTCGCAAGATGTTACCCTATGAAATGCCGAGTATTGCAATTTAATAATATATACTAATATGCCGTATACCCGAAATTTGTGCATTGTGTAGTTAAAAATATGATCATTGGTTCGATGCGCAATGGTCGTTATTTACAATATGAGGCTGTGAGAGTCTCCCCTCCACTCCCACCCTGACACTCTTCCCGATTTTACTATATATACGAGCAATCAGCGCTAAGAAATTTAGTTTATTTCAGCTAGCTGAGTGAACTACTAAACTTTTTCAGTTATTTTCAGTTATTTTCAGTTTTTAACATGAGTTGCAATGACGAGACAACCAATGCCATCAACAGCATCCTTATGGAGCCCAAGAGCAGACTGCATGATTGTATGACAGATGACGACTTTGATCTGGAGATGCTGCTAATGTCAATCGGACCCGTGTCACCTGTGTCGCGAGTAAGTGACATCCCGCTACCAGCCCCGGTACCAGCCCCCATTTCAGCCCCGGTACCAACCGCATTACAAACCTATGTAATTGACGATAGCGGGGATGAGTTTGAAGACTCGCCAAAGATTATCGTCCATACGGATATTCGTGTCCCTAGACTGCCGGCAGCGACAAAAAGATTGTCAGTGGTTGCACCTAAAACCAAGAAGCCGAGAGCCCCAAGGAAGCCGAGAGCCCCAAGGAAGCCGAAGGTCGCACCAGCACCAACATTGTTGCTGGTACCCTCGACAAGCGTGGTGGCTTCAACCAGCCGAGCCGAGCCGAGCCGAGCATACCATCATCGCAGGATGAACTTAGTATGCGGCTCAATAAAGCAATGCTCGCCGTGATGAATCACCAGACGCGGTTAACGGCAGATAGGGAGCAGTTGGAAATAACCCGATCTACCTACAAAGAATTGAAGATGGAGGTGGATGAGGTAGAAAAGGCCATGGAGGTAGCCTCAGCGCCAATTCAGTATAGGCTGGACGAATTGGATGAGGAAAATAGTCGCATCCAACTACACATCGCCGACTTGCAGCGGCAGTTGGAAGAGGTCGTACATCGCCAACATGTTGTGCGCCAAAGCCAGGTGGATGCGGGTATTGAAATGTCAAGGGTCAAAGAGGCCCATCCGGGACATGAAGAGCGGAAGAGGGCTTGCGAGGCGATGAGGGTGAAATGCGATGAAGTGAGCGAACGGGCGCAGGCGACAAAGGAAGGCATTTCAAAGTGGTTAGATCACATCAATTCGGATCCGGGCGGCAGTTGATAAAATTAAAAAAAATGCAATGTGCCATACTAATACCTAGGCGATGGTGGCGTGGAAATTTAGTAAAGGGTTCTTTTCAGAACCGCTGAAATATTTTTAAATGAAAGATTAGATATTGCATCACTTGCAATAATATAATTTTAAGATATAACAGTTTTTTGTTGGGAGTCTCCCAATCTCCCACAATCTTTCAGATCACTATAAATACTCACCGCACACATACACATATAGTTCTTAAATAGATATTCAACCTACATTCTACTTGAAGACCTCGCGCTACTATGCATACTTTAAGCGATGATTGTTCTATGAGTAAGCGCCTCACTTGCAAGATTTGTACCGATAAGGAAGTGCAAATGGTTTTTATACCATGTGGGCATGCCGTATCTTGCAATAGCTGTAGTCGATCTGTAGTTATTTGTATTATATGCAGAGCGCCGATTAATGCTAGAGTAAAATTTTTTCTGACATCCAACTTTCCGGAACTAGATGCACCCTACTGAGCGTGATGTTATGCAGGGGAGGTGGTAAATTCGAGGGTTGGGAGAGTGGAGGTGGGAATACATAACCATATATAAGGAGGTCCCGACCACTTACCAGCATCAGTCACTTCGCTGTAGCTGACCATTAAGAATATCAGAAAGCCGAAAAAATAAAAAATAGCAAAGATGGATGGACAAATTGTTGTTGATGTTGATGCGGTTGAGGAGATCGAGCGTCAGCTCTCCTTGTTGGCGCGTTTTGATGCCAACAAGCCAGGCATTGACGAATTTTGGGACGCCATAGAACGTGATGTAAGTTTTTAACTATTACCTTATGTTTATAAAATATCTAATTATTATGCTTATAAAATATCTAATCAATATACTTCTTTACAGGCTGCTGATGCCGCTGCTGCCGCTGCCGACGGTGATGGAGAAGGCGTGGCTGGTCTAGCGCAACTTGCCGACGAGGATTTGGGTGCTGTTGGTCCGGCACCACTCGTCGAAGAGGGTGAAGACGCCGTTGGTCCAGCCCCACCCGCCGATGAACCCGCCAGCGACGACGATGATGAGGGCATTGAGGCTGATTGCCCTGGATCACCGACTTCAATAAGAAGGGAGCTGGCTGTATTTCAGGCCAGAGGCGGTAACCACTTCTGCGTTACATCCAGCTCCGTTATTGTGAAGTTGGTTATTCCCGGCATGGAACGGAGCAAACGTCTGTGCAACCCCTGCTTTCTTTATTACGAGCAGATGGAGGTCGAAAGAAATCCAAATGCCAGGTACATACACGAGCATCAGCATTTTGTTGTAGAAGGGGGGGATTTGGAGGATCCGCAAACATGTGATGTATGCGCCCGATATATTTCCCACTTCTGCGACACAAATGTTTGTCCTGTATGCATCGGCGCTTGAAATAAAGGAGTCAGGGGTTGCAATACGGCGGCTTTGTTATGCATCCAATGACCCTCTATACATTAGTTTTAGATTTAATTTGTATAATTGTTTATTATTTAAGCTTTCTGTATATATTTAAGTGTAAGTTATTTTATTATTGTATATGTAGTAGTTAATAGGGAAATAAAACTTGTTTTTTTTTTAAATCTTTATTTCATTTAATATCCATACTAAACAATATCATTTATATTAATCCAAGAGTTTTCTTGCTGTGGGAATCCCAACCACTTCACCAAGGCTTTGTCCTCTTTTGTCCGAATGACCTTTTCCACTAAATAAACATCTTTCCAATTTGTTTTTAATAATTCCAACTCATAAAATGAGCCTTTAATCGATTGACCATTCATATCTTCTAGAATGTATGTTACGGGGTATGTGCTATTTATTTTTCTTATTTTGAATAATTCAGTTGTATAATTAGCAGTATACCCTTTTTCAAATATGCTTTTATATTTACTTATTCTTACGACATCGCCGACACGATATTTCGGTTTTTTACGCCTTACTTTATTTTTGTTTTGCCTATATTGGTTGAGTTTAGTTGTCGGCAGGACATCTATTGGCTTCATACCTATGATTGAATGCGTGGTGTTATTATACTTATTAATGACACCGTTTATAATATCTATCCAATTGTATTTCCCTCTCATAGCCATTTTTTTATATAATAGGGATTTTATCGTACGAATCACACGTTCTGCCATTGACGCTTTCATTGTACTATAAGTCGAATAGTGATTTATATCATATGTTTTCATTACTTTCCCAAATTCCTTGTTATAATATTCTGTCCCTTGATCCGTTTGTAGATTTTTAGGATGGTGTGCGCAATTTTGGAGTATATCTAAAAAGGCATTTCTAACATGTAAGCCTGTTTTATTTTTTAATGGTCTCGCCCACACATATTTCGTATAACAATCGATGACAATTAGAATATATCTGTAACCATCGTTTTCATCTTTATAACTTTGCATATCAGCCAAATCACTCTGCCACAAGTCGGCATATCCTTTTACAATAGTCCTTCTTCTGGGAAAATTTCGACGGGCAGATCGGTGGATTTCTTCAATTATTTGGTGCTTAGACATTCTTTCCAATTAAAATACAATTTTTTATTCAATCTTTTTGATCCTTTCTTCCAGTCCTACTTTAATTTTCGATAAAACCGCTGTATTTTGTCCAATACTTCCTTTGACGCTTTCAAGGTCTCGAAGAATTTCCGTATTACACTTAAATGAATTTATCGGTAAGGTCAGTTAAACGGTTCTCTAAAATTATAGTAAAATTTTTTATGCCTTTTATTTCACTTTCCAAAATATCAACTTTAGTAATAATTTTTAAAATATTACTTTTTGTAGTGGTAAGTATGTCCTCAAAAAATTCTCTATTGTGCTTCACTATTTGTAACATCGATTGGTATTTAACATTAACATCACCAATACTATTGCTTGACACAGTTCGATGTTCAAATACTAATTTCTTAAGTTCACTCTGCTGATTTTCGAAATAAATAGTAGCTTCGCGTAATACGTTTTTAATGGATTCCGTTAAAGCTTTTAAAACGAGATCTTTTGCTTGCATAGTAACATCGTCAACATATCCAACTGTTACAGCATCAGTCGATTGTTCTGGCTCTCCGAGGTTCACCAACCGTTTGCTTTGCATATCATAATTACCGTCACCTGTTAATTTGAATCCAAGACCCCTTTTTTCTCGAATAATTACGCGTTGATTTTTCTTTTTTCTTCCGAATTTATCTACAATGTTCCTTGAAGACATTCCGTTTACGACTGACCTCTACAGCGCATGTATTTAATATATTATTCGCTCTTCTCTTAATTCTTCAATTATAGATAAAATTTCATTATCGTGCCCAGTATGGCCGGCTTGCTTTGAACTCCATAATAAACGCAATCTAGCCACCAATTCTCTCGGCTTGTTCCAATAAACGTATGTGGGTTTAGAGGTCATTATTTTTTTGTATTTAGGTATTTTTGAAAACCCTCCACCCTTTATCTTTACCGGAGAGAACAATGGTCTAATAATTTTTCTCAATTTATTTACATTTTTGTTACTTAGCCCTTTGGACTCGTCATACTCCTTAAAGGCCGCTCCGGTAAGTTGTAATATTTCCTTATATGTATCCTTAGTCGCATTACTTACTTTCTTAGGGCTTCGATAAAATAGTAGCTCATACAATTCCGGATTGCCGTGGTAGTCAGCAACTCTTCTATCCCCATCCCAAAACGAGATTTTGCCATCAGAAAATTTTACTTCTAAATTCCCAACCATTGTTTTCATGTCTTTGTCCATATATACGCCGTACCGAGTATCATAGCGTTTATTACCTCGCGATATTTCTTCTAAATGCTTATTAATATATTTTTTATCATCATCATCATCATCATCATCAACATCACCGCGGTCGGATATTGCACTTTCAAAACTTTCTCCATATTTTGTCGAGTCCGGTGATATTGACGCGAGTTCCCTTTTCATGCCAGATCTTTCTTCTTTAGTGTTAGCGGGGTTTTCTTCTTTAGCGTTAGAGGGGTTAGAGGTTGCGGCTTTTGAAATTGTTTTCAACGGTTTCGTCAGCGGTTCATACATTTTTTCTAGAGCTTGCAAAGTTTCAACGCGCCCACTTTTTAAGGCATTACATTTCTGTCTAACCGAATCGGAGACAGCGGCCAGCTCCGATTTGGTGTCGAAATGTTTTTTATTGCTATACATTTTAATCGCTGAAACCACCTGCCGCCTTGGACGCTACTTGAAAAATAACGCGTATTGCATTGTTTATGGGTATATGAAGCTATCGAATCCTTTCTTATATCTACCGGCGCTTATATCTTTATCTTTATCGATCACTAGAAATCCATGCTTTTCACCCCAACATTCCACACATATTTCTTGAAATTTTCTAAAAGACACGTCTGGAGCTACATGGTCTGAATATATGTGACGTAGGTTTAGGTCATCTTGTCTAAACATAATTATTAGATTTGCGTTGTCTCTAATCAACTGTTTCGGAATCTTCGAATACGTTTGAGCCAAATAAAAGCAATCTATATTTCTGTGTCGCCCCATACTAAAATATGATCTAATAACATCTTGTTTTTCACAAATCACATCATCAAATATAAATATGGAATTTGGTTTGGCGTCTACTGGTTGAATTATATCTTCATTATTGTTGAACGTAAAATAACCCAACCCTTTTATCGGAGTCAAAACTTCATGCAAGTACTCATACTTCTTCTGGTATAATGATTTTGAATAAATATATACATTTTCAAATCGTAGCCCATTTGGTTGAATGAGTAGTGATAACATAACATTTGTTTTACCGCAATTTGATGGTCCTATTAGAAGGCCGCGTATTGTATCGGGCAACAATGGGCCGTGTCTAGGAATCTTATTTTCACTAAGCCCATCACCAACTTTTTCATCTAAATTCTCCACACAGATACTATTTTGTGCTTTGACTATGCGCATCGTTTGACTGTCTTTGGCTATATAAACCATCGCTCATGTAACATTCATTTAAATGCCTAGCGTCAAACGAGTGCGATCTATCACTAAACGTTATTCAAAAAGAAAGTGTGGAAAAGGGTTTGTTAATTCCCTAATAAATAAATTACCATTTGAACTGCACATACCGAAGTACCAATATTGTGGGCCAGGTACGCGCTTACAAAAACGTTTAGCGCGTAACGACCCCGGAATAAATGAATTAGATAAAGCCTGTAAATTACATGATATCGCTTATTCTAAAAGTGCAAACGATTTGAAAGCTAGACATATTGCTGATAAGGACCTTCAAGAATTAGCTTGGACTCGGTTTAAAGCTAGCGACGCGTCAGTTGGTGAAAAGGCAGCTGCCTGGACTATCACAAATATTATGAAAACAAAGCGAAGTTTTGGTATGGGCCATAAATTACGGTCTAGAAAGCGGCGTCGCGGAACAAAAAGCAAAAAACGAATTGCTTTCGGTAGAGGAATTGTCAGTAAGATTAAAGGGGTATTAAAGACATATGGCGGACAGAAAATGGGGGAAAAAACACTTAAGAAGATGGCTGCATCATCTCTCATGGCTGCCCGAAAATATGTTAAAGCAGCTGGGGGAAAGAAAAAAATTATTATTCCCCGTATTATACCGATACCAAAAACAGGTGGATTTTTACCATTAATACCTATTTTTGCTGGATTATCTGCATTGGGGAGCTTGGCAGGAGCGGCATCCGGAATCGTCAAAGCAGTGAACACCGCTAAAACAAATAGTCAACAATTAACAGAAGCTAATCGACACAATAGAACCATGGAAGCCATCTCTCTAGGAAAAAACGGTAAAGGATTATACTTAAAGCCCTATCGAAAGGGGTTGGGCCTTTACATGAAACCATATCGGCCAAAAAACTCGTAAGTTCACTACCTCGAAGACCTCTCAGTAATTTAGACATACAATCTTTTGCCAAAAGATTCAAGATTCCCTACTTTCGAGGTGTGTATATGAGAGATAATTTATCAAACTGCGGGCCACTAAGAAACGAATCAGCCATTGTCAATTTGGATAGTAGTAGCGGGCCAGGAACACATTGGGTCGCTTACAAGAAAAGAGATGCGTCCTCAATATATTTCGATAGTTATGGTGATTTACCCCCACCTTCAGATTTAATTAGTTATCTGTATAAAGGGCGTTGGCCGGTATCTGAAGTTCACTATAATTATAAACGCTACCAGAAGTTTGATACTGTCCTATGTGGACATTTGTGTTTGCAATTTCTTCTCTCTGAAGGATGAATACCCATGATGAAGAACAACCTAAGGATTTTTCTAAAAATGAATCTATCGACGTAAATGATGGTCCGACGGTATTTTTGAAACGCGGGTCAATTGACGTAAGCGATGATCCAACACCAAAACACGTGATTTGTTGTTTTTGTAAAATTCAAGAACTGAAAATTGCCACTAAAAAGCGAGTTTATAATTTATGTATTCGAAAATAGATTTCGAAGTCAGTGTGACATACTTCTTAGCCATGTCAAGAACATTTAATTTGTCGTCCATAGCGTCAAGCATTCTCAGCAATGATTTTTTTCCGCCCATCGAATTGGATGTTAATAAACAGTATGGTCTTGGATTAATAGCATTTTATGCCTACCATTCTATCAAAAATATCACCTCAAAAAATAATATCATCTGTTTAGAGGTGGTAGACCCAGAAAAGTTTTGGGCAGATGTAATGCAGCGAGAGAAGAGTTGGGCCGAGGAAGGCAGTGTACCGAAAAAAATTAATGTACGTGTGGCACCCGGCGCTTATGAGATTGACGAAATTAATAAGTTCGTCCAAAAAGCTATATATGATTATCTATATCCGGATACCAAAACTATTATAAATCAGGGAGAACTTGATGATATGTTTAAATTGTCGGCGAACAACAACACTCTAAAATGTGAAATTTCATCTAAATTCATAATCAACTTTGATTGTGACAACAGTATAGCTAGCCTCTTAGGATTCAGTAATTCGAAGTGCCCGCCAAGGCCTGAAGCTTATGTCTCTACAAGGCCGATCAATATTATGAACCTCCATCTTGTTCAATTGGATTGTAATATTATTTCTGGTTCCTATATAAATGGGAAAGAAGCCCACACCCTTTTTTCATTCGACATAGACGTTGAGCCAGGATACAAACTGACGAAGGAACCTCATAACATTATTTATCTACCAGTCATACCTGCCGGTCGGCAATACCTAGACAACATTACTATCCGAGTTGTAGATGATAACGGTGAGTTGATTGACTTTGGGGAGGAAACTATCAATATCACACTCGAGTTAAAGGAGATAAACTAATATGGGATTCTGCTTCAAACCACGACATTCAACTAGCACCCATTTAAATAATCATATAAATAGAATCGAAGGGAAAAACATGAACATTCGTCGAGTAACTGTAAAGCGAAGAAGACTTCTGTTGTCTAATAAAGATTATAAATTTCTTCAATCTATTGGATTCCATATAAGATATTAAATAATGGCTGTTTATGTAAGAAATGAGATGTTGGACGTATTTGAAAAGCCGATCGTCGATAACTCAATCAAAAGATGCGATGGATATATCCACCCGCCTACGGGATCGCCAAATTACAAACATTCTGATACAATCACCTTTACGATCAATAATATGGACCTGAATCTCTTAATTTGCGATAGTTACATCAATATAGTCGGAACATTTAAGCCAAAAGAGGCTAATAAAAAGTGCTATTTGGCCAACAATGCTCTTCCTGGCCTATTTGAAGAAATTAGATATGAAATGGGTGGACAAAAGATTGCTGAATGTCGAAAACCCATTATAACGACAGCAATAAAAAATATGGTGTCATATGGTGAAAAACATGCGAAATTATTAGAAACATCCGGTTGGGGCCTCAGCGAAGAGAATCAAGTTTTGGTTGATTCAACGAGTAATACATTTACAGGTAGAATCTTATTAAAACATCTATTTGGTTTTGCTGAATCTTACAAAAAAGGGATAATAGGTGTTAAGCATGAGATGACTGTAATAATTGCTCGAGCATTCGAAAATTGCTATATAGGAGAAGTCGATGCAGACATAACTATCACTAAAATGGATTGGATAGTCAAACATATTACTCCCGAAAATGATGCAGATGTTCTCATGTATAAAAAAATTAATGACAAACATTTGCAATCCATTAAAATACCGCACCATAAATGGGATCTTTATGAATTACCTACTCTAAGACAAACTTCTAACGACATATGGGCGATTAAAACCACTACATCCATGGAACGACCTAGATATGTAATTATTGGATTTCAAAATACTTCTTTTACTGAAAACAGGAAAGAAGATGTGACGGCGTTTACGGCTGCTGATATAAGCAATATCAGATTATATCTAAATTCTGAAGTTTACCCATTAGAGCGTTGGAATTTAGATGTTGGGAAAAAGTTGGATACTCCCGCTTATTATGCTTATGAAGATTTTCAGCGAAGTTACTACAAAAAGGAAAATCCCCAACCGATGTTAGGCCTGAATGGCTTTAGAGCGAACCCCCTATTCGTAATTGATTGCAGTATGTATCCAAAACCAATCAAATCTTCAACTGTGGATGTCAAGGTTGAATTCGAAACACGTAAAATGCAGTTTCCCGCCAACACTAAAGCGTATGCGCTTATTATTCATGAAGCTCTTATAAGTTATAATGCACTAGATGGCACTGTACACACTGAATATATGCCATTGTAGTTCATATAATCTAATTTACTGTATCCAAACTTATACCTGTGTTCACTTTTAACAAAAATAAAAAGATGTAACCTTTTTTAAATAAAAAACAATTAAACTATGTATATTGTTTTATTTATATTTTAATCACAGATAGATAGATATATTATATAAGTAATCCCTAATCCATTTCGTCATCTGTCTCATCATCAGCCTCATCGTCTGCATCTTCATCTAAACCATGTTTACTCCTTATTTGCGGGGTGATGTATGGTAAGGCCTCGTTCAAGAAGCGTTTCAAACTTAGGGTAACCATCTTCTCACAGAATGTATCCAAGTCCAGCTCACATGCATTATATTCGCAGCAAAGACTGCTGCCTTTACAGTATTTCTCATAACAATCGTTTTGATAGGCCACAGCTTCTGGAAACAGCCATACCTCAGCGTCGTAATTGATGGAGTGTAACGCATCCATCGCCAGTGCGTCCAGTTCCTTTCCAAGCCTGCTTATTGCTGATTCTAAGTCGATGGCTTTAGGCCAGTGCTCTTCGGAATACATCATCCACATGTCGAAATAATCTGAAACAATATTTGGCCGTTATTAAATGAACAAATATTGGTAAAGTTATACTTACGATAAAATTGTGGAAATTCTTAATGAAATATTGCGTATATTAGATATCTATATGTGTTTAAAAATAAAAAAATATTTACAGTGACTCTACCATGGATTTAACTAATTGATTGCTGGCCAACTAGATCGATTCTTATATGAGACCTAGTAGTTGAGTTGTAACACGGCTTTTCCCCTAAATAGGCCATGGCATATTGGCCAGTAGAATCATTTATCATAGCAATGACTTCGGGTGGCATTATTTCAAAAATGCGTCTCGGTAACCAACACTGGAAAAGCTCCTGTGAGTGCCGATCAATTAAATGAATAAGTAAACATTTACCATATCTGGTATCTTTGACCAATATCGTTTTAATAATATAAAGTTGACCTATAACCAATGACTTTAGTTCTCTTTGGTCCAATATTGTGGGCCAGTCTCCAAGTAATTTATTAACCGCATCAATTTGCGTTTGAGCCATAGTAGAATACAAATAAATATTTTTTTTACCTGTATAATACACAATACTACACAATACTACACTCAGTTATTATTTGAAACTTCTAAAGACTCTTAAAGCTTACGATTTTAAACTGATTCCATTTGGATATGAGGTCGCTATATATCCTCCCTAAAAATCCCCACCTCCACTATATTTTCCTTCTCAATATTCATAGTATGTAATATAGAATACAATAGTAATCACTAGGAGGTAAATAGTAATGACTATTTTAGCGGTACTTACAAGGTGTATAGAGTAATGAGATGTACTTACTATGCTCATTACACTACTCAATTACGTTCATTAAAGTATATAATTTAATGAATAATTGGGAGGCACTTGCTAATTGCGCGAAGGTTGGGATACTACCCCTTCCAACAATATTTACATCGCGCGTGTCTGCCGAAGACCGGTGATTCACTTTAGCTATGGCGGTTGAGAGTCAAGGGTGTGCATGGCGCCGACTTATTTCCCCTATGCTACAACAGTAAACAAGAGAAGTACTTAGACTTATTACACTACGTGATATACACAGTAAATACTGTCTGAGAGGTATGCATATGGTGTAATGAGAGGTACTTACTATGCTCATTACGCTATGTAATTACACTCAGTACAGAATAATTGGTTGGTCCTTACATCACTGTGTGTACTGAGAGGTACTTACTATACTCATTACACTATGCAATTACACTCATTACACTATGCAATAACATGGTGTACAGAGTAATTCGGAGGTACTTGCTATTTGCGCGAAGGGTGGGGGGTACTTGCTAATTGCGCTAAGGGTGGGGGGTACTTGCTCGAAGGGTGGGGGGTACTTGCTCGAAGGGTGGGGGGTGGGTACTTAGGGTAATTACTAATTACACCAATTGCCTCTGACCTTGCCTCTGACCTTGGTCCAGAACTGGCTAATCCCATCTACTGACGTCAACTACATTAAATCGGTAAAACTGTTTCCAAATATAATTGGGGTGCATACCCCAACATAGCAATTCTTTTTTAAAGGATGCTGATTAGATCAATTTTTGACTATGGTGCGATATTATACAATGATGCATCAAATACTCATTTACAAAAATTGGACAGAATAAAATACAAAGTTCTTAGATTAAGTATAGGTTTTCTCCCAAGTACTTCAATTAATGTAATAGAATCAGAAACTATAGAACCTCCTCTCAATTTTAGAAGAAAATTTTTATCCGAAAAGTTTTTAATAAATCAAAGGTCAAAAAATTCGGTTCTTCTCACCCTTTTATCCAAATTATCTTCTCTGTGTTTAACTGGAAAGTATTGGTCAAAGAAAAAACTGCCTTTACTAGTAGAGACTTTTTTTATCTACCATTGAAATGATTCCAGACCTCCATCAACAAAATAAAATTCCATTATGGTCCTTACATTTTTCAGCTTTAACAACGCCATTGAAAACATATATAAACAAAAATCTAGTGAATGAAAACCCTTTAGTGATTAAAAACACATTTAAAGAAGATTTATTAAAAAAATGGAATACATTTGAAAACATATATACGGACGGATCTAAAATTGGGAACCAATTAGGATGTGCAATTTTGTATCGTAACAAAAATTATGAAATTTCATTTAAACTTCCCAGTACAATGTCAATATACAATGCTGAGCTTGTTGCTATAAAAGAAGCTTTTAACGTATGTCTTCAAAAAAATTAATCTAAGTATGTTATATTTACTGATAGTAAGAGTGCAGTAGAATATTTTGAAAAATGGAACGTTACCAGTCCTACCAACTATATAGCCTCAGAAATTCTTAAGCTTAACTATCAATGTTTGGAACAAAATAAAGAAATTTCGTTGGCGTGGATACAATCTCATGTAGGTATTAGTAACAATGAGAAAGTGGATATACTAGCAAGAAAGGCTACTGTTTCGGGAAATAAAAATATTAAAACTCCAAAATCAGATTTTATTGCTAAATCTAAATTATCAATGTTTAAAACTTGGCAAGATGCATATTCTAAAAAAGAAACAGGGAAGAAATACAAAAACATTCAACCTAATATTCCAAAGTGTCCCTGGTTCAAAAACGAAATAAATAGGTCTTTTATTCGGGATATTTGTCGTATGAGAAGTAATCATGCTATGCATCCTGCCTACAAGGAAAAATTTGGTCTATCAGATAATAATTTAGGTTTAATTTGTGATGAAATGCTGATCTCAATCATATAATTTTAGAGTGTGTCCTAAATTCGCTAGATACTGACACAATGTACTTAGAATTAGTTAATATTGGTATACCTCTACCAAATAAACATTGATGTTCTGCTATCATTAAACGATGTTAAAGTTTATAAAACATTGTATGAATTTGTTAAAAAAAACCAATACAAGATTGTAAGTAGCTGAGCTACCCTAAAAATATTGTAAACCTGAAACGAAAAAATAAAATAAATGATAAAACAAAAAAATTAAACCAAGGAAAAAAAATAAAAAAAAACAAAAAATAATACAAAACAAAAAAAATAAAAACAAAATAATAATAAAAAATACATATAATAAAAAATAGATATTTTTTATAATTAATTACAAACTCAGGTATTTTGATAGCTGTAAGTCAAAATATAATAATAATAATAATAATAATGTAATCATGTAACAATGGTGGATAAAACAAATAAAGAATTATGGATTACTTCAATAGTCTTTTGGCCTTTTAGTCAATGGCCTTTTGGTTTTATCCAGTGCCATTAAAAAAAAAAGTCGTGAACTTCATTGTGATCTTCTCTAAAAGTCACCTTTTTCATAGTTGTAAATCTTCCTTCAATAGCTATGGATATTTATATATTAGTTCTAAAGCTAAACTGTAGGTAATGGGGTTTACACTTTTTATTAGTTCCATTATATTTACTGCTGTGTTTACAACATTCTCAGTATGTCTAACACCCATTTGTAAAATTTTTAAAGAACTAACAAACTGCTGACTATTAAATGTCTCCAATGTATGTGATATTAGCGGTAATAAATTCCAAAGCTCTGCAATAGTAGTGGACCCCAGCCAGATCGTGGAGTGACCATTAAGTATTTTTAATACCTTGATGTTTTCAAATTTTGTAAACTCCAACATGAAACTTCCAACGTCTACAGGTTCTGCGATTTCTACTAAGGACTGGAAATTATCAATAATATCCTTGTATGATAAAAATTTTTTTCATTCTTTTTCACTAAATACCACAAAGTTTTTTTTATTTCCTGATATTTTAATACAAGGTGCAAAATGCAAATCTGCTGATAAGCTGACTCCCACAAACTTTGACTTTGACTTTGATGGGTTGAGGTAAAATCGACGTTCACCCAAAAATATATTTTTCACTGAACTAAAGGAGGCTATTTTTGGAAATCACTTCAACTGCTGCTGACTGTTGACTGAAGCTTAGGCTTATGAGATTTAATTAATATAATAAGATCTATGCCATATCCCTCCCCACAGGATGCATGTGTTTGCCAGATGTGGATAAATATAATTCCCTCCCCAGATGTTCGCCGAATGTTCACCCAATGAATTTAAATATTATTTTTAATAAATGTTTATTATATTAAAAATCTGATGTGTCCAACACATGACTTTCCTATCTAGTTATTGTAGGCTTTTTCCGGTTATTTTGTACAACCTATTACAGCATCTCTATAAATGTTTAGAGAATAAACTAAATATATACATTGTCCACATACATCTACCTCGAAACATTTTTCTATAGATATTCATGGAAAACGAAAATACTGAAAAATTTAAATTTCCTACAATTTTTTTATTACGGTCCATTTTAGAAAAATCATGCATAAACAAAAATTATAGAGATCGATATTGCAAACAACTTTTATTTTAAACACTTTCACAAAAATCAGAATTTTGCACATTTTGTCAAATTTCTCGAATACGGACCATTTCAGGAAATTTTGACAAAACACAAAAATTATAGATAATAATATTAGAAGTAACTTTTATTTGAAGAATTTGCTTCTCCAAACGTAAATAATAGATATATTCCATAAAATATAAAAATGACCACCTATAAAGTACCCCCCAAGATGTTCCGACTCTGCCCAAAATCTAATCAGCTCATTGCACGCTGAAACAAAGCTTAAGTTTAAAATTTGGTGTTTTTTTGTGTATCGGTTCATGAGTTATGCGTTATACACACACACACACACACACACACACACACACACACACACACACACACACACACACACACACACACACACACACACACACACACACACACACACACACACACACACACACACACACACACACACACACACACACACACACACACACACACACACACACACACACACACACACACACACACACACACACCCACGCACGCACGCACGCACGCACGCACGCACGCACGCACGCACGCACGCACGCACGCACGCACGCACGCACGCACGCACGCACGCACGCACGCACGCACGCACGCACGCACGCACGCACGCACGCACGCACGCACGCACGCACGCACGCACGCACGCACGCACGCACGCACGCACGCACGCACGCACGCACGCACGCACGCACGCACGCACGCACGCACGCACGCACGCACGCACGCACGCACGCACGCACGCACGCACGCACGCACGCACGCACGCACGCACGCACGCACGCACGCACGCACGCACGCACGCACGCACACACACACACACACACACACACACACACACACACACACACACACACACACACACACACACACACACACACACACACACACACACACACACACACACACACACACACACACACACACACACACACACACACACACACACACACACACACACACACACACACACACACACACACACACACACACACACACACACACACACACACACACACACACACACACACACACACACACACACACACACACACACACACACACACACACACACACACACACACACACACACACACACACACACACACACACACACACACACACACACACACACACACACACACACACACACACACACACACACACACACACACACACACACACACACACACACACACACACACACACACACACACACACACACACACACACACACACACACACACACACACACACACACACACACACACACACACACACACACACACACACACACACACACACACACACACACACACACACACACACACACACACACACACACACACAAAGACACAGACAGACAGACATCATCGCGAAAATAGTCAAAACGGATTCAGGGGACCTCAAAACGTAAAAATCCGTCGAAAACTCGAGGTCGAAAAAAATCATGATTCCTATACTTTCCTTATATCTGTATACAGATAGAAAAGTAACAATTGGAAATAATACATTACAAATAAAAATAAATGAGTAAATATTTTTTGTTGTACATCTTTTTTGAGAGGCTGTTTTAAAGATGACTTTATCATTTGGGCAAAACTGCAATAGGGACTATGTTTGATATGGTCAATAATAGGTATGTCTTCGGGCTCCCATTTGTAAATTTAAAACTCTAGAACTTTTAAACTTTTCAAATTCCAGCATACAACTTCCAACGTCTATTGATTCAGGATCTTCTGCTATCATCATAAATTCATCAATAATATCTTTATAAGAGAGAAATTCTTCCCATTCTTTTTCACTCTATATAACTGAATGTCCTTTATTCCCAGATATTTCAATACATGGTTCAAAATTGAATTCATATAATAAACTTATTTCAACATATTTCGAATTTGGTTCATTTAAATAAAATCTTTTTTCGCCCACTGATCTCTTAATAGGATTTATTTTATAAAAGTTGACCGATTTCATGTTGGCAGAGTACTGTCGGTGTCTAAGAGCTTCTCACTATTTATTAGCCATTTTAGTGGTAAGGGAAGTATTTGATTTCTCCAAACTTTAGTATGTCTCCCCCACCAAAGGATTTACATGTATTTCAAAAACATTGCATCATTATAAATTACATCATGTATTTGTGAGATGTTAAAAAATTGCATCAGAATATCGTTATCATACCCAGAGATATTAAATTATATGCCAGATGGTCAACATGTTTTAAAAATATTCAATGAGAAAATGAAGTCGTTATCATTCCTAGATATATTAAATTACATGCCAGATGGTCAACATGTGTGTGAATAATATATGCAAGGTATGATGGATGTATTATAAAAATATTTTTTTGACCGGATACAGGTGTTTACCAGATGGTTTCCTCATATTGCTCTCTCATGGTGTTTGCACTAGGGCTCGGAATTTTTCAGATTTTTGTATTCGAATATTCGTTTGAAACTTTATTCGAATACCCAAATTATTCACTATTCGAATATTTCTAAGTATTCGAATATTCGAATATTCGAATATTCGAATATTCGAATATTCGAATATTCGAGTATACGATTATTCGAATATTCGAATGTTTGAGTATTTGATTATTTGATTAACGTATAATTCATACCTGTTTGTTTTGGTATGATGCTTAGTTCTTAATTGATTCCACAAATTACTGGTATTACTTCTGTGTATGACATTGTAAGTTATTAATTTACACTACACACGATTTTCTTTTTTATCGAAGTAAAGCCAAATCTTACTGCGTTCTGAACTCATATTTAATATCTGTATCGGACAAACGTTGACTGACAGACATACACCCACTAATATGAATAAAATAACTAGTAAGTTATAACTTAACAAACATAAACAAGCGTGTGAAAAGTGCGAATGTCAGACAACGTTGGGGTTTTTCTCATTTACCAAATAAAACGCTAGCACTACAAGGAAATAAATAAATAAATAAATACATTGTTGCCGTAACGTATTAGTCCCGAATCTCAAGTCAGAATTTTGTTATTCATTTTTCTACTACCTTTATTTTTAAGCAATAGATAAAAAAGAAATATTTAAATTAGGTATATAAATTAATTCAAAATATATATCCGAATATTTGAACATTTACAGTATTCCGATATTTAAGTATTCGAATAGTCAAATATTCGAGTATCGAATACCTACCTAGTTCAATTAGTTGAATATTCGAATATCGAGTATTCGAATATTCAACTATTCGAATATTCGAATATTCGAATATTCGAATATTCGAATATTCGAATATTCGAATATTCGACAATTCGACTATTCGAATATTCGACTATTCGAATATTCGACTATTCGAATATTCGACTATTCGAATATTCGACTATTCGAATATTCGACTATTCGAATATTCGACTATTCGAATAATTTCGATCTAAAAATATCGAATTTTGAGTATTCGAATATTCGAATTATCGAATTATCCGAATACAATTCCGAGCCCTAGTTTGCACCTTTTGCTCTCTTATGGGGTTTGCACCATTTGCTCTCTCAGGGGGTTTACACCGTTTGCTATTTTAGGAGGTTTGCACCGTTTGCTCTCTCAGGGGGTTTCCTCCGTTTGCGTCCCCATTTCTATTCTACTTAGAAAATAGAAAGTCAACAGATTGATTAGGAAAGGACTAAATAAATACACTCACTAATTTGTAAAAATTATTTATACACAAATTTGGTACATTTTTATAAAATGTTTGAAATTTCTAATATTAATAATTTTAAACTGGTCTTTCTTCGGAATATGCTCTAACTTACCTATCAAATAATTAGTTATAATTTATTGTTCTATAGGCATATAAGTTGACATATAAGTTGATAATCACCAATAAAGTAGGGATGATATAGAGTGAGCAGTTAAACGAAGAGGAATTTGTCCTTTTGTTTTATCAATGATATTTACATTAACATCTCTGTTGTCCCTAAAAAAAAGTAAAATTATAAAAGAGAGAATATTAACTAGCAATTATTAATTTTTTAATTCTTACAGTAGTGGTAATTAATTTCGTTATTTTTACCGTGTGTTAAATTGTAATTATAATTAAGGTAGGTGTGCGATACATTTTTAATCGAATAAACATACGTTAAAGCATGATGGATGACGAATATTGTATTATTACTCTATTATGGAATAATTCAATCGCAGTTGAGTTATGGAATAATAGGATGGGGCGGAGTAAGTAACTTTTACCTACAAAATGTAGACATTATTCAAAAATGGTTAATAAAAATAATATATGGGAAAAGTCGTACTTACTCCACAAACTCCCTATTTAAATTATCGGGGCTATTAGATATTCGGCAGATTTTTTTGTTTAAAAATATTATTATTTACTAAACAAAAAAAAATTAAAATAGAACCCATTTCTCACAAGTACGAAAAAATTAAAATAGAACCCATTTCTCACAAGTACGAAACGAGAATTAAGAGAAGAGCATATATTACACCAAGATGCGAAAAAACTGCAGGTCAAAAATGCTGTTCCTATCTAGCACCTAGAATATTTTCAATAATTCCCGATTTTTTAAAAAATATACAACAATACAAACACTTTAAACAAAAAATTATAAAAATGGATAGGGGAAAGTGACAGAACAATATTTCATAAGTTTGTAAATTCAAATATGTAAATAATATAAAATGTGTTAATAATATAATATACTTAAATAATATAATATAAAATAATAGACTTGAATTTGACGCTATACCTAATTACATTACATAAATTTACGACAACATGATTAGAACAATATTCCCGATTATAACAATACACCCGAATATGACAATACACCCGATTATGACAATACACCCGATTATGACAACTCATATAATTATGAACTATTCCTGATTTTGACAACTCACTTAATTCTGAAATTTCATTGTAATCTTTTAGTTCTCGAATGATAATAGAAATTATTATAGTAATTAAGATTAATATTATGGATACAAATGTATGAACTTACTAAATAAGTATATCACAATACAAGCTGAGCCTCTTCTGGGGTGACGCTTCTGTGATTAGTCGTAGTTTATTCAGCATAATATTGTAATTTTACATGTAAATATTTTTTGGTATTGAATAAACTCATTATTATTATATTATTTATTATTACATAAAAGCAGAGGACAATATGTCCCTATTATGTATATAATTTTAAAAAGCCCGTTAGAGGTAGTAAGTTAAAAGTTGACTCTCTGATCATTAAATGGAACATAGGATGTTCCGTGTTTTACTATCAACGTGTATCCATCTTCATACAAATTTAGATCTCACCATTAGTTGATTGGTCAAAAGCTCGACAGGTTAATATACTCTTGTTTCATCCATTTATCTGTTTAATTGTCGAAAGTGGGACTAAATGTAAACAGTTATTAAAAAAAAAGTTACAGTAATGGTGATACACCACATAAATAGGCGATTTACTTCTTATGAATCATGAAATAATTAAATACCATACCACACCATAGAGATGAATTGTGCTATTTCTAATTGTGACTCGAAACTACACAAAAATATTGTTTAATTAACACTTTGACTGCCGCGCCAAAATCTGTAAGGGGGCCACCCGAGCCATTCCGTTTTTTTTTTGCTTGAAATTATTTAAATGACCATTCTAACACTTACCTATATGCCAAAAAAAATTTTTTGGGTGTTATAAGACCCACAAGGCCTGTGTACAGAAAACATACACGTGGCGTAGAAATAAAAAAAAATATGTTCTACGCCACGTGCATACGTTGAGATACACGCTTAGACAGGACAATTCTTGTCTGTAGCGGTAGTTGGAAATGTGAATAATCGTCATTTTCGCTGTGATTGTGGGACAGTGCAGTTATTAAGTGTCTTGCGTTGCGTTTGTGGTGTTTGGGTGCAATATAAAACAATGGGATCCTACGAAAAGGAACAATCAAAGCTGCAGAGCCTTTGGGAAGATGTGTCAGACATGAGTGAAGACGATCTGTTTGCGAATAAGTCAGAAGACGATCCTGATAGTAAAGATAAAGGTCGGCCGTTCGCGATGTCATTTGCGGTGACCGGTGACGTTTGCATTCGTATTAATTAAGCATTTTTAAACTTGCCGCTCATCGGTTGCCGTCGGATTTATGACGCTTATAGGTTATATTTTACTTATTTTTGTAAATAATTTTTAGATTATTCGCTTCCATTAGGGCCTCAGTCTTAAGTAGAAAGTGAAAATTTGTCTGACGATGAGGGCAAGAATGTTTCGATAAAAGACTGGGGAATAGTGGTTGGAAATACGCGAAAATTTGCTTTTCAAGGAGATGTAGTGTGACGAAGTCACTAATTTCATTTTTATTTAATTCAAATTTATTTGTTTAAAATGTATATTTTAATTAATTCCCGCCTGAAGACATGTAGAAGGTCCCCCGTATTTCTGTTTCCCAGGAATTACCGTTTTTAACAATTGCGAGTAGATTAAAATATTCCTATATTGGCCGAAATCCGAATGGACATTTTGTAGAGTCGATTTCGTACCAATTATCTACCTTTATTTGTCAAGGTACTAGAATGACATTTTTTTATTTTTAAATTGTAAACAGTCGGCTATAGTAGTGGTATCCCCCATTCAGGTTTACCGAAAAGCATAAATTCAATGACATCTGGGAATTACACTCTCTTGATTGCCGGCCGCCGTAAGCTCTTCTCTCTTAATTGGCGACAGTTGAAAACTATTCGCCCTTCTATAGTGCCTAGTGAAATACTCCGTGAGTGCCGTGATTTCGAAAGTTCATTGAATAACCCCGTTTATTTTCTAAGATAGGAAATCCCATATTATTTTTCATTGACTTTTGAATTAGTTGGGACACCCGTGCGACAAGTGAAAAATTTTGATTCATATCCAGGATATTTCATTTCATCCCTCAGTGGGAAACCGTTGGCATTTTTTTATTTGAGGCTAAACATAAGCCAGACTCTGAGTGCTCTAATTGTTAACGACTATATCCAATCTCTTTTAGAAACCGCCCTGTTAACATTGAAGTGAGAGGTTCAACCCGTTTCCAATTTTTTTTTATTATTTTATTTTCTTTTTCGGAGGTTCGATCCGTTTCCGTTTAGAGTGATCTCTCTCCTGACGACATTATATAATTTCCCAAAAAGACGTCTAAATTAATTTTCGTGCCTCACTTCATGTAAATTTCTTTTCTTTTATGTTTTATTTATTCAGCTGTATTTGAATCATTCCGTTCCCCGTCCACAACTAATTATTTAACGAAGCCGACGATTTCTGTAAAATCAATTCACATACCGTCTTGATCGCCTTTTGGGCAAATCTCAAAATATTTTTTTACGTTAACAATCGCATTCTTGTTCCAAACACCGCGCTGAAAATTATCATTCTCGTTCAACTTAATTGCCAGAGCGTCGATCGGTCCGAACTAAGATACAGGGACGTTCCGAAAACTTTGATTTCATTTATTTGCTTACATTTGATTGCCGTCATATTTAAATAATTTGTTTTTAATAAATTTTCCAAATACAAGGAGCCGTTAATATTTAATTAGTTTTCATTTAAAATAATTTATTTTTAATAAATTTTCCGTATACAGGGAGTTTCAAAATTCCCGGACCGCTTGGCCTCCTGTGCTAGCGAACCGTAATTATTTTTTAATATTTAAATTGTTTTCAAGTGTATTAATTTATTTTTAATAAATTTTCCGTATACAGGGAGTTTCATAATTCCCGGACCGCTTGGCCTCCTGTGCTAGCGAACCGTAAATATTTCTCAATATTTAAATAGTTTTCAATTGTAATAATTTATTTTTCATAAATTTTCCGGATACAGGGATCCATCAATATTTAAATAGTTTTCAATTGTAATAATTTATTTTTCATAAATTTTCCGGATACAAGGATCCATCAATATTTAAATGGTTTTCAATTGTAATAATTTATTTCTAATAAATTTTCTGAATAACAGGGAGCCGTTATTATTTAATTAATTTTCAAGTGTAATAATTCATTTTTAATAAATTTTCCGAATACAGGGTGCCGTTCATATTTAATTACCGTTGTATTTTTTTTTGTAAATATATATTTTATTACCTATTCCTGTGTTTCTCTTACTGCTGGTTCTTAACCGTTCTCTTTCAGGGTACCGTAGGGTACGAGGTATAAAGGAGATAAGTGTTTTATTGTTTTTTATTCTAGTATAGTGACTACCTAGCAGTGACCACCTGGAATTATTTTTACCTCCACTGAGTTTACCTTGAGTACACTCTGGTGTATCACAGGGTCGCAGAGCAAACTGCGATACCAAAACTGGCGCGAGCAACCCCTATTCGGGAATCACCTTCATAGCGCCACACAGACTCGCTGATTTACTGTAGGTGAACTAGAAGCCTGTCACAGTAGGCCTGACACAAGAAGTTAAAAATTTAAAAAATCAAGATGAATTTGCTTACTTTTGACTTTTCGTAGATGTCTAACTTATAGACATGATCGTCGAACAAACCAACAAATACGCAGATCAGACTATTGTGCAAGGTATTACTGAATAAACAATTGGTCTATGTTCACGTCTAAACAAATTGAGAGGTACTGACGCAGGAGAAATGTACTGTTTTTTGCGAATATTGATATGAATGTGTTTGGATAAAAAACCGAGACTGGCTGACTATTGGCGAAATTCGGATTTATATTGGTCAAAAGCAGCTGGATACATGTCCCGAAATAGATTTGATATTTTATTACGTATGTGGCACTTCGCAGACAATGATTTATGACAAACTGGAGATCGACTTCACAAAATTAATCCTTTGGTAGAAACTCTCAATGAAAAATTCAACAAATGTATACTACCAGACAAAGATTTGTGTATAGACGAAACAATGGTGCCTTTCCGTGGCCGTCTTAAGTTTAAATAATACATCAAAGGAAAAAGAAATAAATTTGGAATCAAGCTTTGTTTCTCTGAAGGTTACACTAACCACTGCAAAATTTATTGTGGCGCAGATAAAACTGAAGGAATGTCTGTGGCAACAAAGGTTGTTTTTGAACTAATGTCGAATTATCTCGACAAAGGAGCAACCCTATATACAGATAACTAGTATACCAGCGTAGAATTGGCAGATAACCTTCTAGAAAGAAACACATTTAGTGGGAACCTTACGTAAAAATCGAAGAGGTATTCCCAAAGAAGTATTGTCCACAAAACTAAAGAAAGGTAAAATCATAGGTAAAGAGAAAAATGGCATAGTTATTTTTAAGTGGGGTCCATATGCTTACCACCAAATATCAAGCAAATCTGGTAGAAGTTCCTGGAATAGTCGAAGGGAAAACAAAACCTGAAGCCGTGATTGACTAAAATAAAGCAAAAAGTTTTATTGATGTTTCAGATCAATTATCATCTTATTCAACCTCTGTAAGACGTAGCATCAAGTGGTATAAAAAGGTGGCCTTTGAATTAATTACAGGTGCAAGTGTAGTAAACGCGCATTATTTGTACAAAAAAAAAAAGAAACTAAAAAAGGCAGTATTATCGAATTCAAAGAGAATTTGTGCTTGAAACTGTTGTCTATGGGGAATAAAAATATTGCTCCTGATCGTACACCTGATTAAGTACATAAATTTATCCACTTTGAAAAGAAAAGCTGATGTGTTATGTGCTACAAACGAAATAAAGACACTTATGACCGGAAATATGCCATTTGCAAAACTAAACAAGTTAATACTAAATGCCAAGCTTGCATTGAAAATTTTCTCTGCTTTGACTGTTATTTTGACAAGCACAATGTTTTGCCTAAAACAAACTAGATAATAATGTATTTTTTGTTCGTATTGTTTTATTTTCTTGATTTTTCAACTGCCGTTTTGTTTTTTTTGTGTTCAAATGTTGGTTTTGAATATCTGTTTATGACATTTTTTTACATTTAGATAAATAAAGTTTTTATGTGCAATCCAACAAATCTTTTTCATTTAATTACAATAAAATAGCACCTAAATAATTATCATAAAAAAATCAAATTTTTTAAAAAGTCGACGCTAAGAATATTTTGCTATTGCCCTACGCCACGCCAAACGATATCCCATAAGAAATACACGCAAAACGTGTAGCTCTAGGATACACACGGCACAAAATTGGTGAATACATGTGTATACAAAAATATACACTTGGCACCCTGGGATAGGCCACTGTGTATACTCAGATATACACATGGCAGTCAAAGTGTTAAAAGTGCCAAAAAATAGTAGTTTGTGGACCAAGAGTGGATATGATGGCCATATCGCACGAATACGAAATTTGATCACGACGCCGTAGGTGAAGTGCTCAATCCTCTGATTGCGATGTGGACAATCTACTGTAGTTGTACAGAATATTTTTTCTACTACCCACTAACGAAAATTTACAAATAAAAAAAATATGTTAGGTTATTACGACAAATCAACTAATTCTAAAATAATTTATGACTTTTAATAATTTTTAAATAAAATAAACGAAGAAAAAAAGGTTATTTCATTTTTCCCCATCCGAGAATCGAACTCGAGTCTTCAGTGTGGAAAACAAAAACGCTAACCACAGGACCACCTATTCTTTTATTTTTGTTGCATTAATACTCGTAAATAAATTGACTTTATACAGTTTTATTTAAATTAACAAATTATTTAAAATTAAAGACGAAATAAAAACAGAAATGCTATTATTTATCGATTCTATACATAAATAACCCCTTTCAATATATGCTTAATCTTAATAACTAAAAAATACACTGACAACTAGTTTGACAGAATTGTCACTTATTTAAAATTTTAAAAATAATAGCAGTCGGTTGATCAAAATATGAACGGTGATTGGTATATTTCATTTTTTTGCAGTGTTTTCACTATCTAGAATGGATATGAAATATATTCGTTCAGTTGAAGGCAATATCCTACTTTATCGGTTTGTTATCTGTGCGTAGATAAGCTAATATCTATGTGGGTGTAGAAAAACATTTTTTTAAGATGATATAATAGTAGTTTGTGTAACAGGAATGTAATAGTGTCCATATCGCACGACGAGTAGACCATATCCATTATAGTGGATATATTGAATCCACATTTCATATTTAGAACAGGCTATTTTTTTATTTTTAAAAATAATGATAAATGTGTCCACCTCAGTATATTTTTAATTAATATTAACCTAGACAGCACACGATGTCCATTGGACGTCCATATTTTTTCCAAATAATGTCCTGGATGTTTATGAACGTTATATGGATGCCCATTGGATATCCATTTCCGTTATTTCAATGGATACACCCATTTAGAAGTACAATGAATGTCCAAAAAGGTCTTAAATAATCTCAAGAGTGAGAAAATGCCATTTCATACTTACACAGCAAGGGAGGACAAATCTCACGCCATCGTGTTAAGGGGCCTTGCTGAGGATAAAAAAATCGAGCATATTAGAGAAAATTTGGAAGAGGAACATGAAATTGTGGCCAGAGGCATATTTCCCATGAAAACTAAAGAAAGACCGCTATATCTAATTGTCACAGATTCAGTTATGACACTGGATTATTTAAACAAAAATGTAAGACGTGTGCTGTACACTAGAGTCACATGCGAGTTACGCAAATCAGTCAAATTAATTATTCAGTGTCATAACTGCCAACAGTGAAGACACGCCACGTCCAACTGTTGCAGGCCAGCAAAATGTTTAAAATGCGCAGGAGAGCATCATACAAAAACCTGCCTAAAAACTCGCGAAACTCCAGCGACTTGTGCTAATTGCGGGGGAGACCACCCCGCGAACCACACAAAATGTGAAAGTTATTTTGCCAGATTTAGGGAGACTGGATGAAAGGCGACCGAAAGTACTTCAGAAACTAGTCCCCGCCCCAATACCTGCCTTTAACCAATGGGAGGCCATAAATCAGAATATACACACAAATACGACCAATGCGAGAATAATAGATTTTCCAGCATTGCTGACCAGAAACGTAAGAGAAAGCACCCAGAACACAAGGAAAACAGAACAAAGAACAGGACAAGTAAACACCGGATCAGCCATGGATGACATCTTGGCCTTAAATTAAGAACTAGCGTACCTTGACAGATTAATCAATTTGGGTGAGCTAAATAGAGCGATCAGAGCACAAAACGACAAATTAATACACTGTAATACGGGACAAGAAATAATAGAGACGTACAATTCATTTATGGCTAACGTAGACGTAAACTTCAACATCAAAAACTAACATTCAATAACACTACATTAAGCTACTGACTTTTCAGGGCATTATAACATGCTGCAGAAGCACCATTTCTAAGATTATCGTTGATTCTCTGGGAAACCGGTGTGAGCAGGGACATAAATGGATGAATGATGCACAACACTTATTTAAATACATTGCTTCTTTGGATGTTTATGCGACTGTAGAAGCGCTTTTTCGCGGATTCTCCTAGTATACTATGATTATCCGGGCAATTGGTGTGAACAGGGGCATGAATGTCCAGAGAAAGCACTCATTACGGACATTCCAAACCAGAAAACATGCAAAACTCGACATACATCCTTCTTAACAATTGAGACCCCACTGAATAGTCAAATCACACCGACGACTAGCTATCAACTATCGTCGGACGGAAGACTGCACGATGACGTCACGGCCCAATACAGAAATTCGAGGCCTGCTATTTGGTATGTGGATATCACCCTCAACCCAAAAAGGTATTAGAAATATGTACCACCAATTAAAATTAGAAAAAAAATGGATCTGATTATGGTGTCATAGAAAGAATACACGTTTGCCACGTGCTAAAACGAGCTACGGAAGGGAGTGCACGAGCAAAAAAAAGGATACCCAGCTTGGGGTGAGTCCTGAAAATATTTATAAGGCGCCACCAGCTCGACCACAACTCGAACTAGAAAGCTCCTTGATCTATTAAGGTTCCGTACCCGAAATACCGCAAAACAAATCTAAAGCCCTAATTACACTGTACTGTAAAGTGAGGCTTAATACCTAATTAGCAATAGAAAGAGAAAACATAAAATAAAACACCGTTATCCACAACAAATCTCCAGAATATTTTATTATAAATGAACACCCGAAATTTCCAGTCCAGAGATGCCACAACAATATTAATAAAATATTATTGAGATGGTATATATGATGAAAACATTGACGGTGATATATTTGTTGAGCCTCCAGATCCCAAAGTAGAGACGGACGATGATTCCGAAGAAGAGGATCGAGGCGGGTAAGTTTATTTCAAAAAAAGGAACGTGGTCATATTGAAACAGCAATTAAAAGACAAGATGGACTATTGTATGCTAGATGGATGGATAACGCAGTAATGACGATAATTTCTTCTTCATGCGGCACCCAACCTGTGCGTCAAGTCAAAAGATTTTTACAAAAACACAAGCGCAATGTACAAATTCGAAGGCCAAAATTAATAGCAAAGTACAACTCATTTATGGGTGGAACTGATCATATGGATCAAAATGTGGCCTGTTACCGAATTGGCATACGTGGAAAAAATGGTACTGGCCTATTTTCACGTGGTCGCTTGATGTTGCCCTCCAAAACAGTTGGGTGTTGTATAATAAATCTAAGAAGAACAAAACATCCCAATTAGATTTTAAAAGAGAAGTAGCCAATACATATTTATCGAAATATGGTATGTGTGTGCAGTCAAGAAGAACTGAAAGACCATCAACCTCACCATCATCAGTGGCCGACAGTCGAATATCCAACGATATTCGATTTGACAGAATTGATCATTTGGTGCACCACACCGAAGATAAAAAAGAAAAGAAGATGTGCTCGCAATACATGTACACCAATTGTGAGAACAATATGCTTAAAATGCAATGTTGGCTTGTGCATAGATTCTTTCATATCGTTTCACACTCGGTAACATGCTTGAAATAATTGCTTTTATGTAGTCACAAATTTCAATTTGTTCTAATATTATTATTAGTAAATCTGTAAATTACCCATTGTAGTTTTTATTTTGTCTTTTTAAAGCGACTCGACTGGATTGGTCATAATATGCAATATAAATTAAATATTATATACCCGACAAAACTAGGTAGTGCAAGCGCCTAGCGTTGCCATATGGCAACAGTACAATATCTGGTAAACGGTTAGAGTACGACAATTTTTTCTTATACTTTTTTATTAGGTAGATCATCTAGACAAATAATATTGTAATATAAAGGTAAATTTCAAAAATTTAGAAACCCCGGCGTTAATGGGTTAAAAATAATGTTCTATATATTATATTTACTTACTTATTTAAAATAATTATCGCAACTCCACCATCAGGTCTTTTGAATGCTATTGTTTGAGTGTCCGAAGAAAATTGAGAAACATCAATCCGTATCGACCCACGCGGAATAAACTTGGAGAAATGGCCCAATGCGTAGAACATGGGCTGCTTATAAAATTCCTGAGAACTTGAATTGACAATTATTGGAGAGTCAACGTAGTTTGAAACGTAACTAGGTCCACCTCCTTCATTTAATGCCATGTTCCAATCCACCCAACCAGTTACCCAATGTTTAAAATTCTCTATCACCCCACCAGCAATATCTTCTGCTCTATCCCAAGAACCTAGATCTACTTTTTTCTCAAATGGTATTTGTCCTAAAATTAATATTATATAATTAATAATTGTAAGTTGATAATGATTACAGAAAATTTCAGAGGGTTTTATTTCCGATAAAATTTTTGGCATATGAGACAGTCTATAGGGAGACGTAATTCTGGTCACGTGGCCGAAATCCCTATACTGAAAGTAGCAAAACAGGATAACATAAACTGCGAAGCGATTTTTTTATTGTTATAGACGTCTAGGAACATATATTGCATTTCATTGCCAACAAAAAACAAAAAATCCATCAATAAGCAACAGCTTACATCACACGACAGCTTCCACAACCGGGGAATGTTGTCCGCTTTCCTATCCTGTACCCAACTACAAATAGCAAGTAAAAACTACGACGTGCCACTTTTTGCATTCAGATGAGGCACTATATGGAAAAACTACATTTACGTTTTACATTTTACATAATATGTATTATAGTTTATTCTATGTAAATGCCAACTTTAAATTATAATTAATTTTATAATTAATATTAAGCATTATTTTAGGTTCGTCAACTTCTATTATTTTTAACTTTATCTCTAATTACAGACGATTTGGTTAATATAATTGGGGGAAACATGAAGAGATAATCAACAATCTTTAACAAGCCCTAAATACGATACAATGAAGAGATGGTACGAGAGGGAGCAGATTGTCGTTAACCCCGGGAAAATTGTTATCGTTCCTTTTACCAAGAAAAGAAAAACTCAAGCTTGGACAACCTGCCTTGGCTGGAAAACACACCTGGACCAAACCATCAAAAAATCCAGACTGTCCCACTAGACCAATAGAAGGATATGCGGTAAACCATGGGTATTATCCCCAAACTAATACAATGGATTTGTGGTTTACGTACAATTTGATTATCTGGTGGGAACCAGGGACTTAAACAGACAACCAGAGCAAAGTTGTCTGGAATGCAGGGGCTTGTGTACGTCGCCATCACTGGGCAATGTCCACCACACCGACGGGAGCTATGTAAAGCATGCTGGATCACTCTTTTATTTAGCTAGAAAAAAGGCTAGGATGGTATCTTACAGACTCCTGACGTTGAATGGTCAATGCAAAGAAGAATTGCTCTCACATAAAATGGGATTGCTGAATTAAATTAAAATAGATATACAATGAACGAATGTATAAGAATAAAAAAAAATATAAAAATGCATATGCATGTATTCCTTAAATTTTCAATAATGATAATGGTCAAATTTCGACCACTAGGCGAAAACTAGTACAAATAAATCTTCAAATCAACAATAATTGATTCATGTTGTTAATGATTTTTAATATTCATTGATAGATGTTTTTTGTGCAATGGTAAGTGTAAGAAAGTGTTTCCCTTTAACGATATACTCAAGAAATGTTTGATTATGTTATTCCCATGAAAACTTCCGAATATACCAATATACAATCGTTGTATTGAATTAAATTTTCATTTGTATGTTTTAACCACTTTGCTCAGAATAGTAATTTTCATAGGTGCCGTTAGGTAAAGTACAATGTTTTTACATGCCTTCGGGGCATATTTCATTTCGTTGTTAGATGACGGCCAAAATTTGCAGTGGGCTCTTGAGCTAAAATGCGATTACTAAATATTTAATTTTTTTTTAGTTTAGACTCAATATTGTAAATTACTCACCTCTACAAGCTTCTGTCATTATTAAAAATTTGTCTGGATATTTATTATGTGTGTCATCCAATACTGAAGGTGGTGATATCTTATCAAAATACCAGTGCACAGCGATACCATCTATATAATCTTCTGTTCCTTTATTTTCAAACATCTAAAAATATATAAAAAAAAACTTACATGATATATTTTTTAATTTGTATATCCATAAAGATCAAAACAAAATACTTGTAGCACTCGGGGACTGCCGCGGTAAAGCTATTGCATAGCATTTTTAATCAAATTATAATTATTTATTTATTTTATTTATGCAGTATTTTTTTTTCTTTGATATTAATTAAAGTTTTTTCTTTGACATTAATTCAAGTTACACTTTTTGAGCGTGGTGACCGATAAGAAAACAATTTTTTTTCTTTTATTAAATAAATATTGTTTAAAATATTTTTATTATCTTACAATACATGTAAATTCAGGAATTTTTATCATTGAAACTATAGGTTTATGGTAACTGAAATAAGTAAGTTTAAGACTTGATATCCTCTAAATATCTGGAAAATACCGCGAAAATGGTGGTCCCATATTTTGTTGTGGATTCTTGTGGATCATTTTTCATTTTCAAATTCAATTTTTCCGAAATTGTGCCTAAAAGAGATAGAATCAGCTAGCAGCTAGTCTACACGCATACGTCTAGTCGCACGCACAAAAACACCGTGCCGAAGTCTGCCGAACTGTAACGACGTTAGACGATGCATGGCTTTCAACGCCGTACCGCTGAGCCGGTCGGAGTTAAGGGTATTTCGTTACGGAAATTTTGTTTCGATTTTTGGATTTTTGGATTTTTCGATTTTTCAATTTTTGGATTTTTGGATTTCTGGATTTTTGGTTTTTGGTTTTTGGTTTTTGGGTTTTTGGATTTTAGGATTTTAGGATTTTTGGATTTCCGGATTTTTGGATTTTTCGATTTTTGGATTTTTGGATTTTTCAATGTTTCGATTTTTTGATTTTTCGATTTTTCGATTTTCGATTTTTCGATTTTTTGATTTTTTGATTTTTCGATTTTTCGATTTTTCGATTTTTCGATTTTTCGATTTTTCGATTTTTCGATTTTTCGATTTTTCGATTTTTCGATTTTTCGATTTTTCGATTTTTCGATTTTTCGATTTTTCGATTTTTCGATTTTTCGATTTTTCGATTTTTCGATTTTTCGATTTTTCGATTTTTCGATTTTTCGATTTTTCGATTTTTCGATTTTTTGATTTTTCGATTTTCGATTTTTCGATTTTTCGATTTTTCGATTTTTCGATTTTTCGATTTTTCGATTTTTCGATTTTTCGATTTTTCGATTTTTCGATTTTTCGATTTTTCGATTTTTCGATTTTTCGAATTTTCGATTTTTCGATTTTTCGATTTTTCGATTTTTCGATTTTTCGATTTTTCGATTTTTCGATTTTTCGATTTTTCGATTTTTCGATTTTTCGATTTTTCGATTTTTCGATTTTTCGATTTTTCGATTTTTCGATTTTTCGATTTTTCGATTTTTCGATTTTCGATTTTTCGATTTTTCGATTTTTCGATTTTTCGATTTTTCGATTTTTCGATTTTTCGATTTTTCGATTTTTCGATTTTTCGATTTTTTCGATTTTTCGATTTTTCGATTTTTCGATTTTTCGATTTTTCGATTTTTCGATTTTTCGATTTTTCGATTTTTCGATTTTTCGATTTTTCGATTTTTCGATTTTTCGATTTTTCGATTTTTCGATTTTTCGATTTTTCGATTTTTCGATTTTTCGATTTTTCGATTTTTCGATTTTTCGATTTTTCGATTTTTCGATTTTTCGATTTTTCGATTTATCGATTTATCGATTTATCGATTTTTCGATTTTCTTTTATTGAATAACGCCGCACCGCTGTGCCGGTCGGAGTGGGGGGTTTTAAATTTTTTTTCGTTACGGTCGTTACGCAATTTTTTGATTGCAACAATATAGTGCATCGAAGGGGACGTCTCCATAGCAACGCAGATATTCTCTCCAGGCGACCCTGTTTAGAACGACAATGCCGACCGGTAGTGTAAAAGGCTTGAAGAACGAGAGGAGCTGGTTGAAGAAGTTAGTCTACAGGCGACCACTATCAAGCCAGAGGATAGCGAAGACGAAATCACCCTTGAAAGCCTAAGAAATACTCAAAATAAAGATAATGACTTGAAGGTTGTCCGAGAATGGCTCAGAAATGGAGTCAGACCTACATGGCAAGAGATAGCCAAATATAGTGGAACCATTAAAGGATCCTGGACTCCCGTGGGATTCCCTGTATCTTCACGATGGCCTATTGCACCGGTAGTGGGAGAGCCCCGATGGAGTACATGTAGTGCGTCAAGTGATTCTTCCGAAATCACAGGTCAGAAATGTATTGGAGGAGCTTCATAGCAGCCGTTCAGGAGGACACTTTGGTACTAAAAGGACACTTGCACGAGTTCGAGAAAGATTTTATTGGGTCAATTGCTGACGGGATGTAGAAGATTGGTGTAAGGCATGTGACCTCTGTAATGGCAGAAAAGGGCCCACAACAAGAAGTAGAGGTAAAATGGCACAGTATCTTTCCGGAGAGCCTTTCAAACGAATCGCTATAGATATCATCGGACCACTTCCCTTAACAGAAAGAGGAAGCAAATATTTGATGGTTGTTATGGACTATTTTTCAAAGTGGCCCGAAATAGTTCCTATTCCTAATCAGGAAGCGACGACAGTTGCGGAAGCATTTATGACGAACGTCATTGCAAGACACGGAGTCCCCCTGGAATCACATTCTGACCAAGGACGAAATTTTGAATCCGAATTATGGCAAGAATTGATGAAACTGTTAGGTATCAGGAAAACCCGCACTATGCCTCTCCACCCACAGTCCGACGGAATGGTAGAAAGACATAATCGAACGATATGCCAGTATCTTTCAATGTTCGTCTCTGATAATCAAAAGGACTGGGACACTTTAATTCCTCTATTTCTGAAAATGAAACGACCAGTTATACTCCATCCATGATGATTACTGGAAGGGAGGTGAAACTTCCCCATGATCTTCTTTTTGGAAGGCAGCCTCCTGATGAAGAAGAGGGCCGTAGACCTATCAGGTACATACAGAACTTAAGAGAAAGACTCGAAAAGGTATATGAATTCGCTCGGCAACGTTTGAAAGTTAATAGCAATAAAGCAAAAGCCAGAATCGACATGCATGCCACAGGGACACATTTTGAGAGAGTACAATCCCAAGCGCCGAAGAGGACTTTGTCCGAAACTGCAACGGAACTGGGAAGGCCCCTACACCGTTCTTAAGAAAATCAACGACCTGATCTACCGCGTTCAGTTGTCAGCGGGAAGTAAACCCAAGGTAGTTCACATTGAAAAGTTAGCGCCATACCGTGGTCCAAATCCTCCCCATTGGCTCCAGCCAGGTACCAGTAACCAAGTTATTCGGGGCGAATAACTAGAGAGGAAGGAGCAATGTTACGCAGCACCCTGTATCGTGCTGCGGTCATCATAAGTAAAGGTACGAGTACCTACATGAAGAAGATAGAATATTCCTGAAAAGTCTCGAAATGTCATTCTTTGTCAAAGAAAAGTCTAGATTGTTCGAGAAGTTTCCAGAAGGAAAGGCAAACTATATAAGGCGACGACCTGACGTCAAGGTTGGAGTTTTATGATAGACGTTATACGTGAATGTTATCAGTTGTAAAGTTATTGTCAAAGTTGAATTATAGTTATTGTAAAGTTCAGTTGAAATAAATTGTGATACCAAAAACCAGTGTAACAATACCAAATATATGTGACGGCTATAGCGGAGGCGCTTTTGCGTACATTCTTGAGTCAACGTGATAATGTTTCTAGTATATTCCAGATATAAGATGTTTCTATGTTGGCAGAGGAGTATTCTGGACTCCACCAACTTGTATATAAATATTGGTGGAGGAACAACGTAGGAGTCATTAGTATACAATCCGCTGTGAAGATAAATGGTGAACAATTTAGAGACTTTGAAATATAGATAAATTAGAGTAGTATTAATATAAAATAAATAAGTGTTTAAATAAATTATTTACAAATAAACTGTTGTTTAAAATAAACAGACATCACAATAATGTAGTGTTGTGTTTTACTTCATAATAAAAAGTGTTACAACATAGGTGTCTTTCTATTATCGATCATCGAAGAATCTACAGCCAGCGACTTATGGATACGTAGTAGGTAACAAATTTAGTGTGGAATACAGTTCACTCGGGTTTTATAAACTTGTTTAGTGTGCAAAAAGTCAACTATCTTTACGGCAAACTGAGACAGTAATTTAAAGCGAAAGTAGAATTTGCGTATGAGGTCTTTAATAACGGGAAAGGAATTGCACCTTAATGAATAAATAAAAACAGTATAACTTACGTTATCAATAAACCATGGTAGAAATAATCTTTCATCTTCTAGTGTTATAATTTTTATATCGGAATATTTTGAACTTCGAATTGTTGGACCCAAATTATTAGATACCCATTGAGACTAAAACAAAAAAATTAGTTAATCTACAACCACTCTTAAAATTGGACATTTAAACACAAATTTTTCCTCGACTTGAAATGCGAAGAAAATAGTTCCGATTTATTAATGTTAAGGTATCAATAGGTACTATTATTATTTTCTTATTTCCTTTATTTAACCAATAATTCATAAGTAGAGTAAATCATTAGTTTTCACTAATGTGGTAATCCTTTTTAAGGAAAGAAAACTCAAAAGTCATTTATCACAGAATTTTATTTTTCTTAAGCGGCGACTAGTTTCGACCTGTATGGGTCATCATCAGACCAAGAAATTTTTTTTATGAAAAATAGGAAAGTGAGTCCTAGATCTAATATCCAAAATGTTCGGGGAAGTTGGGGTAAGGAGTTAACTCGAGGTCTAGAAGGGGGAGAGAAGGATAAGTGATAGTTAATAGAACCGATTTCTGGTACCCTAAAGGAGGAACTATCTGATAAAATAACAAATTAAAAGACTACCAAGAATCAGTTTCATGAGCTATTGTGCTGAAAGGAGTGTGGAGAGAAAAGAGTTTGATGTGGAGAAAAAGGAGACCTAACACACACTCTCCCCTCTCCTGCTGATGATTCCGCGCGCGGTATTATCAGTAAGAAACACCTTAAAAGGGCATCAATGTAGTAAACAAGATAAGGACAGAGACTAAGATGCTCAATAGATGGGTTTTAAAAGTGGCTTAAGCCAAGAGTTTCCTCCAGTACAATGAAATCAATCCCTTTTGTATTATTGACATAAAATATAATATTTACCAGTAACGGTGCAGTGAACGCGACTATAGGTATTACTACCGGAGTATATCCAATGCTGGGTTCATTTCCAGTAGTTATTCCCCAAAATGTAATGTTATTATCGTCATATGCATCCAAAAATTTTACATGGTAATCTGCCCAAGATTGAAACATGTCTCTTTTAATTTCTCCAAACATTGCTATATATTCAGGGATGACTTTCATCCATTTTGGTGACGTCCAAGATACTCCCATCAAGTGTAAGGTATCGTTTGTTAATCGGTTTGCCTCTTTAATAATTGGTATCTAAAAATAATACGTGATAAATTAAAATCTAAGGGAAATGAATGTAAGCGATAGGCAAAATCATTTAATATCGTGTAGAGCTCACCACCCATTTATATGTTACGATACGGAAAAAGTTACATTTAAAAAGTATCCTCCCCCTTGTATATTTTGAACGATTATACTTGGACTAAAGAAATTTGGAGAGTAAAAATAGATGATAGTAAGCTTCTCTACTAGTAAGGTCCCTACTAGTGATAGATGACGTCACAGGGCCACTGTGACCAATAATTTTAAATGGGAATCTATGGGCGATTGCGAAAAATAAATGATTACTGACCACAATCTCATTGATGGTTGTAAACCTTTTTAAAAAGGTTTTTGCCAATGGTCTTGTTCATTCATGATGTTTGGTGAGGTTTTCCGGGTTTTCCTCACCTGTAAGTCAAATGGCACCATCAATCATCTTTAAGTCGCCCCGGAGCGGCACGGCCTTTTTCCCGCACAAGCTCAGCTTTTGGGGTTAAAATTCACTCGTAAGGGGGTAAATTAGGGAGAGTATTATTATTATTATTCTTTTTACCATTTTCTGTAGTTCTGTTTTTTATAACTAGTCTGTCACAGATTCTTTGGAAAAGAACAAAAACAACATAACGAAACAGACTCTAAAGATACAACAGAAATAGCAAACATGAAAAATACGAGAATACTGAAGTGTCACCTCAAAATACAACCAATGAACAATACAACGTACAAAAAGAAACAAAATTAAATCACCCAAATGAAAACGGCCAACAAAGTATTGCACAAAAATAACAAGCAAAATAAAAATTACCATCACCAATAATATTAACCCAGGTCAAAAACTTTAAAAAGTTAAGACAAAAACTAATCTGTAAGCAATGCCATTTTATAGCTACCATATTAAACAACGATAAAATCAAATTAAACGTAAAATATGAATAAGAATATAGAAAAATGACAATAGATCTCTCAATCCAAAGCTATTAATGGCATTCATATAAGATGAAACAATCCAGGCCAATAAAAGGGATGGCTAAAAACCTACACCCTATCTGCAAGCTAGAAGATATAACTGAAGAGTTAAAGCACAGTGGATTTAAAATCTTGGATGTGGTCAATATCTAACGAAGAGAAACTAAAGAAGAAGAAGAATTAGGAAATCAAGTTATAAGAACTGCTATAAAAAAAGTCATTGCCGTTATTCATATTAACATTTGAAAACGGTGAAAACAATAAAAGGTTTTATAAAATTAAAACATTACAAACCTAATAATCCAAATTGAGCCAGTGACAAGCCCAAAATAGATACCCCAATGCAAACGGTGTCAAAGGTATGGATATACTCATTTTTGTAATAGGCAACCAGTGTGTGTTAAATGTGCAAAAGCCATCTTACAGGAGAGTGTAATTAGCCGACAAGTATACCACCAAAATGCGAAAAATGCAATCAAGCACATCCAGCAAGCTGTAGAGGATGCAAAGTCGCAAAAAGAGATACAATAGGTAATAAAAACTAACCACAATAGAAATAATACCTAAACCAGACTACGTATCATTAATAATGAACCAAGAGTGGCAAATTTGACATACTCAAACGTGGTTAGTAATAACAGACCTAATCAAACTGAAAAAAAAATCTTTAACAAACCAAATAATGACCATGCTTAATACAATTCTAGACAGAATTACCAGATTAGAGGAGGCTACCTTCCCCCAAGCATCTAGACATCTTTAAAAGAGCGTAAAGACAACCAATCTAACGTAAAATGCCAATAGACTCCTTGACCATCGGGAAGAGCTACAGGTGTTCCTATCAGAAATATATCTATATTTATATATTTATCAGAATACAGTTAACAAAGCAAAGGTATATACAATTTAAAGGCCACAAAGTCTATAGTAATATACATCCGTCGGATAACGCAAGAGATGAAAGCGCCGTAATAATAAAAGAAAATATTAACCATTATGACGAGAAGACAATAGAAACAGAAAAAATACAGGTAACAGCAGTTAACATAAAAACAAATAAATGCAGTTTCGCAGTCGGAGCAGTATATATCCCACCGCGACATAATTTGAAAAAAGAAAATAACAGACAACTCTCACGACAAATGGGAGAAAAAAATTTTTAGGAGGTGATTTTAATGCCCAAAATATCATATGGGGCTAGAGATTAATATCCACCAAAGGTAGGGAGTTGTTTGCATCTGCAAGTGAAATTGGGTGTGACTACCAGTCAACAGAAAAACCAACCTATTGGCCAACTGACACAAATAAAATACCCAATTTATTGGACTTCTACATCACTAGAAAAATACCTAAAAACTTTATTAAAATAAAAGAAAACTTTGACTTAGACTCAGGTCATTCCCCGGTGATAATGATACTAATCGAAAATATAATCCAAAAAGAAATTCGACTCACAAAAAGACAGAATTATACGGAAAAGCGTGAAAAAGTAAGGGCATTTATTGCAAATTTAAAGGGTCGAGAGAGTCACTACAGAATAACAAATTACAAAGAATTTATTTACCTTCCGAATAGAATATAACCATACTCCACAAGTTATACAATGGTAGCGCTGAGCAAATATATCAAGTAAATTACAAGTTTTTCAGTCGCATTTTTTCGAATGAATTTAACATAGGATTCGGTATTCCTGCAATGGATGTTTATGGATTCTGTACTCAGCTCACTCAGCTCTCTATAGGTAAAGAGCAACGTAAAAAGCAAAACGTTATAACAAATTTAAGAGTACACAAGTTACGAGCAAAGCAGTTTTATTCCATGATGCAGGAAAAATATGGTATGATATTCTACTTCGACCTTCAGCAAGTACAAGCTCTTTCTATAGTTCCAATTTCAGATGCGTTTTATGCCCAACAGCTCTTCTTTTATGTGTTATATATCACAGACATACCATGCAAGCAACAAATCTTCTATTCGTGGTTAGAACATCAAGCTGGGAGGGGCGCCACAGAAGTTGGCTCTGCTCTTTATGAGTTCCTCAGAGAATGTATTGCCAGAAAATGTGAAAGAATTGACGTAGTTCTCTGATGGCTGTGGAAGCCAAAACAAGAACGGCCACATAGTTTACACACTTATGACGTGGCTGTACAAGGAGGCTCCAAAAACTCTACAATCGATTAAAAGGATTTTTTCAAGAAGAAGATATTCATACTTGCCACAGATCGAATTTTCGGACGATGTGAGAAGCTGATCAGATCGCACAGCACAATAAAATCACCAGAAAAATAATGGGAATTGCATTCTCAAGTTGGATTGGTTCGAAAACTGTATAACTTGAAATCCGCTTTAGCTACCTTTAAAGAAATTGACGATATCGGCCAAGCTAAACGAATTCTCATAAAACGGACATCAAAACAAGGTTATATTAACAGAGTCATTTTTAAAATCCACAGATAAAGTAAAAATTCGTGACAACAAAGATAAGGAATGGGAGGGGTAGCTATCATAATAAAAAGAGACTTCAAACAATTAAGAACAACCTTAAGCACATAATCATACCACAAGTAAAAATGTGTTAGGTAGAGACTTGCACATACTGATGTCAAAAGGAAACAGGGTCCTTCTTGCATGGGACCTTAACGTCAAACATCCGGAATGAGACGCTAATTGTGTGTTCACAAACCCCAGTGGGCTGCTACTGAGAGATTTCGCCAAAGACAATGGCCTAATAGTATACTACACAGAAGAACCGACATACTTCCCTGACGCCGCAAATTACACCCCAAGTATACTGGACATAGCAGTGGCAAAAAACATCCCAGTCATATGAAATATAAGGACTATAACTACATTAAGCTTAGATCACGATCCGGTGTACTTGGAGATCTGGACGACTCAAAAAATACAAAGACAATATAGGCAATACTATGACTACAAAACGACTAACTGGGCATTATACAGACAAATTAGAGAAAAACATAAACATAAACAACAATATTCAGACTAATGAAGTCCTAGAAAATGAAACAAATAAATTTATTAAAATCATACAAAAAGCTAGAGACGAGACAACTATATTAAAAACTCAAAAACAACATAACGACATATTGCCTATAGAGATTACGCACCTAATGAACCATAAAAACAACATCAGAAAAAGATGACAACAACAAAGACAAAGTGATGATAGGGTAAGGTTATACAACATAGCAAAAACCATTAATAAAATGATAAGAGACTTCCGAAATAATTAATGGCAAACCACCCTATTAGAACTCAAATCAAACGACAATACATTGTGGAAAGGTAGTGAGAAGGTTTAAAAAACCGAACTCACCACTTCCCACAATGAAACACGGACATGATCTACTATAAGCACGGACAAAGACTTGACTTTCGGCGAATACTTTCAGTAAAAATTCATAAACGAACAGGAAAATAACCTGGAACAAACCCGTATCGAACAAATAGTAAACACATTTCAGCAATCAGAACAATTAGTGCTACAATCCTTTTTTACCTCCCCTAAAGAGGTGTGTGAGGTGATTAAGGGTCTCAAAAATAGAAGGGCTTCGGGACCGGATGACATCAGTAACATTCTATTAAAAACCTGAGTAAGAAAACTATCGTGCAGCTATACCATATAATTAATGCCATTTTCAGGCTACAACACTATTCTAGTGGCCTGAAGATGGCAAATATTATACCAATATTGAAGGCAAGTAAACCGGCAATAAAATCGATATTTACCGCCAAATTAATACTAACGAGACTTAAGAAAATCGAATAACGCTTACAAATCATCCCACGGGAAGAGTACGGTTTCAGGGAAGGTCATAGCACTGTAGCACAAATTTGAAGGATCACACATCATGCTAAGGAGGGATTTAACAATGATCTTCAGACACATTAGATAGTGAAAAACCTTTCGTGGGCTGATACGCAAAATGCTTGTGAATGACTTTCCCTAGCATATTCTAAAAATAATTCAAACATATCTGACTAATAGACAATTCTGTATAAAAATAAATTCAACAATAACAGAACCATTCCTAGCGATGGCGGGAGTCCCCTAAGGCTCAGGTCTCTCGCCGCATTTGTACACCATTATAAACTGTGATTTACTCATGGGTGGTAATGGTATACAAATGGCGTTGTACTTTGACGACATCTGCCTGTTTAACAGTAATAAATCCGCAAAAATAGCCCCCAGGGAGCTGGACAACCATATAAATGGACCGTTGACTACCTATCTAGCAAAAAATAAAAATCAACTCAAATAAAACAGAAACGATGGTATTGACTAAGAGGTAGACCCAAGGTATAACCATGCCCCTTAGCATCCAAAATGAGCCGATCCTGGCAAAGAACTCAATAAAATACCAAGGATTTTAGCTAGATAGGGGGTTAACGTTCCATCATCATACTAAGGGCCAAATTAACAAAAATTATGTGATTTTACGGACCCTGTAACCCTATCATGAACAGGAGAAGTAAAGTCAAGCTGGAAAATAAGGTTCTACTATACAAAACCATATTTGGATCCATTTTAACTTATGGTTGTCCGGTTTTGTGTTCCATGTCTCAAACCCATTTCAACAAACTACAAAGGGCACAAAACAAATGTTTAAGGCTAGCGTTACACTAGAATACTAGACATGCACGGGACGACAAATTTCCAATACATTAAGGATTTCATATCATCGACATCCGAGAATTTCTACGCGGGATGCCTCCTTGATGAGTTGAGGGATAGCATCATTAACTTACATCGGGGAGACAACGTGCGGATAAAGCACGAATGCATACATCAAAATCTAAATATATACAGAAGACTATAACAGGATCCTCCACAGTGACAAACATACTGAAGAACAATTTTCACATGTATATTTACACGATCCAGTCGGACGAACGACTACGTTGAACCGATCGACGGGGCCCCGGCCAAGGGCAGTTTACACTCTCGATCGTGGCTCTTTCGAGAGGTTTATAGCCCACTTGTCCTGAAAATGGTGACAAAATAAAGAGACCATGCACAGAACCCACACACTTTGATTACTATACGAGGCAAGAGAGAGGTCCGACCCGCCCAACATAGGGCGCGGCCATTTTGAACCCTGTGACACAGTTTACAGCTAAAGAATCAGATCGCTCACTCTGCGTCGGCACTTTGGATCTCAATGTTTCAGTTTATACACTGTGCAACTCGGATAATACAATATATGACAACCGCCTATAATAAAACAGCAGTCTTCTGCGTATCCTGAATTTGTATCCCTGAAGTGGATGTTATATTTTGGAACTTTCAACTGGTCCGAGTGAGCTAACTGATTCTTTAGCAATAAACTATGACTTCAAAAATAATATTCATTGACACTGACAGCAGCAAGCAAAATATCAGGTGCGTTTTATTCATCCGCTTCTGCTTCCGGAATTGTCGGTTAAGTCGTTTTAACCTGTCAGATTAAAACAAGAAAACCGACAATTCCGAAGCAGAAGCGGATGATTAAAACGCACCTATTAAAAATATTGCGCCAAGATGTAGGCAACACGTAATAAGGGTTCAAAATGGCGGAGTTTTCTATCTCCTTTTAAAAGGCACTCAGAAAGCTGCGCAGTGCGACCATTCTCCGTATAGTAAAAGAAAATCAAAGTATGTGACAGAACCACACACGAACAATGACAACCCTGTTTTTTACTAGCTTTTTCAGGGAACAATAACAATAATTAAGACCTACCAAACTTTTAAACGCTGACAATTCCCGATTCCATAATACCCAAAATCCCTTAATAATACCTTTCTGGCAATGAGTAAGGGCTGCTATATTTGGTAAAACTATAACAGTAAACGACTATAACATATTATAGGCGAAGTTATTGTCATTGGCCAAGCGGGTACCTGCAGGCCGGCACAACAACATCTGGAGTTGTGCACATTATTTTATGTTGAGTTGTATATTTTGTAAATATTTTTAATAGTTGAATAAATGTTTTAAATAAATAAATAAGTTGTAGCCGTAAAAATAGAAAAGTTTTCCAGAGATGACGATGATCAAGAAAAATAAAAAAAGATTGACAATGTAAATTTTCCAAGATTGCCTTTAAATCACGAAATAAAAGCAAAGAAGTTGAAAAGTCTTTACAATCTTTTGGTGCAGTTATCTACAGAAAGGTGTCGTAAAGATGAAGAATAATGCAGTGCCCAACACAATCTACCCAAATGATTTTAAATATGAAGAAAACTTTATATATTTCGAATTTTATACTTAATAATCGAGGGAGCGCTAGCGCACGGGCCAATTTTGGTGAAGTTCTGTACTTGTTCCAACAGATGGCGCGAGATATTATCTTGAATAAAACTTCCATTAGCTTGTTCTACTAGGTGATCTAAACACAATGGTTGGACAAAGCGAAGTTATCTGTCGTGACGTAATCTACATGCGATGCACTAAGTCATGCTAAGACTAGCGTTGTTTCAAGCAGGCAAACCATTTGTTTCATGCATCTGTTAATCTTTTTTTTACTTCAGGCATTCGCGGAAACCTCTCGTGTTTATTTAACATATTGCACGGACAAAGTGATCAGCAAAAGCGCAGTGGGGTGCCAAAAAAGTAGAAATTAACACGTACGAGAATAATAAATACTCGTATATTAAAATTAAATTTATATTTTTAAGTTATTTAAGTAATTTTAAAATAATGCGTTTTATGAAATTTAACTGAGTGTTCACTGCACAAATGAACCAATGTAAAAATCGTCCCTGGGTACCAAGAATAACAGACCTTATTTCAATTGAAAAATTTGAAAATAAGTTTTGTATTAAATTAAAATACACATGTGTCGTAATACCTGTAAAACATTAAAATTGCCTGCCACTGGAATCTTTTCCCTATACCCTGTAAGCTCCGAAAATCTCTACAAATTTTTTAGCGATGACATATTCCTGAAATTTTCCCACTGTTTAATATCTTGAAAACAGTATAAGAATACATTATAATATTATTATTAATACGGTAACAATAACTTTTTACATACCTTATATACAATGTCTTCAGGAACTAAATTAAAACCATTTAATTGGGGATCCGGAAAGGATGAGTCATCGTAGCTATATCCATGAGTGGAAAAGTCCGAGCAACCAATTGGTACTCTACCCAAATTATATTCAATACCATCTGAACTGAAATAAGACCTAAAATAAAAAACATCAGTTTTATTTCATAAAAAAATATATATAGAAAGGGTTAGTGATTGAAACTAATTTCAGAAGTAGATGAAATCGTCAACGTGTCCCTGTTTCATAAATAGACACACATAATTATTATATGGTATTTTAACCCATAAAATTATTAGTATTTTTTCAATAAACTATATTCAAAGGTTACATTGTCACCAGTTGCGAAAAGAGCCTAGTCATATCTTAAAGCATCGCCATATTGTGTAAAATCATTAAGCTACACAATCTGCAAAGGCTTTTCATGAAGAGCCCGTAGGATTTCAGCAAATTGTGTATAACACAAACCTGTTTAAATTAAAATATTTCGGTTTCATGAAATGCCTACAAAGGCAAGGCATATTGGGTTTATATGGCTCTTTTGAGCTTGTTACCAAGACATTGGATCATACAGGGCGGGTCGCAAATTCGGATGTAACAGGCAAGATGTCCATTCGGCTATGTCGAACGTTTCTTCATATGTGACGTGCACGATAGCAGTTAGTCAGACGTTGTGACTTACATACAATTAACAAATAAGTTAAGTATCAGTTAAGTTCAATCGAATTATAAAAAATCAATTTTGGCATTAGGACATTTTTTAAACATTTCCCGATATGAATTGTTAGGGTACATTGTCTTAGATTGTAAAATTTTATTCAATCAAGTAAATTTTAATAGTTTTATTAACAAAAAGATATTACATTTTAGCAGAAAGTAGGTACTTAGAAAGTTTCTTAGTGTCGAAATTGTTTTTTTCTATTCGATTTAATTTAACTGATATTTCGGATTTTGGATACGAAGTGCGATAATATGAAGAAAACGAAATACCAAATTTAATAATAATGCTTTATTTATATGAGATATGAATATAAGGAATACTTATAAGTGAGCACAAGCGATTTACTTTATGGCTTTGTTGGATCCCAAACCACGATTGTTCTCTACACATAAATTGAGTGAATGCGGAGCTCTTACACTGCTTTTCTTGCTGCTAAAAGAAGGTCTTCCTACGAGTTTTCTTTTGCCGCACATTTTAATTTTTCGCCTGGAAACGGCTGTTGGCTGAACGCTAATTTTTACTCCTCTTCTTACAATTTTAGGATATATGTTGCCTGATTGTATTTTGATTGATCCTTTATACTTATATGATGTGTACAGACCTGATATTAAAGATGGTACAGAAATAGCATATTTTTTAAAATTATCCAAATGTCGATTGACAGCTGGTAAGAATTGTTCCGGATCATTTTTAAGATGCTGCAAAATTGTATTACTGTATTCCAACCATGCAGTCTTTGTTGCTTCAATATCCGAGGCCAAGTTTTTTACCACGTTAATTTCTTGCAGTGGCTCTGGTTCTATCGTAGAAGGATCCACTTCATTGGGACTAATTAATTCTGGTGTAAAAGAGGTCTCTATAGTTCCAGGTGACTGTAGTGGACAAAATAATGTCTTTTTCGGTTCTTTGCCGGTAGCAATTTGATAAAACAATATTTTATTTTCGAGGGTTAGAGTATTTATTGTCTTTAAAATGTGAAATTTTGAAATTACTGCAGCCTGATGTTTACAGTGTTTCCCGTTATATCCAACTGGACAACTACACATGCATGTTATCATATCTATGTGATAAATGATATCAGGCTTAGAAAAACTTACAACTTCATATTGATGATTTCCTATGTCTTTTAGGTTCGCATTTTCCACTAACTGTTTTGGCAGATATCTCTCTTGAATTGCTTTACTTTCACGTTTTAAGACAATATCAAGAATTCGTTGTTGATAATATCTTTCAAATCCAGTACATATGAAATCAGCTAATTAAGTAAGATTAAATGCCTTTGTACGTTCTAAAGGTATATCCTTCAGTAATCGGAACATTACCTCCGTATAATTATTTGTCTGAACCGCGCAATAACAAATTACGTCTATAAAACAAACACCAAGTCTCAGTTCGCAAATACATGTTCTCTACATATTTAAGAAAGTTAAGATGTTGACATTGTTTATTTAATAATTTCTTTGCTGCATCAAGCTTATCTTTCCAGTCTGAATATAAAATATTTCGGAATAACTGGTAATAACGTTGATTGTGCGTTTTCGGAACTCCATTTTTTGCAGTAGTAAGCCAACGCCAACATGCTTTTAAGACATGAAATGTACATAAGAGCATTTTCGAACGTGAGAAACATTGCTGTAGGACGTATCTTTCCACTAAGTCGTCATCTGTCATTATGACAGATGGTTTTATTTTAACGGGAGATATATATAGCAGAGCTTGTACCGCTTCTTGAAATATTTCTTTTTTTTTATTACTACTTATAATACACCCAATCGGTAAACCTCCAACAGGAGACTGTGTGACAAAAAAATAAACTTTGTGATCCTGAACATCATAATTTCCTGTTGCGTCTACACATATGATTTCCGACGCTTGAGGTAATTTTAAAGCTCTTTGCATTATGGGGGTACTTATTGCAATGGAATGATTTTCGCTGAGAGTACATACTTTGAACAATGTCCCATTTTTTCATTTTCCGACAGTAACACATCTTCCAACTTCTTTAAGATTTCTGGACCACTGCGCTCGCCATATTGCTGTCTGAAGTTACTAGTCCAGAGTGTTCGCACATCGGTTTTTGTCGGGAAATAATGACGATCGCTTATTTTATCGCTATACTCATCACCCAATTCTTCCATTTTCGTGGTGCAATACGTGTGATAAGCGAATGCTACAGAATGCCCTCTTTGAAATAACTCAAGTATAGCCTTTTTTGTATCTTCTCCCAAAGGTCTGGTACGTAGAGCTTCTCCCACATCGGATCTATGATTGTGATTCTGAAATTCTAATAAACAAGGATATTCTTTGTCGACTTTATTCAATGAATTGTTGGCTTTAGACTTGGACATAGGAATGATTTTCTTTAAAGTTAAAATTTTGCTGGACAATTGATGTTTCTTGAGCTTCTTTTCTTTAAATCCTTGGTATTTTTTCTTCGTTTTGTATTGAAGTGACAATAATAAATTCGCTTAAACAGATTGTTTCTTGCGTTTTCCTTTTGAATTGTCTTTTCTATTGACCATGTTACTTTATTGATAGTTTGTAACTCTTCTACAAGTTTCTGAAACAAAAATCAAACATTTTCTATGTGTACTATTTTTAACCATTGTTGACTTCTCAAGTAAAAATTGTACTGCATTTTTATTAATCTAAATTAATATCACCATCTTTTAGGTTTAACCAACACTGAACTACTTATTGCATTTTAAATAATATTCTACGCCACTGTACTATGTTCTCCCTGTAATATTATGTGGTATCCTCTGTATTGTTGCAAATATTTTAAACAGTATACGGTAACTTAAATATTAATAGGCATGTTACTCCTAAAAGATGCGCTTTTATTTGTAATTTCATTAAGTAAGCCACTGCATTTCGCATTTTTGAAAAAAATAATAAGTTAAGTTTTTTTATAAACAACTTACTGTTTATTATCGACTCAAACTTTCCTTATATCAAAATATCATTATTTTTTTAAATAATTTTTTACTTATTTATATACCATTTTTTAACATGAACCCCCCCTAGCGCGCCTCTGAATTGAAAGAATTAATGCATGTTTTATAACCTCAGATAGTAAACTAATGACTTACGCGCCAAAACAATAGTGGTTAAGATGTTACAGCAAAAATGCTTGATATGTAACAGTCTAGATATCCGATTGAGTGCTGTCGTGCACGTCACATATGAAGCGATATTCGGCATAAGTCGACTGGATATATCAACCGTTACATCTGAATATGCGGGCGGGTCAGCATTAAACAGAGATACAACTTGAATCAATAGTTCCACACTATCCCAACGTTTTATCGTATAAAATACTTTCTATCGCCAAAAATATTCAAATCTATTTTAGAGCTTTTTTTGTTATGTCAAATAAATTTGAAAACGATATCTCAAACCGTTCCGGAGTTCTGGTATACACACAAAACTTATTTTTGGTCATTTTAAGGCTAGTTTGACAGTTTTAGGCCAAAAAAATATGTTCACCTTGTGTGATGTGTGATGTGGAAGTAATAGAATAAACGAAAAATATTGAATGACTTTAAATTAGAAATCTTACGATCAATATTAGGGTTGCTAGACGTCCCGCTTTAGGCGTAATTGTCCCGCTTTTTAACGTGTCAAGCCAAAGTATGACAAGTATTAAAAATTTAAAATTTAAAAAAACCGACTTTAAAAACTTGCAGATGCCATCACCACATCTTAACCAAACTTATATGGGACCACACCTGAGGTACCCCCTTACTAACAAAAAAAGAATCATATAAATCGGATAAGGTGGTAAAGAATTATCGCTAAACATACATTAAAAAATGAAGAGTTTGAGGATTTTCTCATGGACCCAATTATTAGATTTTGATCAAATTTATATGGGACCACCCCTGTAGTAGCACCTTTCTAACAAAAAAAAAATATTGAAATCGGACACTGTGTTAAAGAATTATCGCTGAACATATAAATAAAAAAAAAATATAGCGACGAATTGAGAACCTCCTCCTTTTTTGAAGTCGGTTAAAAATGCCTCGTTTTTCACCAAAATGGCACGCTTTTTTTTACTTAAATGCCACATGTTTTACTCAAATACAACACGCTTTTTACTCAAATGCCATGTCTTTAAATCCAAAGTAACAAATAAAGAATTTTTTGAGAAGCTCTTCAGAAAAAGGACCTAGTTTATAAAAATATAAGCGAAGAACCTTTCTTCTTAGATCTCCACAAAAAAGGATATGATTTTAAAACAAATACCTGTTTTTAATCTAATCTTATACAAACCGCAAATTGCATTGCTGCACCCAAAAATGCATTCAAAAATGCATTTTGTAAATAAGAGTCAGAACTGGTCCAAATCGGGTTCTTGACGGTTTTCGAGGTCGCTGATCACGATTATGATGTTCAAGTTGACCCACAGCTGACCTGGAGCTCAGGAACGCCAAAAAACGTCATCTCCGTGGGACTCTCCTGAAATTCATGCAGGGAAGGAGAGAAAAATCGCCAAAAACAACCCGAAAATCATTGTGGGGGCGTTTTTTTGGGGCGCTGAATCAAAAATTAACGTTGAAAACGGCCCCCTGAATTCCTGGTACACCAAAACCTGGACGCGGACCTTATCTCCGTGGATTTTCCTAACACAATCAAAAAAGACGAACCGAAAAACGTTATAGGGGTTTTTTGGGTCGCTGAATTTAAAAATAACGCAATTTGGATATTCTGCTTGCTCATTAATGAAGGCAAAAAATAGGAATCATGTAAAAACATATGAATTTACCTCAGACGTAAAGAACCCTTATTTTTAAAATCAGAAAAAATGTTACTTGAAAAATTTGTTTAAAATCATTATAATTTAGCAAAATTGAAAAATCACAAAGAAGAAGCATCATAAAGTAAATAAAGTATACCTTAAAAGATTTTGTTGAGCACCTCGTTTCAAAGATAAAATGTTAATTCCAACGGCGTCGGTAAAAGCTCCACCGAAACCCTCAATTGCTTGATATTGTCCTTCTCCAACATGTATAGCATTTTTTACCTTTTTTTGTATTGAAATAAATTTTCCCTGGCTTTTACGAAATCTCAAGCCAGCTTTATTTGAAGTGTATACTAAGTAATTGGGAGGATCTACTTTAGTTATTGGCGGTATAAAGTCACAGTAAGTTGAGTTACAAACACAGACTTTGTGGTTGTTTCCGTAGTCTCGGAGTTGGCATTCTTGTGCTGAAAGTAATATTTATATGTATTAATTACTACTTTTTGATCATAATAAGATTCAGCCATTTTATTCGGTAAAAGTAACACAAACTTTCCGCCATGTTGCTAAAAAATAAACAAAAAATTAAATTTGGATCTCATTCTGCAATATAATTGCAATATGTAGACAAAATAAGGTTATCATTATTACAAAGATACAAAAATATTATTAAAAAAAAAATTCTTTCTGGAAAATAAAAAGTTATTAGCGTATACTCTAAAAAGTTATCAACAAATTTTTATTACGAGATTTTTGCTTAAAACCTTTTAGATACATCCTGTATAAAAACAAAATAGGTAAAACTCGTAAAAGTTTTAGTAACTTGCATGGTTAAATTTTGATTTTAAGAAATCTTCTTGTTTAAATTTGCAGAACTACTTATTTAAAATTACCAAATACTTGACATATTTAGGGCAGTTACTTTCAGTCTTGATTAACTATTTATAACGATTGATTGAATTTAACTGCCAACAATGGATATTTTCATCACCGGTTAGGAGTTAAACACTGTTTGAAATAGCAATGCGATCTATTAAAACTGCTCGCATGGCAGTGGTTATGATTATAATCAAGCATTTGTAACCTCAATTTTTGTCTGACATGATGTTTTATAAATGAATTTGTGGTAACCACATACTTTGATTTTCTCATACTATACGGAGAACCCTTATTACGTGTTGCCTACACCTTGGCGCAATATTTTTAATAGGTGCGTTTTAATCATCCGCTTCTGCTTCGGAATTGTCGGTTTTCTTGTTTTAATCTGACAGGTTAGAACGACTGAAACGACAATTCCGAAAGCAGAAGCGGGTGATTAAACGCACCTGATCAGAGATAAGGGAGATACTAATCTCTGCACCTGATATTTTGCTTGCTGCTGTCAGTGTAAGTAAATATTATTTTTGGAGTCACAGTTTATTGCTAAAGAATCAGTTAGCTCACTCGGACCAGTTGAAAGTTCCAAAATAACATCCACTCCAGGGATACAAATTCAGGATACGCAGAAGACTGCTGTTTTATTACAGGCGGTTGTCATATATTGTATTATCTGAGTTGCGCAGTGTATAAACTGGAACATTGAGATAAAAAGTGCCGACGCAGAGTGAGCGATCTGATTCTTTAGCTATAAACTGTGGCATAGGAATCAAAATGGCCGCGCCCTATGTTGGGCGTGTCGGACCTCTCTCTTGCACCTGTCCTAACATTACATGGCAATCCTGCTAAAAAAAAAAAAAAAAATGAAGTTGTATAAAAATGAAATTAGTTAGATGAAGAAAAATGGCTGGAAGTAATCAATCAAAGGAACAAAAAGAAGAAATTATCATAGCACAATCATGAAACAGTGGAGGTCAAACTAGCGAAACAAGTAGTAAAATTGGAAATTGGTCAGTAAAGGATGTTTGCGAAGGAATTTTTGTAATAGCGGTGCTAAGTCTTATACTAGTTTACTTTTATCAAAAACTTAAGAAGAAGTTGGAAAGGAAAATAAGAACAATAAGGGCAAGCCAAGAAAACATTTAAGCTTTCTTTTAGGTATATTTTAGGTATATGGTATATTATTATTGGAATGGAATGCAAAAATAGAAATGGGAATTAAAGAAAAGTTAAATATAACGAATGGCAGCTAAATATTGGTCATTAATAAAGAAATGGTAATTAAACTATGTGAAAAATTAAATGAAGAAGTACAGGTATTTTACAAGAATTTAATTAAGGATAGTAATGTAGACGTAAGGATATAAATATTGTTACAAACAAGTTAGCTAAGCTAGATAAATTTAAACAAGATTTTAACTCTTTAAAGCATATTGTTAAGTATAAAGATTTAGATAGTAAAATATTAGAATATTACCAGGAAATAAATAATAAATAATGTCTAGCTCAGAAAACATTAGAAAGTAGATTAGGAGAAATAGATTCAAATCAAATATTAATTTCCGAAATGTCTGAAAAATTTGAATTAAGAGTGGCATCTACCTTAATACCGTCAATGAATGGTACTGAGAATAATACAAAACAATTAATCGATTCAATTGAACTCTATGACGCTTTATTAGATGAGCCAGGTAAAAAATTGTTAACAACTTTCGTTTTAAAAACGCGACTTTCAGAAAGTGCAAAAGTTAGATTAAATAAACAATACGTATCAAATTTAGCTTTAATTACAGATTTACGTAAACATTTTATTAGTAAAAAGTCAGTGCCTGCTTTATCTACTAAATTAAATAATTTTAAACAAATGGAAAATCTATTGAATAGTTTGGTAGGGTGCTAGAAGAAATGTTTGTCAATCTCACAATAGCTCAAGCTGATGGGGACGAAAATTCACTAAAAGTTCTTAAATCAGTAAATGAAAAAATTGCAATAAATTCTTTCAGTAATGGTTTAGAAAATAGTGAACTAAGAACTATAATAAAAGCGCGAAATTATTCATCATTGGCCGAGGCTATTCAAGGAGCCAAAGATGAAATGTTACCGAATGCAACGGAAGTTTTTCAGATAAGCCGAGGTACTAATAATAACACATATCATAATTTTAGAGCAAAACCTAGAACACATTTTAATAACAACAATTTTAGAGATAATAATCATAATTACAGAGTGAATAATCAACAGTCTAATTTTCGCTCTCAGAATAATTTTAAAAATAATAATAGCAATTACTACAATAGACAGCCTCACTCTAAGTATAATAATGGAAAAGAATATTCAAATAGAGGAAAATTTAATAAATCAGGATATAGGAATAATACAAGAGTAAATTATATTAGTAACAGTAACAGTACCGATACAAATAACTATGCTAGTAACAGTAGGGACACAAATAATTTCGATAATGGTAATCCATCGACGTCAAATAATTGGGTTTTTCGAGACCAAAGAGAAAACAAATGTTAAAAATACAGTTTTAAATATTAATTCATTAAATTTTATATACGTTTCTTATAGAAATACTTTGTTAAAAATGTTACTTGATATTGGAGCATCAGTTAGTATTTTATTTACCGAATGTTTGAAATCAGATGAGTTTATAGATTATTCAAAGAAAATTAATATTAATGGAATATCAGGATCCACAGTAACAACAGGTGTGGTAAACCTGACCTTGCAACTAGAAAATAGTAATGTTGGTCATGAATTTTTGCTGATTAATAGTTTTGATAACGAAGTACATGGCATAATAGGATCCGATTTTTTTACGAAACATGCCGCAACTATTAATTATGAGACATTTGTATTTACTTTTTATCATAATCACAATAAAATTTCATTAAAAATGCAATCTAAACAGGTTATTTATAACACAATTATTCCACCACGGTGTGAAATAATAAAATATTATAAAACTATATTAAAAGATGAATGCGTAATTTTACCTAGTGAAATATGTGAAGGTGTATTTATTGCAAGCAGTGTGGTAAAACCAGATAAAAATAATAGGATTCCTGTTAAAATTTTAAATGTTAGAGAAAAGGAAGTTAATATAAAAAATTTTGAACCAGTAGTTGAAGCACTTTATAATTATGATATTGTTGGTGATCAAGAAAAAAAAAATGTATCAGTTAGTCGTACAGAAAAATTACTTAATTTAATTCATATGGAGCATTTAAATACCGAAGAAAAAGACGCGTTGCAAAAAATTTGTGCAAAGTATTCAGATGTTTTTTTATTAGATAGCGACCCATTGTCAGTAACAAATATTTATAAACAAAAAATTCACTTGAAAATGTCAGTTAAACCTGTTTATGTAAAACAGTATCGATTACCACAAGCGCAAAAAGAGGATTTAAATAGGGAAATTGATAATCTTTTACGTGAAAAAATTATTGAAGAAACTACATCAGAATGGTCTAGTCCATTAATTTTAATTCCAAAAAAGGCAGACTTAAACGGAAATAAACGGTTTAGGGTTTGTATAGACTATAGATTAGTTAATAAAGAAATACAAGGCGACAAATTTCCTCTTCCTTGCATAACAGATATCTTAGATTCCTTATCAGGGGCGATGTATTTTTCACATCTTGATTTGTCACAAGGATATTTTCAAATTGAGCTTGATGAATCAAGTAGGCCTATAACTAGTTTTACAACAGAAAAGGGTCAATTTAGGATGACAAGATTGCCTATGGGACTCAAAATAAGTCCTTCTGCTTTCTCTAGAGCCATGAGTATAGCGATGTCAGGCTTAAATTACACAAAATGCTTAGTTTATCTTGATGATATATGTGTATTCGCGAATAATTTATCAAATCACAATCAAAATTTAATAAAAGTATTACAGAGGTTGCGAGAAGTCAATTTGAAACTTAATCCTAATAAATGCGAATTTTTAATGAAAGAAATGTTGTATTTAGGGCATGTTATCTCAGCAAAAGGAGTATCTCCAGATCCTGAGAAGATTAAAGTATTGCAAAACTATCCCATCCCAAAAGATGCTGTAGAAACTAAGAGGTTTGTAGCATTTGCTAACTACTATAGAAAATATATTCAAAACTTTTCACATATAGCTAATCCTTTAAATAAACTCACAAGAAAAGGAGTATCTTTTATGTGGACTCCAGAATGTCAAAAATCATTTGAAACCCTAAAAGAAGCGTTAATATCCCCACCAATTTTGCAATATCCAGATTTTTCTCCAAGTAATACATTTATTTTAAAAACAGACGCTTCAGGTAAAGCAATTGGATATATTCTTTGTAATGGTAATGGGTGTCCTGTAGCTTATGCAAGTAGATCTATAAATAAAGCAGAAGTCAATTATGCAACAATTGAAAAAGAATTATTGGCTATTGTGTGGTCCGTAAAACATTTCAGACCATATCTTTATTCTAGACGATTTGTCATTTTGACAGATCACCGCCCACTTATTTATTTATTTGGGATGACCAACCCTTCGAGTAGATTAACTAAATTTAGGTTAGTATTAGAAGAATATGATTTTGTAGTTAATTATATAAAAGGAAAAGACAATGTGGAAGCAGACGCTTTGTCTAGGATAGAAATGTCATCTGAAGAGCTAAAAAATATAGGTAACAAAAATGAGTTAGTAAACGTAGTAACAAGGTCTCAAACGAAAAAACAAATACAATTAACAGAGTTAGAAACGGCGAATATTAATTCTTCTACTAGGTCTGATCACCCTGGATTGGTGGAATTGTTAAAGCCAAATAAAAACGCGGTAGAATTACAATTAATTAGCAGCGAACAATTGGAGAAAGTTACAAATAAACAACATATACATAGACAACATAATTTTATTTACGATTTGGAAGAGCAAATTATTTATGTAAAAAGAGAATCTCGATCAACGTGCGCTCTAGGGACATCGTTGAGAGAACTCATAGTTATTTGTTTTACGCTTGTTGTTTCAATCTTTCAAGTTAGGGTTCCTTAGGTCTTCCCGTCTGAACTTAACCCCCTAGCCGTGTGTTATCTAGAGGCCAATTTAAATACGAATTGGGCCCCTATATATAACCCGCGGTTACCGCTAAGAGTGGACTTTAGGGCCAGTCAAAAGGACCCATAATCTCACTCTTAACACTATATGCAAAAAATATCATATTACTGAAATGTATATTATAAAAAATTTAAAAGGCGCGTCTTCACTTATAATAGATATAATGCTGCACAAGCAAGAATTCGAGGAATGTAAAATAGGTATAACTATTATAAAGGGGGTAGAAAGGGTCACGAGTTATGAAAATAGACAGTTGATTTTAAATGATTTTCACATTTTACCTACTGGGGGTTACGCTGGAATAAAAAGAATGTATAATAATATTAAGCAATATTATTACTGGTTAGGTTTATATGAGGATGTGGTTAAATTTTTAAGAAAATGTGATGATTGTCAAAGATTTAAGCATTCTATTTTAGCAAAAGAACCCATGACAATCACAACTACAGCAACCTCATCATTTGAAAAAGTTCATTTAGATTTAGTTGGTCCGTTTGAAGCTGATTATGAAAATAACCGATACATCTTAACGGTGCAATGTGATTTAAGTAAATATGTAGAGGGGTATGCATTACCTAATAAAGAAGCAGTAACAGTTGCAAAAGCTTTTGTAGAAAACTTTATATTACGTTATGGTATATCTCATGAAATATTAACCGATCAAGGAACTGAATTTATGAACACAGTATTTACGGAGATTTGTAAAATGTTAAAAATTCAAAAATTAAATTCAGTTGCTTATCATCACGAAACGTTAGGACAAATCGAAAATAATCATAAACATTTTGGAGCATTTTTAAGAATTCAAACAGCGAACAATCCTGGAAATTTCAGTACTTGGATTTCTTATTGGTGTTTCGCGTACAATACAACGGTACATTCAGAAACGAAATATACTCCTTATGAGCTAATATTTGGTAAAAAGTGTAATATACCAACAAACATTTCTTGCAGCATAGATCCGTTGTACACTTTTGAAAATTATCCATCTGAATTAAAATATCGGCTACAGCAAGCATGGAAAGATGCTCATGAAAATTTATAAGAGTCAAAGAACAAACGGAAATTAACATATGATAAGAAAACTAAAAGTATAAATTATAAGGTAGGAGATAAGGTACTTGTAAGAAATGAAATTGGGAATAAAAGGGAATCTTTGTTTTTGGGGCCATATAAAATTATAAGAGAAGAATCTCCAAATCTTGCTTTAGAAATAGAAGGAAATGAAAAGTTAGTTCATAAAAATAGAGTTAAGTTGTATTATGAATAGAAAAAAATTTTAATTTAGGAAATTAAATTTTTTCTCAAAATCCTCGAGGAAGATGTAATGCCGGCCTTAGTTATTAAGTTTAAAATAGGCTTAAGTATAATTTTAATATTTGTAAATATAAATCATAATATTGTAACTAATTATTGTTAACGAAGAACTATGCAGTTAAGTAGGTTACCGGTATTGACACCTAAGCAATATGAGGTAATTTGTTTAATTAGATGGTTTTTCCAATATAGACTGCAAGGTTCAATGAAAGAACGAATGCAGTAATTCTTTGTAATGTAACCCATATTCAAGTTAAAAATAAATGATGATATATATTCGATTCGACTTTGGTTTCATTAAATAAATAGAAGATAGTCTCCTGTCCTAACATTACAATTGTATTGTTTTGGTGCTGGGCATGCCAACTGAGGGTAGTTTCTACAACATACATGCTGGGAGAAACTAGAGAAAGAGTGGTGCAGCAATACAGATACATTCGGGATGTTATAAGCTGGAAACTAATTAATGAAAATGATCAGTTCATTTTAGGTCATTTTTATGAATTTATTAATAGGCTCAACTTTTGTTTAGCCGAAATCTGTGCGTAACATGATCTTATGATGTAAGTGGACAAAAGGCGCGCCCGGCCGACGTTTCGAAATTGGCACAAGCGTATTTCGAAACGTCGGCCAGGCGCGCTCGCTTTGCTCGCTTTCCTCTGTAGTGGTTAGGAGGTGGATGGGAAGAGTTTAGCGTGCTCTTATAATGTAAGTAAAAAAAGGCGCGCCCGGCTGACGTTTTGAAACGCGCGCGCGAATTTCGAAACGTCGGTCGGGCGCGCTCGCTTTGCTCGCTTTTCTCTGTAGTGGTTAGGAGGTGGATGGGAGGAGTTTAGCGTGCTCTTATAATGTAAGTGAAAAAAAGGCGCGCCCGGCCGACGTTTCGAAATTCGCGCGCGCGAATTTCGAAACGTCGGCTGGGCGCGCTTGCTTCGCTCGCTTGCCTCTGTAGTGGTTAGGAGGTAGGTAAGAGGAGCGTAGCGTGATATTATGTAGATGGTTGCCATGGTAATAGTTTTTACGTAACTGATTTCGGCTAAACAAAATTTGACCCTATTAATATACAGGGTGTCCCGAAATTAGACGATCATATTTTAACAGCGTAATCTACATCCTAAAATAGGAGTAAAAGTTTATATAAACATAGGTCCGAAAATTCGTTTTCGAGATACAGGGTGTTACAAGTGAAGTCCTGATGGCACATTTTTGTAAATATTTTCTAAAATTTCTTTAGTCACCGGTTTTCCAAAGTTAAAAAAAATTAAAATTTTGATTCCACAGGCCCACTAATTATTGTTTGCACTTTCGAATAACTGATCATGAAATGTTCAAATGCTTTTCTCTTGAAAATGGTGCGTCCTAGCGAGATGCAACAAATGTAGCTTTATTATAAAGAAAATACTGATTTTTCAAAATTTATAGTCAAAAATGTTAAAAACTGTCAACAAAAAAAACTTAGGGCAATTTTACCCTAAGCCCCCTTTAATTTACCCACCTATGAAGATGATCAATAATTGGGTTTAAGTTCATTTAAATAGAGCATAAAAAGGTAAGCATTTGTACCAAATTTTCCTTAGTTATCTTTAAACGTTTAGAAAATATTTACAAAAGTGTGTCATCAGGACTTCACTTTTAACACCCTGTATCTCGGAAAAGTAATTGTTCAGACCTATGTTTATATGAACTTTTATTCCTATTTTAAGATGTAGATTACGCTGTTAAAATATGACCGTCTAATTTCGGGACACCCTATATTTATATAATATTTAGGTATGTTTTTTTAGGGGGAAACGGACACATTGTGCAGATTGACGAATCTGTAATGACTAAAAGAAAATACAATCGGGGTCGGTGTATTCCGGAAAAATGAATTCTCAGAATCTACGACATTACGCAAAAAAAAGGTTATGTAAGATATGTAAAAAACAGGAAACAAACAACTTTGATACCAATAATTCGCCGCATTGTTCGTCCAGGTACTGAAATTTGGACTGACCAATGGAATGGATATAATCAATTGAAAAATATTGGTTATATCCATAAAACATTTAACCATTCCAAATATTTTCGAGATTCCGAAACAGGTGTCTGTACGAACCATATGGAGGGTTATTGGTCATGCTTAAAACGTTATATTAGACAACTTGGTGTCATGAATTCTAAATTTTTGCCGGAATACATCGACACTTTTATGTGGAAGGAAAGATATAGAAAAAGTGCCAAAGATAGATTAAAAAATTTTACTTTGCACATATCACATAAATATTAATGGTTCTTTGTTTATATGTTTAATTTGTTCTTGTTTATTTGTTCTAATTAATCCAATTTTTTGAAAAATTCCCATTTGTAATATATATTGTTTAAGCTGATATGATCATATTTTATTATTTGATCTATGTTAGAGGTTGGGGAGTGATGTTTGATATCGATTATACTATTTGAACTGCAATGATTCCAGGCCGTATATAAGTGCCCTGTATGACCGGGTAGTATGAAGGTCGCAACCCGCCTTAGAAATTTCACCTTTACTATCAACAGCTGTTGTTTGACAGGTCCTTAGAGAAAATGTTAGGAATGTTGACGTTAGAAATAATTGGAATTCCTAAAATTGTCACGTAAGAAATGCATAGACGGATTTTAAGAAAATTGATATTAAAGTAGTTAGGATGAACCGAAAATTCGGAAAATCAATAGGGTTCTAAGTTAGAAGTAATTATTCAAGAAATCAGAACTTTCGTTCTACATTTATCGTGCCGGCATACATACACACAGACGAGCCGACGAAATTTTGTTCTGCATTTTCGGCCCCGTAACAAGCGCCTCAGTAAAATCCATTATTAGGCAAAAACTAAATATTAAAAAATATTTAAAATCTACTGTCACTTTACAGTATATCATGTCACCATAATAAAATTACCAATCGCAGTAAACTAGTACATAAACGTCACACCACCTGCATTGGCAAATTAGTGCAAGTGAAAAAGTGAACATTTAAAAGCGATTAAATTTATTTCAATTAGTGACCGCCAAGATTTTTTGTTATTTTTAAGCTTCCAATGACATATACTTCCACATAAACTAAAAATTTTAGTAATGCGCGGATTCACTCTAAACTGCATTTTTCCTTTCTTTTCCATGCTTGTTGCTTTTCTTTTAACCCTACACTATCAGTTTTTTTATTTTTTATTGTATGAATTTCTTAAAAAATATTCATCATTAATGACCGAATTTTAATTTTGGAAAAATTGCTTCCCCTTTTCGTCCTAATATTAGATTTCGACACGTCCATATTTAAGTTTTTTCGAATAATTTTAATTTTTATAAACTTTTTACAGTTTTAAAACTTTGAACTGTCTTCCGTTTATTTGATTTTGACATATCACAAATAATCTGTAAAATTTCATTGCTGCCAACCCCCGTTAAACAATGATTTCGTAATTGAGTATAAATTAGGCCAGAAAGTACCCAATATGATTTAATCATGGTTAACTAGCTTAATTAAATTTAGCGTCCGATTCCTTAATCATGTATTTAAACAGAGACAGAAAGTAACGGCCCTTAAAACAATACACTTTCATTAAAAATTAAAATAATAATATTTACAAAAGCTTACCTTGTGATATAACAATGTGTGCAACTGCAATAAAAAATATTATTTAAATATAACTCAAACTTTTAAATAATTAATTAAATAAAACAGATTTTTGAAAATCCAAAGGATATACAGTGTACTTATGGTTGGAAGCACATGGAAAAAAAATTATTATTGATTTAGGTCCGTGAAGTTAGCACCGCCAAATCCGAATTTTTATAAAAATAAATTGCCAATCGTTTGTCCACGATTTGTCCACGATTGTCCAACAAAAATTTTCGTTTGTCCACCCTTCAAAAAAAAGTTATAGCAAATTTAAAAATTTGAGCCAAATTTCACAGCACCGCCATAAAAGCTTTTTGATAATTTCATAGTGGTATTCGATTGTTCACGATTAGTCCAGGTTTGTCCAACCAAAATTTTCGTTTGTCCACCCCCCAAAACCGAGATATTTACAAAAATAAAAAATAATACAGGTGGTCTTTGGGGACAACCATAATACATTTCATACGAATTAGATACGACAATCGTTTGTCGTCAAATTATTTTCGTTTGTCCGGGCCCAATTTTTATTTGACCTCCCTTTAAAAACAAATTATAGCATATTTAAAAATTTTAGTCAAATTTCACAGCACCGCCAAAAAAAATTTTTGATAATTTTAATGTGGCATTCGATTGTCCACGATTTGTCCACGTTTGTCCAACCAAAATTTTCGTTTGCCTACCCCCCAAAACCGGGATATTTAAAAAATAAAAGAAATAATGCAGGTGGTCTTTAAGGACAACCTTAATTCATTTCATAATTTTGGTTGGACAAACGTGGACTAATCGTGGACAATCGAATACCACTTTAAAATAATCAAAAAGCTTTTATGGCGGTGCTGTGAAATTTTGCTCAAATTTTTAAATTTGCTCTAACTTTTTTTTGAAGGGTGGACAAACGAAAATTTTGCTTGGACAAACGAAAATAATGTGTGGACAAACGATTGTCATGTCTAATTCGTATGAAATGAAATAAGGTTGTCCTTAAAGGCCACCTGCCTTATTTCTTTTATTTTTTAAATATCCCGGTTTTGGGGGGTGGACAAACGAAAATTTTTATTGGACAAACTTGGACAAATCGTGGACAATCGAATGCCACATTAAAATTATCAAAAAGTTTTTTTGGCGGTGCTGTGAAATTTGACTAAAATTTTTAAATATGCTATAATTTGTTTTTGAAGGGTGGACAAACGAAAATTTTGCTTGGACAAACGAAAATAATGTGTGGACAAACGATTGTCATGTCTAATTCGTATGAAATGAATTAAGGTTGTCCTTAAAGACCACCTGCATTATTTCTTTTATTTTTTAAATATCCCGGTTTTGGGGGGTAGACAAACGAAAATTTTTGTTGGACAAACGTGGACAAATCGTGGACAACCGAATGCCCCATTCAAATTATCAAAAAGTTTTTTTGGCGGTGCTGTGAAATTTGACTAAAATTTTTAAATATGCTATAATTTGTTTTTGAAGGGTGGTCAAATAAAAATTGGGCCTGGACAAACGAAAATAATGTGTGGATAAACGATTGTTGTGTCTAATTCGTATGAAATGTATTATGGTTGTCCCCAAAGACCACCTTTATTATTTTTTATTTTTGTAAATATCTCGGTTTTGGGGGTTGGACAAACGAAAATTTTGGTTGGACAAACGTGGACTAATCGTGGACAATCGAATACCACTTTGAAATTATAAAAAAGCTTTTATGGCGGTGCTGTGAAATTTGGCTCAAATTTTTAAATTTGTTATAACTTTTTTTTGAAGGGTGGACAAACGAAAATTTTTGTTGGACAATCGTGGACAAATCGTGGACAAACGATTGGCAATTTATTTTTATAAAAATTCGGATTTGGCGGTGATAACTTCACAGAACTTATTGATTTTAGGGAAAAAAGTTATTCTTAGTCATCAGATATCAAATTTTTTTAAGCCGAGGTTTGTCAAAAAATAATGAATTTTGCTCAAGAGTAAAGTACGTTTATTTTTGACAAAATCGAAAATTTTCATTAAGAAAATTGCTAAATTCTTCACAAACATCAAGAAAAGGAAAGCGTTTCATATTTATAGTAGAGAAGAGAGAGAAAAAATTATGGATTACCGTAATTAGGTGGATCAATGCAATTTCTAGAAAAATCTGATATTTCAGATAGATCGGTGTAATTGCATATTAAAATGTAATTTTTAATTCTAATCAACTTTTCTTAATGAAAATTTTTGATTTTGTCAAAAATAAACGTACTTTACTCTTGAGGAAAATTCATATTTTTTGACAAACCTCGTATACGGCTTGAAAAATTTGATATCTGATGACTGTATTTTAAGTTTTGGGTCGTGCTGGACGTTTTGTCAAAAATAACTTTTTTTCATAAAATCAATATTATTTTTTTTTTCCATATGGTTCCAACTTAAGTAGATATACAGGGTGTCTGTAAAAGGTCTTTACAAAAACATACCACATATTAGACCAAAATAAGTCGATTTAAGTAAAATTACCTTAGTACAAAGTTGCTTCGTTTGGGCTCCAGAGGGCCTTGAAGTTACATTTTTTAAATCGTTTTTCCCATATAAATTTAAAACGGCATATGCAATTTTGCTGAAATTTCGTATATTGGTAGAGTTTTATGTGGCAAAAAAAATGTTATTAAAATTTTGTCCGATAATAATACATAGGCGTAGAACTTGATTTTTTAAATAATTGCACCTTTAAAAATTCTACGCCAATGGAAAAAAAGGAGTTTGGGTATGAAATTTAGATTGCGCAACTCATTTTATTTAAAAAGGTACTCTTGATATGACTCGATTACTCTCATGGTTTTGACGAAATTTGCATTTTAGTAATTTTAGAACATAAACAATAATTATTAAAATACAAACTTTGTCAAAACCATGAGAGTAAATCGAGTGTTATCAAGGGTACTTTTTTGTAGTAAATAAGTACCCAATCCAAATTTCATACTCAAACCCCTTTTCTGCCATTGGCGTAGAATTTTTAAAGGTGCAATTATTTAAAAAATCAAGTTCTACGCCTATGTATTATTATCGGACCAAATCTTATACGATAAAAAACATAAAAATGTACTTTTTTCATATCTTTTTCAACACCTCTGATCGAGACTTTTAACAAAAATATTCGATTCTTGCCATGTACGATTTTTTGAGGAATATTAATTATTTGCCTGCAATACCTATACAAAAACATTTATTGTTGGTTTCCATAGTTTCATCTAAATAAAAATATTATCAAGTTTTAACACATAATCTCTTGTTAACGATTAAAATTGTTCTATCTGACTTAATAATTAAAAAAACAAATGCGTGGTTTATTCATATGGCTGTACAATATACCAATGCAGAATATACCGATATGTTACTGACATTAGGATTTTGTGAAGGAAATGATCGAGAAAGTGTCAGGGTGTACTCTGAAAGGTTTCCAAATCGTCGTGTACCCAGCCACCCAACTTTTGCTGCTGTTGAGAGACGTATTCGGGAGACCGGTTCCTTTGCTCCCAACACTGTTGATAATGGAAGAGAACGTTTTGTAAGGATTTCTGAAGTTGAAGAAGACATTTTAGAACGTGTTGAAGAAGATCCAAAATTAAGCACCAGACGAATTGGAAGGGAACTAGGAGTAAGTAAAGATGTCGTTCATAAAGTGCTTAGAGAACAATTGCTATATCCATACCATAAGAAGCCAGTAGAAGAATTATTAGTCCATGATCCTCAAATTCGTTTGGGTTTTTGTCGATTTGTTAATATGCAAAGAGAAAGAGATCCAAACTTTGTCAAGAAGGTTCTCTTTACCGATGAAGCGGGTTTTACAAGAAGAGGTATAACTAATACCCATAATGAACATGTTTTTACCGTTGAAAATCCGCATGCAATAAAGGTAAACCATTTTCAGCACGAATTCAAAATTAATGTGTGGGCTGGAATAATTGGTAATTTCATTGTTGGTCCTGTCACACTTCCACCAAGATTAACTGGAGAAAATTATTTGGATTTTCTACAAAATACGTTGCCAGAATTGTTAGAAAATATACCTCTCCAACTTCGGAGAGATATGTGGTTTATGAAAGATGCAGCTCCACCACATTTTTCTTTAAACTTTAGAAACCACTTGAATGAACAATATCCACACAAATGGCTAGGCAGAGGTAATGACGCACCTGTAAACTGGCCACCACGTTCCCCAAACCTAACACCGATGGATTACTTTTTATGGGGACATCTGAAATCCACAGTTTACAGGGAACCTGTAGAAAATGAGGAACAACTCTGGCAACGTATTCAAGATGCAATAAACAATCTTAGAGGTATTGAAGAAGTTATGGAAAGGATACATTTTAATTTTCTTCCACGTATAAATCTTTGTATGTGTGAAAATGGTGAACATTTTGAACAATTTTTGTAAAATCTCTATTTTGATTATGTTGTAAATAAATATTTTTGTGAAACCTATACACTCTAAATTATTAAAACATAATTTAGCGAAAACCATTAGAGTAATCGAGTCTTATCAAGAGTACCTTTTTTAAAGTAAATGAGTTGCGCAATCTAAATTTCATACTCAAACTCCTTTTCTTCGATTGGCGTAGAATTTTTAAAGGTGCAATTATTTAAGAAATCAAGTTCTACGCCTATGTATTATTATCGGACAAAATTTTAATACCATTTTCTTTGCCACATAAAACTCTACCAATATACCAAATTTCAGCAAAATCGCATATGCCGTTTTAAATTTATATGGGAAAAACGATTTAAAAATTGTAACTTCAAGGCCCTCTGGAGTCCAAACGAAGCAACTTTGTACTAAGGTAATTTTACTTAAATCGACTTATTTTGGTCTAAGGAATATGTGGTATGTTTTTGTAAAGACCTTTTACAGACACCCTGTATAAAATACCGGCTGTTCTAAATTAAAGCGTTACAGCTATATACCGCTTTTTGTAAAAAAAAAAACGTTTCAGACGAAAGTTTTATAGTTTTGTAGGGAAAAACTTTTGGCTAAAATCGTTTTTTATAGCTAACCATAATATGGCCAACTTTTTTTTCGCGCAGCAACATTTTCAAGTAGCTGTTACTCAAAAAGTAAGTCCAATAAAAAAAATATTTTCTTTAAAAGTTTCTTATTTTTTTATGTACTTTAAGAATATGTAAGAAAAAATGGAATTCCCATTTAAAAAAACAAAGTTCACCTCGATATGGCCATATTATGCTCAGCTATAAAAAAATGAATTTAGCCAAAATGTTTCCCCCAAAAAACTATAAAACTTTTGTCTGAAACTTTTTTTTCTAAAATGCATATTTTCGGAGGTATTTAACTGTAACACTTTAATTTGAACACCCGGTATAATATACAGTGCTTCTCAAAAGTCTCCTTCCCCCTCTTTTGTTTTGAACGGTGATACTTGAACTGATGAAATTTGGAGGGTGAAAATGAACTATTGTAAGCTTCTCTACTAGTGGTAACAGGTGACGTAATAGGCATCGGTGACATCACCAGGCAACTGAAACCAATAATATTAAATTGGACCTTATATTAAGTGACACCTCGTTTGAAAGGTATTTAGAATAACTATTCAATCATACTATATTTTTTTATTTACGATGTCTTTGATGGTTAAAATAATCTCCCATTTAATATTATTGGTTCCAGTTGCCTGGTGACGTCACCGATGCCTATTAGGTCATCTGTTACCACTAGTAGATAGAGAAGCTTACATTAGTTCATTTTTACCCTCCAAATTTCATCAGTCTGTATCACCGTTCAAAAGAAAAGAGGGGAAGGGGACTTTTGAGAAGCACTGTATAATATATAATTATATATTATATTGAATATCTAGGGTGAATCCTAAGTTGATACTATTTTATCTGTGTAAAAAAAGTCGTTGAAATAAACATCTTTTTCAAATTTCCAAATATATTTATTGACAAAACTCAAAATTAACAAAGATAAAGAATTAATAAATCTAAAACCAGGACTGAAAATATGTACGAAAAATTATTCGAATATGAATCACGAATATTATAAAGCAGTGACCGCATTTCCTTAGTAGGTCAGTAGTCTGTCCAGTATCGTAAATTGAAAATTACGTGCGTTTAGAGAAACACATTTTAAATAATAATGTTAGATAAGTACGCGATTGATTGTATATCAGGTAGGATAAGTCAAAGAAAACAACTGCTAGAAAATCAATTGTAAGTATCACGCAGTGTTTATTTTTGTGAATGGTTCTGACAATGTATAAATGTATTCAACATTTTTCGACGAAAGTTATACAGAGCCGTCATGGATATATTTTGGAATTAATTATTGCAAGTTTTTATTTTTGAGTTTTTTTGAAAAAGTATCAATTTTTGTATATTAAATTTATCATGAACATAAAAACAACTAACATTGATATATATAAATTAATACACATGTAGGTATAATCTGTATGAATTTAATACACAAATATTTAGTTAAGTTTAAAATAAAATATAACGGTTTAAAACTGCAATGTAAAAATAAAACAGAAAAGTAATAAGTTCAGTTTGATTTTTAACTCCGCTTAACAAAAATTGTTTTGGCATGTATACGAAAATATTGAAATAGTCTTTTATTTACCTGTTGCTAAAGTAATTGCTATCAATTTTAAGGAATTTACAGTCATGGTAGGGTAGTGTCTTTAAATTATAGCACACAAACGTCGGCTTACTTATATACTTATATGCATTTATGTAGAAAAATTTGGACATTAATTTGTTTATTCATTTAATATTACGGTATCAATTATTTATGCAAGCCGTAAATTATAATTTTACGAGGTAAAAACAAAAAAAATCAAAAACTACCGTGCCTTTTGTTTTCATATTTTTCATATTCTTCTCACATCTAACAGGAAAATAATTATTGTGATCCTAACGCAAAAACAACATTGTTCTAATATAAATAATTCCCTTCGTTGTTCACATGGATGGAAAACGTTTCATTACTATGTTACGTTTATTTATTTTAAACAGTTTAATTATTATAGTTTATATTCACTAAATACACCAACTTATTTTATAAATAATTTATTTATAATCAAACTGTACTAATATATATTTACTTTAACAAAGAAACCATTTGAAAATCAACGAACGAGGAGATTTAAGGCTGGCGATGGCCCATGTTAATTCCCCGTATATGCAGAGGTTACTTTTGACGAAGCTTTCGGAAAAAGTATATTTCGTAGCATTAATTTTAATATAGAAATCAGTTCATGAATTATGCCTACGGGTTGTAAAGAAATCTAAAGGAATAGAGTTTTTCAAAAATACTCGAAAAATGACTTTGATCATCGGTATCCAAACCACATAGAAACCCTTGACTTGTCGACGTATTTACTTTAAAACTAAACATATTTAGATGTTTTATTTTCTGTAGTGGTTAAGAAGTAGGTGGTACGAGAGTTTCGTGCTTTTATGGTTTATGTTCAAAAAGCGCGCGCCCGTCCGACGTTTCGAAAGTCGCGCGAATTTCGAAACGTCGGCCGGGCGAGCTCTTTTTGCCCCTATACCATAAGATCACGAAACGCTCATCCCACCCACTTCCTAACCACTACAGAAGCAAGCGAGCGAAGCGAGCGCGCCCTGCCGACGTTTCCAAATTCGCGCGAATTTCGAAACATCGGCCGGGCACGCTCTTTTTCTATCTACACCATAAGAACACTCGACCCACTCACCTCCTAACTAAGCTAGAAGACAAAGTGATATTTTAGTTAACCATTCCAAGCGCATGCCAGTCCGTGAATATACAACAAGAAGACGAAGCAAAGACTTCTCGTAGGGTAACGGCTTCGCCATACCTAGCCATATTTAGCTACACCGACCGGCATGGACTCCAACGGCATAGACACAGCTCAAATTGAAATAAAAAGTCTCCTATTCTGGTATTATCATCTGCGCATGTGTAAGCATGGAATGTTTTAGATGTAAAAAGGGTGTGTTTGCTTCTCTTGCTCTCTCCTGTGCTTGTCAAGACTCACGTGGGATGAACAGACGGTAAAAGTGCGCCCGGTCGAAATTCGCGCGAATTTCGAAACGTCGGCCGGGCGCGCTCGCTTGCTTCTATAATGGTTAGGAAGTGAATGGTACGAGCGTTTCGTGCTTTTATGGTATATGTTCAAAAAGCGCGCGCCCGGCCGACGTTTCGAAATTCGCGCAAATTTCGAAACGTCGGCCGGGCGCGCTCGCTTTGCTCGCTTGCTTCTGTAGTGGTTAAGAAGTAGGTGGTACGAGAGTTTCGTGCTTTTATGGTATATGTTCAAAAAGCGCGCGCCCGTCCGACGTTTCGAAAGTCGCGCGAATTTCGAAACGTCGGCCGGGCGCGCTCGCTTCGCTCGCTTGCTTCTGTAATGGTTAGGAAGTGAATGGTACGAGCGTTTCGTGCTTTTATGGTATATGTTTAAAAAGCGCGCTTGGCCGACGTTTCGAAATTTGCGCGAATTTCGAAACGTCGGCCAGGCGCGCTCGCTTCGCTCGCTTGCTTTTGTAGTGGTTAAGAAGTAGTTGGTACGAGAGTTTCGTGCTTTTATGGTATATGTTCAAAAAGCGCGCGCCCGGCCGACGTTTCGAAATTCGCGCGAATTTTGAAACGTCGGCCGGGCGCGCTCGCTTTGCTCGCTTGCTTCTGTAATGGTTAGGAAGTGAATGGTACGAGCGTTTCGTGTTTTTATGGTATATGTTCAAAAAGCGCGCGCCCGGCCGACGTTTCGAAATTCGCGCGAATTTCGAAACATGGGTCGGGCGCGCTCGCTTTGCTCGCTTATGCTGTGTTTAGGAAGTGGGTGGAACGAGCATTCAGTACTATTAGGGTGTAGGTATAACAAGAGCGCGCAGAGCCTGGCGTTTGTTTATTACATCTACATTCAGATCTAATTCTCCATCACGTGATAAAAATTCACAACATCTCAGATGCATCCGATGTGGATTCTCAAACGCGGCATTTATAAGCTTACCACGTGATAAAATGTCAATGACAAGTTAGAAGTTTATACTTTATAAATTGACTTTTGAGACTACAAATCAACCTAAATTTGAAATCTAAACAAAAATTAAACAAACTAATCACTTTTATATTCATGATAGCATAAACAAAGGATAAATTGACCAACTTGGCTTCACAGAACACTTACTTTCTGGCATAGAACGAACATCTCATTCACATCTCTTTTCAAATCGAGATGTAAAAAATGTAATCTGAACAGGTACATCTGGGATAAACAAACGTAGATGTACTAGATGTGTCCGATGTGGATAAAAAAACGCTCCAGATGTAAAAAATGCATCCGATGTGGATTCTCAAACGCGGCAAAAGAAATGCCTTAAAAGTATGAAACAAGTGACGTCACAGTTAACCTTGTTGATAGTACTCTTTGGGTAAGTTCGGTTTGGAACTCGACAGATCGGACAGAGCGCGCACGGAGTGCGTGACGTCATAGACAAAGTTCGCTTTTTTTATAATTTCAAGACGAACACAAGGGGAATGACAAATAAAATTAGTGATAGTTTGCACTTGAATACACTTTTGTTTGTGTATGGACTGTAAAAAATAATTTTAATCAAATGGGAAATAGTTATAACAAAAACAAACAAGAAATAATACGTGTAAAAACTGATTAATCATAAGATTAGAATATTGACATTTGACATTTTTGACACATTCCGGCTGAGTTCGGTTTGGCGTTCGCTGTACTCAGAGTGCACTCGGTATGCCTTGATTGTGGTCTCCTTGACACTCAGAGCGTACTCTTTTGTGTTCGGTTTGCCACAGATCACGTACTCAGAGCCCGCTCACTCTTCCCCGAGTTGGCCGATGGAGATCAGCGGGTATCTGTAGGAATGTGTCAAAAATGTCAAATGGCAATTTTCTGATCGGTGATTAATCAGTTTTACACGTAATATTTCTTGTTTGTTTCTGTTATAACTATTTTCTATTTGATTAAAATTATTTTTTACAGTCCATAGACACCCACAAAAGTGTATTCAAGTGCAAACTATCACTAGTGTCATATGTCATTCCTCTTGTGTTCGTCTTGAGATTCTAAAAAGAGTGTACTCTGTCTATGACGTCACGCTCTGTGCGATCCGTCGAGTTCCAAAGCGGACTTACCCTCCTATAGATACTTGCTGATCTCCACCAGTCAACTCGGGGAAGAGTGTGCCTGCTCGGAGTACGTGATCTGTGGCAAGCCGAACACAAAAGAGTACGCTCCGAGTGCCAAAACGATCACAATTGAGGCATACCAAGTGCACTCTGAGTACAGCGAACGCCAATCCGAACTCAGCTTTTAAAGTTAGCTGGTTGACTGTCATCATTTGTCAAACAAATAAATTCAAACAACACAAATTATGTTTCAAAGTTTTCGAAAAGTATTGTTTATTATTTTATAGATGACGTAATATTAATATTTAAAAATAATGTACTACAACAATTCAATCAAAATGGATAAATAAATCATTGGGTGTGAACGAAAATAAATTAATAGAACTGATTTCTTTTTCATTGATTTTAGTTGGACACTTGGCAACACCGCACTAATTTATATTGACAGAGCATGAAAGACATAATTCTAAATTTTAATGAATAAGTTTACACAAATGATCACTTAATGATCCTCATAAGACTTTATTATGTAATTTTTAAAAAAAAACGTTAATTTATGGGGTTTCCGGTGGTATATTTGAAAAATACTCTCCTTCCTAAAGACTAAAATGTAAGTTTTGTAAAAAAATATGTATTTTTAAGAAAAGGGCGTCTTCGCAATAATTACCAAATTTTTTAAACGTTAACTAGTCTCACTGCTCCAGATTAACTATCCAATAATACATACAAGGAATTATTGTCTCTTTTAAAATTACATCTAAGTCCCAAACCTAATGAAATTTCCGAGCAACATAAATTTTTCTCAAGGATTCAATTGGAAGGTGAAACAATCGATCAATATCAGGCTTAGGGTGCTTCATTTTCAGGCAATATTTTTTTTCTGTGCTACCTGAAATTCTAAAACTTTATAAAAAATAAAACATTATGCCGCCGGGTAAAAGGTTCTAAATGCAATAGCGACTTAGCTCATTTAAAAATTCGATTTCTCATTTAAATAACATGGGAAAAATTTTTTGTTGGTTTCAACTTAATTTTTCGATATTAAAACAAATTTTTTAGGAGAAACCTGTATATAGCTTTTGTAGGGCATAAAATTCGCTACAAAAAGTTTTTCTGAATCAATCCTCTCCGACTAACAGTTTTTGAGTTAAATCTTCTTTAAACAAAAATTTATTATTTATACATATAATAATAACTTATTATAAACATTAGGACGCTACAGTCGAGTCGTAATATGATTCAGGTTTTTAATTCCAAAAACTAGTTTTAAATTAATTTAATAAATATAAATTTCAATTAATAATCATGATATAATCAAATTACCAATATGCTAAAATTTTAATTATTGTCTATATTCTAATTTTAAAATCTTTTAGTTTTATTTCTAACCACAGTGACGCTACTCTTGACTTCGTCTATACGTCCATTGATGTAAACAGAAGTTTTTGCTCTTCAATCGTATTGACTAGCATTGATTGTTGATAATTGTTAATAAATTTTAACATAAAAAAGATTTGATGTAAACTATAATTAATATTCATATTTCTATCTCTATAACTTAAAAACTGTTAGTTGGAGAGGATTTATTTACAGAAACTTTTTGTAGCAAATTTCATGCCCTACAAAGCTATTCACGGGGTTTTCCTAAAAAAAATTTTTTTAATATCGAAAAATTAAATAGAAACAAAAAAAAAATTTTTCCTATGTTATTTAAATAGGAAATCGAATTTTTTAATGAGCTAACTCGCTATTGCATTTAGAACCTTTTACCCGGCGGCATAATGTTTTATTTTTTATAAATTTTTAGAATTTCAGGTAGCACAGAGAAAAAAAAATATTGCCTGAAAATGAAATTCAGGCTGAACTCAAACATCTCACGGTAAATTGTAATTTCTTATGTGAACATTGCAAGAAATCTACCTCTGATATACACTTACATGATCAATTTATAAGATTTGTACAATCTAATGAAATTCGAGAAAAATTATTACAAACTACAAGTGATCCTACAAATTCAAAACCCCCTGCTTTTTCTGATGTTGTTTCCATCGCTTCATCGCATCGATTGAAGCATCGAAACTGAACTCAAGGTCAATGCAAGTGACACAAAATATAAACAAAGTTTCCAAAACCAACAATAATCAACAAACATATAAATCAAGTTTTCAACAATTTAAGTGTTTTCGATGTAGAAATAATCACAAAGCTTCAGAGTGTCAAACTAAAAACCTTAGCTGTAATTTTTTGTAAGAAGAAAGGTCACTCTGATTTGGTTTGTTTCAAAAAACAACATTTTCAAAACAAGAAAAATTACAATTCGATTGAAATTTGGGAAAATAATGCGTGTTATGACGCGTACGAAGAAGAAGTTACGATTAATTCTCTTCAATATAATAGAAAATTTACAGAAAAAATATTGCTTCCGCTAAAAATTGAAAACGAAGCATGTCAGTTTGAATTAGACATTGGTGCCGCTGTTTCAACTTGTTCAAAAATATTTTTCGATAACCTTAATACAAATTTACAAATCCAACCAACTGAGATAAAATTAAAAACCTATACGGGGGAAATAATTACACCCGTGGGAGAATGTCAAGTACGCATCCAATACGAAAACCAACATGCTAGCGGAAGATTATTTGTAATACCTGATTCTGTTACACCAATTTTCAAAAGAGAATGGCTTCGATTAGTTAAACTAAACTGAGGTGAGATTTGCAAAATCGATGTAGGTACCTAAAGAAAATTACACAGATGAACTTTCCAAATTGCTACATGACTATGATGATTTATTTTTCCAGGAAGTCGGGTTAATCAAAATATATACTTTTTCACTACAATTACAAGATAACACAAAACCCATTTACATCCGAGCTCGGCCAGTTCCTTTTGCTCTTAAGGAAAGCATAGAGAAAGAAATTGATCGTTTGGAAAAATCGGGAATAATTGAGAAGGTCACATATTCAGAATAGGGTACACCCATTGTTCCAATTGTAAAAAAAATAGAAATATTCGCTTATGTGCTGATTATAAAGTTACACTTAATAAACATCTTCAAAATGATAATAACCCAATACCACGTATTGATGATATATTTTCCAAAATGTGCAATGGAACGTATTTCTGCACTTTATATATTAATCAAGCCTACCTATACATGCCAGTTAATGAACAAAGTAGTATGATACAAGCCATCAGTACATCTAAAGGAACATATAGAGTTAAACGATTAATGTTTGGCGTTAAAGTTGCTCCAAATGCATGGCAGCGTTTTATGGATCAAACTCTACATGATTTGCAAGGAGTTGGCTGTTTTTTTGACGATATCGTTATTCAAGGAAGAACATCGTCTGAATTACTTCAAAGGTTACGTAGCGTTTTTATCCGTTTACGTAATAGTGGGCTTCATTTAAATAAGGATAAATGTCAGTTTTTCATAACATCTATATCTTATTTGGGTCATACAATAGACAAAAATGGACTACATCCAATGAAAGAGAAAATTGATGCAATATTACAAAGTTCTAAACCGACAAATGTTAGCGCATTAAGAACCTTCCTTGGTGGTCTTGTCAACTATTACCATCAATTTATACCAAATGTGGCTTCGAAACTCAATCCTTTACATAAACTCTTACAAAAAGACGAAAAATTTAACTGAAGCAAAGAATGCGAAAATGTTTTTCAAGAAATAAAACAAGTCTTAGTTCCATTTAACGTCAACTTAACAGTTACATTAGTCACTGACGCGTCACCAACTGGTTTAGGAGCCGTATTATCAAATATTATGGAAGATGGATCTGAAAGGCCAGTAGCATTTGCATCTAGGTCTTTGACAAAGGCAGAAAAGAACTATAGTCAGCTCGATAAGGAGGCGACTGCTGTTATATGGGGATTACGAAAATTTTTTCAGTACTGCTATGGAAGAGAAATTACGTTAATAGTGGACAATAAACCACTGTCAAGAATTTTCCATCCAGAAAAGAATTTACCGCTTACTTCTGCACTACGATTAGTTCATTATGCAGATTATCTGTCAGGTTTTAAATATAATAGAACAAGATCTACAAGAAGTAGATATAGATGGCGCATTTTTTAAAATCAAATTAATGTTCTTCCAGTTACTGGAGATGAAATTCAAGTAGAAACAATAGCTGATCCAGAATTTCAAGAACTTTACAATTCAATAAAATCTGGTAAATGTAGCCAAAATTCATTATATGAATATTCACTAGAAAACGAAAGTATCTTTTACAACAACAGAGTTGTAATACCAAAACTTTTACGAAAACGAATACTTGAAGAACTCCATGAAGCACACACAGGCATTGTGAAAATGAAAGCTATCGCCAGAAGTTATGTATAGTGGAGGGGAATCGACAAAGATATTGAAGAGATTACGAAATCTTGCAAAAATTGTTGTTCAGTTCAGAACAATCCAAAGAAAGTTCCAACTCGTCATTACATATCGATTATGCTGGTCCGTTTATGGGTACACATTTTTTAATTGTTGTTGATGCCTATACTAAATGGTTTGAAGCTATACCTACTGGTGCAAGTTCATGTACTATACCTGTGGTTGAAAGAGTTTTTCGTGAACGTGAAAATGTTGTGCCGGAAGATAATGGAAATTCAATTATTGAACAATGTCATGAGGATTCCCAAGGTCCAATAAATTCATCTATGAAAAAAAAACGATAATCATAATTCTACAGAGTCCCTTATCAGTAATTCCAATTGTCATGGATTTATTGATGATTCTTCAGTAAGCGACAATAATGTTGATGTTGATAGTAACAAAAAAAATGGAGAATAAAGATTCAGAATTTTCTCGTCGTTCAACAATAGTAAGAAGACCTGTAGAAAGGTTGAACTTTAAAATCATTTTGACAAAGAGAAGTGTTATGTATATTTCGTACTATTTTATATTGTTTACCTTCATCGCCATATCGATGTCATTTTTGATTAATAATTAATTGTCAGTTAGTTTTCAATAAACATATTCTTACAAAATCGAAATTTCTTTCACGTTCTTCGAACTACAAGAATATAACACCCCCCCCCCCCCCCCCCCCCCAACCGAAAATGTGTCTTGGAGCCGCCCTTGATTTCGCCTCCTTATCTCTAGTTTTCATAGATAGAACTGATTAAAAAGGTACCTTTAGCCATATATGAGACGGCAGATTCATAGGCGCAACATATGTATATTAAAAATGTGCAAGTGAAAAATGGAATAATCGTAAATACTTTTCTCTTTGACAATTCTCAAACTAAGTATTATGGGTAAGTATAATATACCAACTCTAACAATCCTCCCCCCTGAGGTTAAACCCAAATCTTTTCTCAGGTTTGACTAGACGTCCACTTCTTGTCTTCAAACCTTCTTCTTCTGTTTCTTCTAGACGTGCCAGTCCATTCACTTCGTCTTCATCACCTTTTTCTTTCCCAACTAGCTTCTGTTTCTGCTCTGAATATTGCTTAAACCGCCTTCTTTTCTAAGAGCTCTTTCCTTTCCTTCATAATGTGAACCTTACTTTCGCAATTTGCGACTACACTATTGCAGTATACATCCATCGCAGTTTGTTCGGGTTACATTCCCATCGTTTACCCGCAATGTTTTTGCATACCATTAGGACTTTTGTGGCCTTGTTTACTACTTCCTTCTTATGTATGTTCCAGAGAAGTTTGTTGTCTAGGGTTAGGCCTAGATATTTGACTTTATTTTTTCATTCTATATCTATCCCGTCTAATTAACCGGTTTTAAGATTAAGTTTTCTTTTCCTTGAAAAGGCTACTAATGTTGTTTTTGTAGGGTTTATTTTAAGTTTCACTTCACGGCATCTACTTTTGGTATGTTTTAGTCCTCGTTGGATATTTCTAAACTTGCCTTTAGAAAATATGACTATGTCGTTGGCAAAACCTTGACAGGTTATTTCGAGGTCAGTCAACCTGCATAGAAGTTCGTCTACAGTTAGGCTCCACATTGGTGGGGATAGAACTCCTCCTTGTGGACATCCTCTGGTTGTGCAGATGGAGATGGTGTCCTGTCCTATCTGTGTCTCTGCAGTTCTCGTAGATTGCAATTGAGCCATTCATCTGGATGTAATGTTATTTACTCCTCTGTTTGCAAGTGCTCTTTTGACAGATTCGTGTGGCGTGTTGTCAAAAGCTCTTTCTATGTCTAGGAAGGCACACACGACCGTTTCTTTGTTTATCAGTGCATCCTGGATTACGTCAGTCAGCTGTACTACGGCAGTTTCTGTCGGTACGCGTACTGGCTGTGGTGGAATGGCACCCTCTCCAGGACTTCCGTTCAGATATAATTATAAACAGCCTTCTCCATTGTTTTTAGTACAAAGGATGTGAGGCTGATTGGTCGAAAGAATTTAAGATGTGTGATGTCCTTTTTCCCTACTTTTGGAATAAAGGTGACTCTGGCCCTTCTCCATGCTTCTGGTATATATCCCAGTTTCAGACTGCTCCGGGATAGCCGGAGTATGTGTGGTAGTAATTCTTTCTGTGCCCGCTTAAGCAGAACAGGAAATATTCCATCCACACCTGGAGACTTGAACGGTTCAAAAGTGTTTACGGCCCACTTTAACCGATTTCTGCTGCATATGTGTCACTACAGCGGTCTCTCTTGGGGGCCTTCTTACCTTAGTTGTGTCTCTTATTGGAAAAGGTGTGCTTCCAGGAAAGTGAGTTTCGAATAAGAGGCGAGCTCTTTCCTCCTCACTATCCGTGAAGCTTCCATTGTATCAACTCTCCCTTTTGCCAGGGCCCTGTGCAGTCTCGCTGCCGCAGGTGTAGAGGTAATATCCTTGCAGAATTTTCTGAAGCTGTTACGTTTACATTTCCTGATTTCTTTGTTGTAGGTAGTAAGTGCCTCGGTGTAGCTCTGCCAATCTCCGCTGTGCTTGGACCTATTATAGAGCTTCCTCACTTTGGATCGTAGGTTTGACAGATGATGGTTCCACCAAGGAGCATCCCTACTAGTTCTATTTTTTTGAGTGGGGCAGCTTGATTCATATGCCTCAAGTATTGCCCCATTTGGTTCTTCGAGAACGCTTTGTTTGGATACGTGCTAAATTTTGTTTTAGAATGGTTTCAAAAATCATTCAGTTCGGTACTATTTTGAAAGAGTGAAAATAGTCGAACGCATCTTTAAAATAATTTAATTAGTTGGCACTCACTGGAATCTTCGACTTCCGGTGGACATGTGTTGTGCGTCTAGGCTAGGTAACAACCAGTTTTTTTTAATTCACTAATTATTAGGAGATATCCTATAGTAATAAAGTATGGTATTATAGTCGTTAAGAATCACTGTTTATTCGCTGAGTCATTTAGAGAATACTTCTTTAAAAAAAAATTATTGTACCGATTTATTTTTATTGTGTGTTAGCTGAATGAATGGTTGAAATAAGGTATGCAAAAAAAAGAAGAACGGAAAATGGAATGACAGTTGGAGAACGAGAATTTTGGGGGACTGGACGAGCGATTTCAGCATTGGGTTTTGGCGGGACAAATTGGTCGACTTGTTGGCGGTGATTAGTAAAAAAAGGATATCTTTCTCGTTGTGCGGGATTTGTACCCCAACAAAAGTAATACCTTTCTTGTGAGAGAGTGTAGCAGTCAGTTTGGAATTTGGTTAGGAGATCCGAAGCTTTCTGCCGATAGTTTTCGCCACGGAGGCAAAACCGGCGCCGCCATCTCGCAAGGACACCGAAACGCATCTTAGGAGCACCGTAACATTGAATTGCCGTATTCAGGAATTCTCTGGCCGAGAAACAAAGCCTACACTTGGCCCCGGAAACTTCGAGAGGCTAACCAGCCACGGGAGGGAGGAGAAAGGCACTCGACGGTCAACCCTCTTGGCGAGGTACCATGAAACCAGATGTGCAACGATCCGGAACTCCAAGGTCACACTTTTATTTACTTTATTTTATTCGGTCAGAGGACAAGTCTATTGTCTATAGTATTGGAGCCATGTACCTATTATCCATTTTGTTAGTGATAAGAGGATTTAGTAAATCTTTTAGCTTAACGGGACTTTTACTGGGATGGTTATTTTTTGTATAACATAGGCATTTGTAAACTTTCGGCAGCTGCCCAAAGGGGATATTCATAAATATGTGGTTATAGCGGCCTATGCAATATTTCTTTTCATTAATTTTCATGTTATGAATTTGTTTTATACTTTGTAAGTATAGCACTTTAAATTATTGGTACTGTATACCAGAGGTAAATATTAGTTTTAAAATTGTGTTTGATTTCTCTTCTCTTAAGGAAGAAATCAAATTGTTTAATTGGTTTTTTTTTGGCCTTGTCACAGGCATCATATGTGTAGCCACTGTTTGTTTACAGCTCTTTATTTGTGAATTGTTTATTCTAATGCCATGCCTAAAGTAATGTATATCTCTACTTAGAAAAAAAAAAATAAAAAAGGTGGTTACCTTGGAGTTCGAAGTCTGTTTTCTTGGTATTTGTTCTGTTCCACCCTACATAAGCAATCTGAAGCAGCTGACAGGAAAGCAGTGTCATCAGAGAGTGAGTCAGTGAGACATAAGTAAAAAAAAGAACAGGATATCGGGGTAAGCTAAAATACCCTAAATAAAATTGTTTTCTTTGCGTACTCTCTTAACAAGTGTTTTAACGGTGGGGGTTATTTGTCCCAATCTGTTTTTCTAGGATTCCTCCTGAGGATTGTCTCAGGAATGTCGCTCTTAACGTAAACACAATTATTTTGTGATCAGATAGAGATGGTTCACTCGATATTCTTCAGTTTATAAAAAGATTTTCATTGCTTGGTGTAGCCTCGATACTTTCTGGGGTGGTACAGGCTCATCTCCGGCGAAGTAACTAGAAGCTATTACTATGTTTTGTCGCCTCATCCCTAATTCCAGGTATGCTCGAATTGATATGAGATCACGTGTCATGAATTCTGAAAGAAGAATATTTAATATTATTTCTTACCATTAAGCATGTTGTGGGTACTTCATCATTAGTGTGATAATTTACCCTTTCATCCTTACATGCAAGTCCTCTTACCTGGTTCTCGTAGGCCCACGGTTACTGGATCAGTGCGACTCCTAATTGAAATTTAGTTAATGTCCTGGAGATCACAGCCGAGGCTCCCTTGGAGTGATGGACATTCACTTGGGCCATGTCGATGACCGCCATTTTACTTTCCTTTAATGGGGGTGCCGTCCCCATCGGTGAGGGTGTGTTCCATATCCCCCTCTTCTTTTTCTTCATTTATTTCTACATCCTCAGATGAGTCTACGCATATATTTGAGAGGTTAAGGCTCTCTATGCTCTCTACATCAGACTCATCTTTGGAAATACTAGAAGATGGTTCTGTTTCTTCTTCCAGTTCCTTTCTTTTGAAGGCCATGTATGGGGATTTTTCCGAATCGATAGTGGAAAATGCATACATTATCCTTGATCCTTTGGCAGGAAAGGTCATCTATTCCTAACCTAAGGATCTGGCCTCTGCCCTCGTCTTTTAAGCTGACGATTTTCCACAGTGTGATCTATAGTCCCACATTCTGCGCTTCTATTAACTGTAGAAGCTTCTCAACAGGCTGCCCTTGGCTTCTTGGGAGAAAGAGCGTGGCTGTATGTGCTTTCGGGATATCGTCTCCTGCTTATACTTCTAACTCCAGTCCCTTCCAGTTGCTCAGGTGTGGAATTTTTGTCCTAAGCCATTTTGCTGACTGTGGGGTTTCAGAGTCGATTAAGACCATTCCTGGTCGAAAGTGGATGTTTCCGAAATGGAGCTTATGCTCCCATCCAGCAAACATATCTTCTACTATGACTTTTTCCACCAGGTTTTGTTCGTTCGCACTGAGGATGGTCTCAGGGAACCCCTTAGGTAGGATCGCGACCCGCTCCGTCTTGACGACAGTAGCATAACTGCAAGAAGCAGAGGTGTCGGCCACTTTTCTTTTCTTTCATTTGCGGTGGTGTGGTGTTATTTCCGTTCTGCTTTCTTTTCAGATCCTTAGGATTGGTTTTACTTCCCTCTCCTTGGGATTTGTGCTCTACAACTTTTTTTCTTCGCTTCCTCCGGTGTCATACTCTGATCGAGGTAGCGAAGATCCCACCGAACTTCTGTCCCACTGAGTCCATGCCTCAGTGGGTCGTCCTTTCCACACAACAGTTTTAAATGCTAGTAATTTTTACTTTCAAATTTGAATGGCCCCGAGCTTTTTTCTCTTTTTCTTATTCTTTTTTGACCTCTTACCCGACAATGACTTACTTGAAAAATCAACCACGTCCGCCATATGGCGCTAAAAGTCTTTCACCGTTTTCTAACATGGGAGTTACCGTTCTAAGGATAAGTATTCTGTGATTGTAACAGGGATCCTTACCGGGTATTGCCGACTCAAAAGACATATCAGTAAACTGAGAGTAGTGGAAGATAGTGAGTGCAGATTCTCTGTTAGGAGCATATCAAATAGAATAGAGCAATTTGCCTAACTTTAAGTCACTCCAAATCCTACACTTCCTTTAGAATATAGGACTGACAAGGTCGGTATAGGCATCGAGACATGTCCTTGCTGCATTAGCGACATAAGGGAACACAATAGATATTTTAGGTCAACATAACATAACATGGGTAAGTATCATATTTATACCTTCTAAAGGTAACGCCACTGTCGAAACCCTAATTTTAACTTTAATTTTAATTGTTTCAATATTATTTAAGTAAATCGTGTATTTTTGTTGGTAACTTATAAAGTGTTTGGTTTTTCAGATATTCGCGATCCTAATTTCAAGACAGATATAGTGCTAATTTTAGACTTATTTCGTTAGCATTTTATTTATGACGTACATGGTAAGTATTCACCGCCCCAACTATATTATAAAGTAGATATGATTTAATAAACTTTGAATATTATACTCGTATTTACGTTGTGTTAAATATTTGTGACGTCCGAAACGATAAAACTGATAATATTTGTTTAAGAATTCCAGGTAATTCAGTTTTCCATATTTATTTTTTTTTTATCATCAGTAGCTATCTACCTATCTTGCATTTCTGTTAATACCTCTTACCCCTCCGAAAACTTGCCGACCAAAATAATAATGTAGTTGGTTTGTACTGGATCTTAAAATGAAAATATTTAAAAATATTCAGGGTATCTACTTCATATTAAAATGTATATTTTTTTTAATGGGAATAGTGTTATTTTAGAACTGAAGGACATGACTGAAAAGAATGAGAAAATTATAAAAAAATTAATTTATTTTTAAAACCTACAGAATAAAAGGACGCAGGAAAACCCAAAAAAAGATTAAATATAGTTCGAGGATGCGAATCTTAATGACATAAATATCTTATTTTTTGCCTTATCTCAACTCACTTGGTCCAATCTATCGATGTTGCAGTTATTGAAGTAATTTTTTTCCAGTCGCATATTAACAGTAATCAGTACTACATAATTTATCCAATTTAATTGCTCTTATGTATTTATGTTTCATATTCTATACTTAAAAAATATTTCCTAAACTTCGTATACGCAATGAAAATATGTTTTTTTATACGTTTAAGTAGCAAATTGGTGATATTTTTTGTTATTTAATTTGACTAATTTCTGGGAACAGCTAAATTTTAAAAAGTCCGTGTTTCTTTCAGTTTCAAATTGATCAACGTATTAAAAAATAATTAAAATTTATTGGAACGAAGTTGCAGAAACCTATAACACAATGTTGGAATTTTACAGAAAATTCCACACCTGTAATTTTGAACCAATCAAAATACGTGTTATTGACAGATCACCATGGCAACGGAGGTATTTTAGTGGAAATTTTTTTCTCGTGTGGTACCCAACAGCGAATTATACTGGAAATTTTTTGACGTTTACAATAACAGACCATTTTTGACAGACTGGTTTTTATTTGTTCACATAATAGTTTTAGTTTTGATACATTTTAGTTACAATGCTAAGGTGTTTTCTATATTCTTCGGCCACTTCTTTTCTTCTTAATGGCGAAAATGCAGGACTTTGGATGCTTTGAATTATGTGTCTATGTCTAATAAAATATATATAATATTTAGACACTAATTTATTCACCTTTTTCCCATTCAGCACTTTGAATTTTGCGTAGTTTAGGTGCAAATATTCGTGGACAATTCGGAACAAATTTTCGTTTTTCAAGTTGGAGCCACAATCCTCTATTAATCCGAGTAAGTAAGTCATGGTGCAATGATTGATCATTACATCAGACAATTTCGCGCATATTTTGCATAGCGTATGATTTTAAAATCGATTCATTTTTAAACAAATAGGTAATTTTGTTGGTTTTACTTGCTGTGCAATATTCTTTATCGCAACAAAACGCGAGTTATTTAATGTTTTGAACTGTCAAAATACAATGATCACAGCCTCCTACGATTGATGCTTGCTGACGCTGGTTATGAATTTCATACCATTTTAAAGCGCTCATAACGCATGTTAATAAAAACGCAGAAAAACAATTTTCTACCACTTGTAGTTATTCAAAACTTACGTAAAATTAAAGAATATACCATTTTCTATTTTCAAATGGTATTCCCATGCAACTACAATGAGTAGAAATAAGCAATTTGAAGGCCTAAATAATTGCAGCGAAACATTTTTTTACGTCGGGCCGCTTGACAACTTCAAAACTGAAATTATATTCGAGGTTAGGGTCTCACTTAGTTACCATGACAACTCAACAATCAAGGCGACAACACCTTTTATGTTTCACTGGTGACTTGGAGAAAATAATTTGCATTGTTGAGAAACGAAAAATAAATTTTAAAAATATTTAATTTTCAACCATAATTCGGCGTGGAATTTTCTTACCGAATACCACGCGAGGTCAAATTAATATCAGGAATTTTTTTGACCTCTAGTGGTATTACTAGTGAAAATTTGTTTTTTTTTAACCGACTTCAAAAAAGGAGGAGGTTCTCAATTCGTCGCGATATTCTTTTTTTATGTATGTTCAGCGATTATTCTTTAACACGGTGTCCGATTTCAATGATTTTTTTTTTTGTTAGAAAGGGGTTACTTCAGGGGTGGTCCCATATAAATTTTGTCAAAATCTACTAATTGGGTCCAAGAGAAAATCCTCAAACTCTTCATTTTTTATGTATGTTTAGCGATAATGCTTTACCACCTTGTCCGATTTATATGATTCTTTTTTTGTTAGTAAGGAGGTACCTCAGGGGTGGTCCCATATAAATTTGGTTAAAATGTGGTGATGGCATCTGCACGTTTTTGAAGTCGGTTTTTTTTAATTTTTAATTTCTAATACTTGTTATAACCAAAAATAAAAAATAATGAGACCATGAGATTTTGCACATAATACTCCGAGGCACAGGTTTACGTCCCTTTGGTATTAATGGCATCTATATTTAAAACATAACATGGTGTACAAAATGTATTGTTTTGGTCTTTTATGATAACCGACATCAAAAACGGAGGAGATTCTCAATCAGAGGCGTGCCGTCCATGGGTGCAATGTGTGCAATGCACACAGGCGGCTAAAATTTAGGGCGGCCGTAGGCCGCCACAGCAATGGTCCCTTCTTGCCGAAAGCGCGCACCGTCTAGACTGGCAAAAAAGTAAGGCGGTAGCTTTATTGTAATAAAAATGTCTACTGTTTTAAAATGTGGCACGTGGACCTTAACAAACAAGGGGCGGCAGCCGGCCGCGGCAAGATATGACGATTTAATTACCCACTTCACTTATCCACAAACCACAAACGACCGGCTGGCGGTAGTCGGTAGTAATGATCAAAGTCAAAAACAGGCGACTGCCGAGTGCCGACGCTTTGATAGCGTTCGTTAGGCGGCCGCATCAAATGGTGCGGTAGACAAAATATGAGAAAATTATTATTTTTTATCATTTCAAAATGGTAATGTTTACTTTGTCGGCTACCCCTACCTACATTAAAAATAATATAAAAGAAAAGATTCATCAAAATGCATCTGCATTACTATTGTTTTCTTCATCTCAATAACATAAATAATATTTATTTACTTAACTGATTTGATTTCTATTTCTGATTTTGATTTGATTTCTATTTCTGATTTTGATTTGATTGATAATTGATAACTGATATTGTATTTGTATTGTATCTTATGTAATGTAATCGTGAAAAGTGAAAACTGTGCCTATGAAAGATGGTAAGTAATTGTAAGTAATTGTAATTAATTAGTATTATTAGCAATTTTATTTATATTCTATTTTAATTTTTGTTATTATTCAGTGAAATTTAATATAATAACTAACCATTCTTAAGATTTTTTATTTTTTATTTTTGGCATAATAAATATTATTGAAAATTGAAACTTAATTTAATTTCAAACAAATTAATAATCAATTTAGTGTAGGTAGGTATATTAATTCTTATTTTAACCTATATAAATTTTTATTTTGACTGAGAAATACAGGAATAATAGATTAATAGATATTTATGTATGTGTGTTTATTATATTCGCATCTTAGAAACAAATACTTTTAACTTTTTCTTTTAATTTTATGAAAATATTGGCATAAACAATTTTAATAGTAAAATAGTATTTTTTAATATAATCATTATTTAATCTTCTCCTTCATCAAAAATTAAAAAAATTGACAATGAACTTTGTAAATTGTAATTTTTTGTATATACAGTTTACATATCTACCTTATTATGTTATACATGTCATTTAACACTACGTTTTAAAATTATTTTGAAATATACATGGTGTTCCAGAAAAGTGTGCCATATCAAAGTTACTATTTGTTAAATGGAATACCTTATATATTTTCGTAATTTTGAATTCTCATTGAAGAGCTGATGAGCTGATTTCGCAGATACCACATATACTTGCGGTCTAAATGAAATATTTACAGAGATAAGGTGTTAAAATCACCTATTTTTCAACTTTAGGTCAATGTTTTGTGAAAACTGCTCAATATTTGGCAAAACGGCTTACATCTTCCGATACTAATTTTTCAAGGGCTACTCGATGGTGCTAAAGAAAAATTAATACAATGTGGTCAAAAAATCAGAATGTGGTAAATTTTTGACCACCCTGACAGCTCTTCAAGGAGAACTCAGAATTACGAAAATATATAGGGTGTTCCATTTAAAAAATTATAACTTTGATATGGCACAATTTTCTGGAAAAAGAATTTTAAAACATAGTGTTAAATGACATGTATACCATATTAAGATAGATATGTTATATCTTAAGGCGTTTGCCGTACAGAGACCGTGTCGTATGTGGTGCCCCACCCTGTATAATGAAAAAATTCTAAAATTTAAACTTGAAATACCTATTCTAACTTATAGATTTTGAATTTTAGGACAGAAAAACGAAACGATTATCCTGGTTATCAATATCGGAAACACAAACTACAGAAGAAGGAAAAATCCCTAAAACTGGCAGATTCTTTAAAAAAATATCTGCAAGGACAGGGACAAGGAGATATTTCACAATGTACTGCTGGGACGAGTTCTGAAGCTATTATTTCTAATGAAGCTGGAAGCAGTGGAACCTCAGTAGTAAACGAAAGATCTGGTTTTACGTCAACGTGTTTTACGGAGGAGATTGAAGATGAAACTCAAATGACTAAAACTGACAACAATGACGACATTGAATCAAATTCGGAAGTTAACATGCAAATGAATTTGGACGAGGACGAAGATATTTTGTTATCAATGTTATCTGAAGATCCTGGGGAATGGCCAGACATTATAACTGCTGACTCTGCAAGAACTTTAGTTGAAAAAGGACCCTCTCAAGTAATTCTTGAGAACTTTCCAATAAGTAAAGGTGGGCGTAAGTTTTCTAAAAATTATTATTACCGTCAACCTCCAAACGGCGAAAAAACTAAAAGGAGGTGGTTAATCTATTCTGAATCTATAAATTTGATTTACTGCTTTTGCTGTAAAATCTTTGGCAAAATCTCTAGTTCTAGTTCAACAACAAATTTATCTTGTTAACAGGGATGTTCTGATTGGCAACATTTGACACAAATTTTATCAATTTTCATAACGAGAATGTCAAACCTTGGTTTAATTTGTTAAATATGTTATCCAAACAATGTACGATAAATCAAAAAGAGTTACCTTTAATTGAAGTAGAAAAAAAATATTGATATGGTGTTATTAAAAGAATTATTTGTGTTATACAGTTTTTATCTAGGCAATGCCTTACTTTACGTGGTCCGTGTAATAAATTATATGAAAATAATAATGGTAACTTCCTTAATGCTATTGAAATTATTGCAAAATTTGACTCTGTAATGCAAAAACATGTTAGCCGAACAGAAAAAGCCCAAAAAAGTGGCAAGACAATGCCTAACTATTTAGGAAATTCGAAAAAATATTTTGTATTTAGTTAGAAAAAATAAATACTATTCAATTATGCTTGATTGTACGTCGGATGAAAGCCATGTTGAACAAATGAGTCTCATTATTAGATTTGTAAATTTAAACGAATCAACAAAAAAAGTTGAATTGCGTGAGCATTTTATAAAATTTTGTCCTATAACAGATTCAACCGGAGAAGGTTTAAGTAAATATTTAATAAACTTATTACAGAAATTAAATTTAAATTTTTATGATATGCGTAGACAAGGTTATGATAACGGTGCAAATATGCGGGGAATTCATAATGGATTGCAAAAAAAATATTAAACTTGAATCCTAGAGCGTTTTTTGTACCTTGTTTAGCACATACCTTAAATTTAGTCGTTAACGATGCTGCAAAGATTTCTTTTAAAATATCAGGTTTTTTTGATATCGTTCAAGAACTTTATGTATTTTTTTCAGCATCGACAAAAAGATGGGCTGTACTAAAATCACATATTTCGGGAACGGGAATAAATTTAAAGCCATTGAGTGAAACACGTTGGTCAAGTAGAATTGATGCGATAAAACCTTTACGTTATCAAATTGGTCAGATTTATGATGCATTAATACAAATAATGGAAAACAGCTCTTCCTCAAACGATTTAAATAGTTCACATCAAGCACGTTCGTTAGCTTAAAAAATTAAAAATTTCACATTTTTATATTCAATAATTATTTGGTATAACATTTTGTTCAAAATAGATTCGATTAGCAAAACTTTGCAAAATCCGGAAATAAATATAAAAATTAGTATAGATTATTTAAATAATTTAATAAATTATTTTTCGACATTGAGATCAGATGAAGGTTTTAATAAACTTCTTGTTGACGTTCATGAACTTGCTGAAGATCTAGAAGTTGAATCAAACTTTCCACTTCCTCAGACTATTCGACGTAGAAAAAAAACGAAACAATTTGATTATGAACATGATGCAAAAACTCATTTCAAAGTGAATGTTTTTTTCTCTATTTTGGACCGCATACTGTCATCTTTACAAGAGCAATTCAAAGGATTGCAAAGTTTTAACGACATGTTTGGATTTATGTATAATATGTTCACCTTAACAAATGAGATATTGTTAAAATTATGTAAACATTTGAATTCTCTTTCGACGGATGATTCTCGTAACGAATTTGATATTGATGCATCTGATTTATATGAAGGAATTAAAAATATTAAGATTTACTTTGAATCAGCTTCAACTTCAGAAGGTTCTCAACAAGATCCTAAGTTCATTTTGGAGTTTATATTTCAAAATTATTGTCAACTTTTCCAAATATTTCAATAGCCCTTAGACTTTTACTCACTTTGCCCGTATCAGTAGCCTCGGGAGAAAGATCGTTTTCTAAGCTAAAAATTATTAAACATTATTTGAGATCTACCATGTTACAAGATAGACTCAATAATTTATCTATAATTGCCATAGAAAATGATATTATGGATTCCCTGAATTTGGAAGAATTGGGATTTTTCCGCAAAGAAAGCAAGAAAAACAATTTTTCTATGATTTCTCACAGTAAGGACAATGACAATCCATTTTTAAATTAGTAAAAACATGTCATTCATGTCATGTAAACTTATTATTCAGCTAGTAAATTTGCAGCAACAATGCAACAAAAAATAAATATAATTTTGTAGTATATTCATTAATGTTAAACTAACTGATCCGATTGTATTAGATCAATTAGATGTCACTTTGTAATGTTATAACATTTTTATTTTTGTTATACATATTATAAATAGAATATTTTATGTTTTAGTTTTATTCAGTTAATTACAAAATTACTGTTAAAATTGTAGTTTTTATTAGTGAGATGCAAACTTTCACCTAAATATTTTTGCTATTACTCAAAAATATTTAAATGAAAACAATATTAACTAACCTTATGTCATGTCTTGAATTAAAGTTTTGACGAAAGTATTTTGAAATAGGTGCGCCTAAATTTAAGTTTTGCACACGGGCGGCCAAATGTCACGGCACGCCCATGTTCTCAATTCGTCGTAATATTTTTTTTATGTATGTTCAGCGTTAATTCTTTAACACGGTTTCTGATTTTAATGATTCTGTTTTTGTTAGTAAGAGGGTACCTCAGGGGTGGTCCCATATAAATTTGGTCAAAATCTAATAATTGGGTCCATGAGAAAAATCCTCCAACTCTTCATTTTTTATGTATGTTTAGCGAAATATAAATTTGGTTATAATGTGGTGATGGCATGTACACGATTTTAAAGTCGGTTTTTTAAAATTACTTTTAATACTTGTATTTTAAGTATCTCACAGGTTGTTACTTGATGCTTTCGCTTACATGTCACTTAGTGACTTGCCAAATGACAGGTATTTTCAACCTATTAAAGTTGGTTCACAAGAACCTGTTTATGTTACATCCTCCCTCTTTTATAAAACTAACTTAACTATTAATAACTTAACTTATAATAACTCAACTGACAGCTAGCAAGAACAAGAATAATCTCTATATCTATTTTTTATTCATTCTTGTTAACTCGTCACTACAGGAGGGTTCAACTTTATTGTCACAGCTGATTTGACTTTCAGGTGTTGTAACATTTTCACTACTACAGTTCATCAAATTTCTAGAGGTGTTCGACGCCCAGACAGAGAACGCGCTACGTGTGACTAAGATAGCTATTGTACAGTCTGCTAAACAAGTTATTTTAAATAGTTTTTAATATTTTTAGGTAATTAAATTTTAAAAGTGTGGAATAGTTTAGGGATTAAATTGGTCTTATTGGACTTTCTTAGAACGTTTTTAAAAGCAGCTAAAGATAGTATGTAGAATTGAAAATAATTATTATGCCATAAAAGGTGTTTTGGAATTCCTTCAACCTTTTGAAATTGAGTCAGAAAATATAAATTTTATAGGATAGCGGAAAATACCTATAATTTTTTTGTAGGCCTTTGTAAATCGTGGAAATAGTTTATATTTTATTTCTACCTTATTAAGGAAAATGGTACCTATTATTAATAACGGTTGTTTCTGAAACATTACTAAAATTTTCGAAATTTTGTTTTTCTACAAAATAATAAACTATACTATTTAGAAAAAAATTTATTTCTCTTATAATTTTATAAAAAATAACAGGGGAATATTTACATTTCTTGATCTATTAAACAAAACGATAAATTATCTCGACGAATGACACCATGTTCTAGTACGGAAGCTAGCTTTACATTTTTGTTGGTGGTTTCATGGGTTTCATATCAATTTTTTGTAATTGTAGTTTACACGTACATATACCTCTTAACACTTGTTTGCTTTATTAAAAAAAAGTGTGTTGTGATTTACGTCGAAATAAGTCAAAAACAACTTGAAACCCCATATAAAATCAAAAAGGAGAAACGGAAAAAAATTGAGCAAGTAAATGAACACAACTCAGAAACAAAAATAGCTATCTAATAATAAAAAAATAAAATTTGATTCTTGTGCAGCTTCATCTATATCATTAACTGTTTTTGGTTTTTTAATGGTTTTTCTTGGTGATGAAAATTCCGATATCTCACGGTTATCGATTATTTTTTTCTCTCCAGAAATGCGGACGACAGTGTTTTTAGATACTCCTGTGGCTGCAGCAACACGATCATTTACATTTTTAAATGGTATTGAAGGTGAATTAAAGTTTCCTTCTCTTCTCATAAACTCTATAACATTGGCTATTATTTCGCGAGATTGACTGTTAATCACGCGGCCTCTTAATTTGCTATTAAACTCCATACTTAGGTTCTATTAAACTGTAATGAGCAAAAAACACAAACGAAAATAAAAGAAATGTTTTAGCGAAATTTACATCTGACATTTACGTCTGAATGAAATAGTGAAATACTAGATGCGCAGAGTGTACTTTCATTGCGTAAATCCGTCGGGATGCCTGTCAGTCAGTGTTGCCAGTTTGTTACAATTGTAACAAATCTATTACATTTATGAAGGGTTTATTACATTATTACATGTCCAATAAATCTATTACATTTTCACGAGCCTCGAACGATTGATGAACTTGAACCTAACTTAACCGTGTCTTGATTTTATATGTTCCTAATATATTAGGCATTCCAACGACCTGTCCAAATGGCTACCAGTAGGTAATGACAGTTTAGATATGGCAACCCTGTTGTCAAGTTGTCATTAACAGGGTCAATGATACATATATAGTTATATAGATTGCTCAAAGCTGGTCGTTTGCGAGCGGCCATATTGCCTGAGAAATATTTATTAATTTGAATCGGTTTAGCAAAAATGTGTTTTAAAACCAATTATTAGCCTTTAGATATTAAAAAAAAAATTGCTTACATTTTTACTTCAAGGCATAAGCTTATGTTTATTTTGAAAAATATGGATGATCAATCTATGTAACTATCTATTTCATTGACCTTGTCAAATCATCAGGCCTACACGGTTGCCATAATTTTGCCATATCATAACCCGTCAAAACCCACTGGTAGCCATTCAGTTTGGAATGCCTAATTGTCAATTATTTCATACAACTAATACCATCACAAACATGTTTATTTGGTTAGGTTCATCCCAAACATGTTTTCTTGAGCATGCCCAAAGCGCTTAAAAAGTTTCTTTTATCATTGGACCTTGCATTGGAGGCCGAATTTCTTTTTACTTCTTTTTCTTTATAAAAGGTTTGTTTGTACAGATACATTCTGAATTTATCTGCACATGAGTAGTACGAAGAATAGAACAGTTAAATCGTACTACAGCTACAGCACTACTCATATAAGAATGTGGAATAAAAATGTCCTCGTGCTGCATAAATGACAATAATTGAAAGATTGTCGTTCTTAACAATAAACATGTATAATTAAAAACATAAAACATTAATTATCAATATCATTGAATCTATTTTTTATGTATAGTTCATTTTACGTTTACTAAAATTTCTATTACATTTTCTTGAAATTTATTACAATTTGGAGAGTTCATCTATTACATTCCTTGAGATTGCTCTGGCAACACTGCTGTCAGTAGTGCTTTCTCTGTCTAGCCGTCGAAAGCCTCTAGAAATTTGATGAACTTGTAACAAGTATTAGCTTAAAATTGGATCTGATAGACACAGGATTCGGATTTGTTTTTAAGAAAGATGAATTTCGTTAAATATGCTTTTTGTTGAGCGTGTTTGTCATATAAAGTTTTAGTTTTATTTCTCTTTTCTTTAATTTTGTTAAAATCATAATCAGGTATTTCTGTTAATAATTTATTTGTAACAGGTAAAATAGTATGAAGCAATCGTTTAATAGCTCCGATGGAGAAATAATTAGACCAGTTAGTGGAGATGTTCTGTATTTTATGAATATCACCTGAATCATTACACTTCTTAAGGATATTTTTACAAATACTGACAGCTTTTTTTACTTAGTCCATTTAATTTAGGGTATTTTAGACTGGAGGTGATTACATTTATTTCCCAAATTTTAGCATCATCTTTAAGTTTTTTACTATTAAATGGTTGATTATCTGACATAAATTTAGTTAAGAATATAACTTTAAGCTTGTCACTAACTTCCTCTGTAGTTTTATATTTTGAAGGAATGAGTTTTACCAAGTTGCTAAAGTAATTAACTAAAGTATTTGACCTTTCATGCTGAATAAGTGGTTCCTTAGGGATATTTCGACTATACTTGAGACATTTTTTACATTTTGATACAAAGTTTTGTAGATCTTGAGACAAACCAGGTCAGTAAAATATTTTTCTGGCTCTAGCCTTGGATTTTTCAATGCCAAAATATCCAACGTAATTTATTTAGCATTTGATGTCTTAAAGACTTAAAAGACTAATTTACAGACTAATTTAAAGACTAATTTATAGACTAATTTAAAGACTAATTTAAAGACTAATTTAAAGACTAATTTAAAGACTAATTTAGAGACTAATTTAAAGACTAATTTAAAGACTAATTTAAAGACTAATTTAAAGACTAATTTAAAGACTAATTTAAAGACTAATTTAAAGACTAATTTAAAGACTAATTTAAAGACTAATTTAAAGACTAATTTAAAGACTAAATTAAAGACAAATTTAAAGACTAATTTAATTTAAAGACTAATTTAATTTAAAGTAATTTAAAGTTATGAAATACTAAATCATTAATAATATGGATATAATCTTTAATTATTTTATAAAATGATTTTATATCGGGCATTATGTTTGACAACCTATCAGTTGGGAACTTAAAAAAAGCATAAGCATATTTATTTTACTTCTAAAGGATTAAAGTGTTTCCAATAATAACTTTTTTTGCGAAATTATTAACGTTGAAATATCAAAGGAAATACATAATAGTAGAACAAAGGTTTATGCGGCGTTTAAATATTCACATCAGATGCATCTAGGATGTTGCAAATCTGTGATCTTCTGATTAAATATACGTAAATGTAGTAGGGAAAGATGTGTCCAATGTGGATAAACAAACGCTCAAGATTCAAAAAATGCATCGGATGTGGATATTCAAACGCAGCAAATACATGTGATATTACGGCAAAAATCTTTAAATCTACACCACTAAACTAACCTAACCTAACATATTATCTAGTTTTTTGCACAAAAGGCACTTACGAACCATGTTGTTAGATATATACAAAAACTATAAGCCAAAATTTTTCCAAAAAAGTATAAAAATCAACAAAAACAACTGATATGGACCAATTTACTGTAAGGCAACGTCGCAGACTAATTAATCAAAAAAATACTATACGTGACGTATAGTATGAATGAAACAAGGTTATTTTCAATTGCAGTGTTGTCACGTTTAAGGCTTTTAAAATCCATCCACCTATTTGCACAATGGTGTTTGCCATAGTTTAACTTAGTATTTGCAGGCCTATTAATGGTGTTTGCCATAGTTTAACTTAGTATTTGCAAGTTGTTATTTAGCAAGCGTATGTATGTAAAAAAGATAGGTTTAAAAAAGCCTTGCATAATGGTCTAAAAATAGGTGATGCTAAATAAAATATCAAGTCTGCTGAAAGCAGTTAAAACAGCTTAATGTACTTTGTACACATTTTATACTGTTACGCAGCACCCTGTATCGTGCTGCGGTCATCAAAAGTAAAAGTACGAGTAAATTAAAAAGATAGAATATTCCCGAAAAGCTTCGAAATGTCATTCCTTGTCAAAGAAAATACCAGATTATTCGATAAGTTTCCAGAAGGGAAGGCAAGCTATATAAGGCAACGACCTGATGACAAGGTTCAGTTTTTATGATAGACGTTACATGTGAAAGTTATCAGTTAGAGTTATTGTATCAGTTGAATTGAGTTATTTTAAAAGTTGAGTTCGAATAAATTGTGATACCAAAAAGCAGCGTAACATTGGTGACAGCGGTGGAATATAAAGTAGAAGTTCATGGTAAAGACTAGATCCACTGAGAACGAAGCAGGCATGGATACGCCGGTCTACCAGCATGGTTTTTGAAGATGGAAGAGGATAGAAAACAGCGAGAAGAGGAAAAGGAAAGGCGAGAAGAGGAGAAGGAAAGGCGCAAGAAGGAAGAAGAGGAGGACAAGGAAAGGCGTAGAAAATCAGAAGAAGAGGAAAAGGAAAGGCACAGGAAGGACGAAGAGCAGGAGAAGAAGGAGAGGCGCAGGAAAGAAGCAATTGAAATTATGAACGATTTGGTACAAATCTAGGAAACTTTCAAGCAAGAGGTTGGTCAGCTTAACAATAGAGTAGATCTTTTGACACAACAACAAGAGCTTTTAAAAACTAATGCAGAACAACAGCAAGAGAAGTTAAAAACTAATTTGGAGCAACAACAAGAGCATCTAAAAATTCAGTTAGAACAGCAGCAAGAGCATTTAAAAACTAATTTAGAACAACAACGAGATAATTTAAAACAACAGGAAAAGGTTAGAGTAGAGTTCGAAAGGCAAATTAAAACTGAAATAGTTGAGTTAGAAAGAAGAATTCGTAGCCTAGCTTCGATAAGCAACAAATAAGCTTAAAACACTACCTCGTCCTCATCTGTAATCGAACCAAGCCATATTCAACACCCAATTTCACGAATCCATACTAGCAAGATCATTAAGCCACCCACGTTTGACGGTCAGATAATCTGGGAAACGTATCGCCTCCAATTTGAAGCTGCAGCTTGAGCCAGTGGCTGGATCGAGAAAGAGATGGCGGCTTCATTGATAGTGTCACTGCGAGGTCAGTCAGCAACCGTTTAACAGTTACTTCCTCAAGAGGCACCCAATTGTTCATCTCTCGTCCAAGCTTTGAAGACAAGATATGGCCAGCAGCATTTGCAACGGGTATTCCAAAACCAGCTAAAGGTTTGTAGTCAGAAACATAATGAGAGTCTACAGGAATTCGGGGCTGACATGAGAAGATTGACTCATCTGGCGCCCAAAGATTTTCAAGAACAAATCGGAATAGAGGCATTCATTTATTGACTACAAGATGCGGAAATGCAGCAAGTCCTTCGTCTACAACATCACAAGACGCTGAAGGAGAAACTGATTGCAGCCCTGATTGAAGCGGTAAAACTCATATCGAGATCTTCTTGCGCAAAAATGAGAGAAATTAAATCCCAGGAAAGTGAGGACCCCAATGCTAATGCTATTTTTCAACCTACCCTCTCGCAAATGTTAAATGTCCTTCAAAATATACAACGAAATAGCCAAAATTGGAACAAAAGATGCTTCAATTGCGACAGAATCGGGCACCTTCAAAGAACCTGTAAAAGAGCTCGTTCTATAAATAGAAAATCAGGGAATGAGGCCGGAAAATCACAAAGATCAATCTTCCGAAGCCCGTCATAAAGTCCAACAAGAAATAGTCACAGCAGCTATGCGCCCCGAAGTAGCCAATCACCCAAACCGAGCCGGTTTTCTAGCAATAATCAGGAAGTAGTGCATCGAAGGGGACGTCTCCATAGCAACGCAGATATTCTCTCCGGGCGACCCTGTTTAGAACGACAATGACGGTACTGTAAAAGGCTTGAAGAACGAGAGGAGCTAGTTGAAGAAGTCAGTCTACAGGCGACCACTATCAATCCAGCGGATGATGAAGACGGAATCACCCTTGAAAGCCTAAGAAAGACTCAAAAGAAAGACAATGACTTGAAGGTTCTCCAAGAATGGTTCAAAAATGGAGTCAGACCTACATGGCAAGATATAGCCAAATATAGTGGAACCATTAAAGGGTACTGGACTCAGTGGGATTCTCTGTATCTTCACGATGGCCTATTGCATCGGAAGTGGGAGAGCCCCGATGGAGTACATGTAGTCCGCCAAGTGATTCTGCCTAAATTACAGGTCAGAAAGGTATTGGAGGAGCTTCATAGCAGCCTTTCAGGACACTTGCACGAGTTCGAGAAAGATTTTATTGGGTCAATTGCCGACGGGATGTAGAAGAGTGGTGTAAGGAATGTGACCTCTGTAATGGTAGAAAAGAGCCCAAAAGGTAAAATGGTACAGTATATTTCCGGAGAGCCTTTCGAACGAATCGCCATATATATCCTCGGACCACTTCCCTTAACAGAAAGAGGAAACAAATATTTGATGGTTGTTATGGACTATTTTTCAAAGTGGTCGGAAATAGTTCCTATTCCTAATCAGGAAGCGACGACAGTTGCGGAAGCATTTAATGACGAACGTCATTGCAAGACACGGAGGCCCCCTGAAATTACATTCTGACCAAGGACGAAATTTTGAATCCAAATTATGGCAAGAATTGATGAATCTGTTAGGTATCAGGAAAACCTGCACTACGCCTCTCCACCCACAGTCCGACGGAATGGTAGAAAGATATAACCGAACGATATGCCAGTATATTTCAATGTTCGTCTCTGATAATCAAAAGGACTGGGACACTTTAATTCCTCTATTTCTGCTAGCCTACCGAAGTTCTAAACATGAAACGACCAGTTATACCCCATCCATGATGATTACCGGAAGGGAGATGAAACTTCCCCATGATCTTCTTTTTGGAAGGCAGCCTGCTGGTGAAGAAGAGTTGCGTACTCCTCCCACGTACATACAAAACTTAAAAGAAAGATTAGAGAAGGTATACGAATTCGCTCGTCAACGTTTGAAAGTTAAAAACGATAAGGCAAAAGCTAGAATCGACATACACTCCACATGAACACATTTTGAGAGAGGCGATCCAGTAGGGTTGTATAATCCCAAGCCCAAAGAAGGACTTTGTCTGAAACTGCAACGGAACTGGGAAGGCCCCTACACCGTCCTTAAGAAAATCAACGACTTGATCTACCGCATTAAGTTGTCAGCGAGGAGTAAACCCAAGGTAGTTCACATTGAAAAGTTAGCGCCATACTGTGGTCCAGATCCTCCCCATTGGCTCCAGCCAGGTACCAGTAACCTAGTTATTTGAGGCGAGTAACTAGAGAGGAGGGAACAATGTTACGCAGCACCCTGTATCGTGCTGCGGTCATCATAAGTAAAGGTACGAGTAAATGAAGAAGATAGAATATTCCCGAAAAGTCTCGAAATGTCATTCCTTGTCAAAGAAAAGTCCAGATTATTCGATAAGTTTCCAGAAGGGAAGGCAAGCTATATAAGGCAACGACCTGACGACAAGGTTCAATTTTTATCATAGACGTTACATGTGAAAGTTATCAGTTAGAGTTATTGTATCAGTTGAATTGAGTTATTGTAAAAGTTAAGTTCGAATAAATTGTGATACCAAAAACCAGCGTAACAATACGTTTTTTGTTATTTTATTTAGAGACACTATTAGAAATGTTTCGGAAAATATTTCAAAAACTCTTCCCACAATGCGTCAGAGTGGGAAACATTAATAAATTGGTGGGGACGCTTGCTGTATCACAATATATCTCGAAATTATTCTAATTAATAAAACTTGTTGCTATTAGTGAGTTATAGTTATACTATTTTTAAATATGAAAGGGATAAACTACACAGCCTGGCAACAGTGCACCAGGCAACGCATGTCGATTCTTTCTCTGAGCAATTTACGAAATAGCTACGCGCTACCTTTTTTTGCAATATATGAGCGGGTTTCAAGGTAAATAGAGGAGCTTTGATAAAAACCACATTGAAACTGTCTAGAAATTTTTCGTAATTTTGACTTGTAAGTTAGTCGGTAACCTGACACCTTGTATTGTTTTGGTCTTTTATGAATAATACACCCTTTATTTATAACTTTTATTTTAAGTATCTCACAGTTTGTTTTCTTATGCTTTCGCTTACAGTCACCTAGTGACTTGCCAAGTGACAGGCAGGTCTAACATCAACAGGTGTTGCCAACCTCTTAAGGTTGGTTCACAAAAACCTGTTTATGTTACCCAAAACCAAATAAAACATTCAAAATTCCTTATTTTTCATTCTTCATAAAATAAAAATAAAATAATAGTATATTGTTATTATGCATTCCTTAAATATCTTGTAATATTTCTGAAGTGATCTGTAGGTATATTTTTTTTATTTTTACTAAAAAAATAACAAGTAACTAATTATGTCAAATGTAAATTCGGTGCGTCAATTTGAAGAAGTATTTGCACCTTTCCTATATCACTTGTTGCCTATTTAAGAATGTGTCATTGCTATCAAGACAGTACACAAAATGACGCATATCCAATGCACACTTTTATGAGGTGATAAGATTAAACCTTCAAATATGCAAAA